>VZRJ01008049.1:418137-430761 GCA_013397565.1 Ptilonorhynchus violaceus | reverse complement strand
CCCCCCCATCGCCGCGGAGCCCCCGCCGCTCCCACCTGCCCGCGCCGCTCGCGCCGCTCCCTCCCGGCAAGCCCCGCGCGCCCGGCAAAGGCCAGCTCAGCGGTACGCGCTGCCCGCAGCCAAGATGGCGGAGGCGGCACACGCCAGCCTCCCTCACTGAGGCTCTGCCGCCATCTTGGCTAAGGGCACCCTGCGCCACCTCTCGGAAGGAGGAGCGCGGCGTGCCCCTACCAAACATGGCGGGGCGGCGGCGTCAGGGAGGCCATCTTGGCTAAGGGCGGAGGTTCCGCGTTGGAATGGCGACGGGTGGGGCGTCCCTGCGAAGTGTGGGATGCGATGCCGCCTTCCTGCTCTGGCACGGCATGAGGGAAGCAGCTGTGTTCTCCGCGGGCTCGGTTGCTTGGGAGAGTGCTGTCGTGTTCAGCAGGGAGCAGAGAACCTCCTGGGAAGAGATAATCATCACCTCTTCAGTAACACTCCACTAATAACACAGACACTTTTTAAAGAAACAAACTTGCAAGCCCCAGACAACCTCACCTTTGTCTCAGTTCCCGGCTCCTCTCTCAGGCCGAGGTTTCTGTCCCACATTGGCTCGGCAAAGGATGCGGAGCAAAGTCATGAGGCCACCCAGGCCAGCAGCAAGGCAGGGACAATCCATGGGATTTTCCTCCCTCTCTGTTCCCAGAACCAGCTTTACCCCTACGTCTGCTTGAGGCCACACGGGTTCATCACTCTGCCGGGCAATCTGTACCCCAGCCCACTGGGAAGACCCCGGCAGTGCCCACACCCTCTGGAGAGGAGTGTTCCAGGGATGGACACAATTTTCAGGAATGCAACGTGGAGCCTGTGGATAGGTGGTAGAGGTTTGACCAAGCCTGACTTGTCCCAGGAACTCGTCTCTGCCTTGAAACCAGGCAAATATATTCCCTCGCTGATTGCTTCCACTTCTTGTTTCCCAGAGTCTCTTCCAAAGCCCAGGAGGCAAAGCCTTTTCCTAGTGAGCCTGATGACAGGAATCCTCCCCGTTGTGTGATGCCACGTTAGTGGGATTTGTTCTATCTGAATGCATGGACCCAAATCCCTTTCTGAATGCTGCAGACTTTCCCACATACTTTGAGGGGCAAAGGCATTGCAGTGAAATACCTCAATCTGTTCCTGATAGTTTGGGTATTTGCCTTAAATTCATGCAGTGGTCAGTTTATAAATATTCCCCAGATTTCCGTGTGGGCATCACTCCACCTTTGCTTAAAGGAAATTAGTTCCCCGTGATCACGTTCAGTCATCCATGTCAAGCTTTGGTTTTTTGGGGTTTTTTCCTGTTTTCTTTCTTTTAAATGCAACAGAAATCTGTGGAAGGTGCAGAGTACCATCTCAAGTCCAAAATGAAAAACAAAATGCTGTCTGAGGTGAGCATTAGTTTTGCCTTCCCAGCTTCCTGACATCCCAAATACAGTGGGAATAAAAAAGTAAAAGCATACTACTTATGCAAGTATGCTAAAGTGTAAAATTTCTACTATTGCTGACATTCTCAGACCCAGGACTTGCTATCCAAGTAGGAGGCAAAGCAAATCTGCTTTTCTGAAGCCGCCAGTTTGTCCTTCATTTTACATCTTCCTCCCATTGCCACATCTCAACAGCAAAGAGCTTTACAGGGACCCAGGGCTCCAAGGCCATGCTGCAACTCCCCTGCAGCCACTAGCTTAACTAAAACATTGAGCAACTATTGTGAGTTTGTGTCCTGCTTTCAGCTGGGATGGAGTTCATTTTCCTCCCTCGGAGCTGGTTTAGTGCTGCATTTTTGATTTAGGATTAGGAAGATGTTGATAACACCCCAATGTTTTAGTTCTTGCTGAGCAGTGTTTACACTAAGGCAAAGACTTTTCAGCTTCTCATGCTGCCCTGCCAGCCAGGAGGCTGGGAGTGCACAAGAATTTGGAAGGGGACAGAGGCAGGACAAGTGACCCAAACTGGCTCAAGGGATATTCCTTATTCCTTACCACAAGGTGTCATGCTGAACAATAAAACTGGGGAGAGTTGGCTGCTGGTTTTCCAGCCCACTCCTTGGGCATTGGTCAGCAGAGGAGGAGCAACCACATTGTTCATGACTTGTTTTATGTAATCTCTTACCATTATTTTCCCTTTCTTTTCTGCCCTGTTAAACTGTCTTTATCTGAATCTTTCTGTGAGAGAACAGCTGTGTGGTGTTTACCTGTCTGCTGGGTTGAACCAAAACAGTCTGGGAGAGGAGCACAATCTTAAAAGCCCTGTGTTTCTGGGTCAAATAACCCAAGCAAAAGCTTTCTCAAAAGCATTTCCTGGAAGAATCGTAAGCTTGCTCAAAAAGTGGGAGAAAGGAAAACCACAGACTGCCCACACAAGCCCCAACTTGTTCTGTGTTTAACAACTGAAAGAGAAGAGAGCTTTGAGCTCTGATTCCTGTCATCCCCACTCCCTCAAGATCTCCTAAAGAGTGAGAAAAGTGCAATGGTGAACTTTCTTATGTCGGAAGTGAACATTTTCAACAAGAACTTGGACACCATCTGTGGAGCTTGTCACGATTCCTTTCAGTCTCCTCCAGGCTGCAGGCTAAGCTGGGCTCAGCGTGGCTGAGAGCCATCCCAGGAAGAGACAGGAGATGGTGCTCGAACAGCACCAGAGGAACAACCATCACCCATCACACCTCCAACGAGCCACTTAGCATCACAGTAAAAATTAAAAAAGAAACCAACAACCAACCAAACCCAGGAAAAATTAAACAACCATTCAGTCACCGGGTAAATGTTTTCACTATCAAAGCTTCAAGTTTGCTATTCATCCTAATGTTTTAAAATTTGTACTATAAAGGCTAGACATGCCAGACAGTACACTGTCAGTTGACAATACAGCCAGCTGCTGTAGTCAATGTTTCTCTTGGAATTAAAAAGCAATTTTGCACTTGATTCCATGTGAAAATGGCATCTGGGTGTGCCCACCCTCCAACTTGCCTTTGGACAGTTGGCTACCACTAGTGAGGGAACCACTCAGAAGAGTCTTGTAGGTTCACAGATCATTTCATACCAGTTTGTAATAGGGACGGCTTTGCCAGGTAGAAGACTGCCAAAACTCAGGAGGCTATTAATGCTACCTTTTAGCATTTACTCCCTTTTTAGATAAGAATTTCAGGCTGATGGATTAGCCAGGTTCATGAAGAACCAGAGTGACAGAAAGATCATTTCTCTGATTCATACAGAAATAGATCTGATTCTTGTCTTACAGATAGGAAATTGAAATTGCTTTACTTTTCTCTTATAGGCATTTTTTTCCAAATCTGAGAAGTCTTGTTACAGCTCCAACACTAAGAAGTTTCAGATACCACAAAGGTCATCTAAACCAGATAAACCCAGTGCCAAAATGTAAAGAGCTTAATAAACCATCTGTCTACTTCCTAAAGCTCTTCACTGAGGAGAAGCTTTCTCTCCTTTTTCTTCTTGTCAATGAATAGTGCTTATAGAGCATAAAGTGACATACCTGCATGATGAAGTCGTGTTGTTTCCCTGGAAGTTATCTTCTAGAGGCAGCGGAGCACAAACACTGTGTTATCTCTGCAGCAGCAGGACTCAGGATCCAATTGTGTCACGTCCCCTTTGAAGACAGGAAGACAAAAGCAACCCCAGCCCCACATCTCAATGAAATTACTTTTGGCTGCATAAAGGATGTCTGATCCAAGGCTCCCTCCAGTGAAGGGAGCAGCATTTTCCCCTTGGCTTCACTGTGCTGAGTGGTTAAAGGGTGCAGAGGAAGAACAAACCTCTGATCATTTCACCCCCACAACTCTTTTGTAAGAGCTCTTCTGCCTCTGTAGAGAAATGCATCCCTTTCACCTGGAGACAGCACTGCAACAAAAGGAGAGCCGGCTGTGGGTGCTCACGTTGCTCACACAAAGTCCTCCCATGGACATCCCAGCTTATCAGTGCTGGCTGTTTGCTCCAGTCCACACCTAACTGCTCCCACACGAGAAGCCTTTGCCTCTGCATCTATACCGTCCCTGCATGCGACAGGAACTGTGCTTTTTTTTTATTATTCTTTGTGCATTCTTTTTACCTCCATTAGCTCTGTCCTCCATCCACACTGGAAACAGGGAAATGGAATTCGAGCAAGATCACTTTTATATGTGATCGAGACTGCTTTTGGAAAGTGCACTCTTGGACAGTATTGAAAATGCTGATGTAAAGTGTCTTAGCCTTATTAGGTAAACGGTTCCAGTATCTATGTTAACCCACTGTCAGATTACTCAGCTTGCTGCCAACTCAGAGGTGCCTTCCCATCATCCTCCCGTGTCCAGGAGGGCTTATTTTCAGCCAGGCACATCTGAAAATAGCCCGATGCAGCAGGCCCTGTGTTGTACTTGACCCCAATTGTTTCCTAGTGCTGGGAGACCATTATGAAGATACTGAGTAATTGTGGAGAGATCCAGCCTGGACAGAGCCAGACGAAGTTTGAAGTTGTGCAAGGACCATCCTGTCTCTGCACAGTCTGTGTGCACACTGCTCTGCCTGCTAGGATGTCATTCCAGCCCTCTGTTACTCTGGATGTTGGAAGAGCTGGCTGCACCATATCTGCACAGTATCCATATTTATGAAAAAGGAGGTGACTATTTTTTCGCTGGAGGTTTGTTTGATTATACGTTAAGAAACAGGTGGAGTAACTAATTAGCATAGCATAGTTGGTACAAAATTGTTTACTTCCTCATTGGGATTTGAACCTACATTTTCCAAAGACAGTATCACCACTCTAATACTGCCAGATGAACATCCATAGCCAGAGGAAATTAGACTCAGCTCTCTCTTAAGAAGTCCATAGCCCAGCATACCCTGGGCACAAGACTTACGACAACACAGACGGTGTGTTAGTGCCAGAAGCTAGAGGTCACATTCAAGAGAAACATAAGTTTGGTCCACATCATAGGAAGAGAGGAAGAGAAGATTGTGCTTTTTTGATGACATGCCAGTATTGTGCCCTTCTCAGATCACAAACCAAGGCCAGAGGTCATATTTATGTACAAATATCTGTCATGGGCATATTTTTCAACACTGATGGTATTCAGATAATCTATAAAAATTTCCCCTGTATCATCAGGCCAGAGGAACTCTTTTTCTTGTGGAAAACATGTCTTCTCAGAATACCTCTACTCAAAATTTCAGTGATATCCATGTATGTTGTGCAGCTGCAGAACACACCACTAGAAATTTAATGATGAAGGAATAAATACAACAGATGCACCACCAGGCAGCAATACAGGAAATGAAGCACAGATGTACATAAGAAAAATCAGAGTTTTAATAATAAATTAGCAGGTAAGAAAAATAATAAAGAATCGGGGAGTTCTGTTTGACATATTCAGAATCTTTCCCACATCAGATTCTTAGTCTTCGATTAGATGGAAGCTATCATGGCAGAAAAGTGTCAGTTTTAGAACTTAAGCATTCATCAGTACCTTTACTCTGAAAGCAAAGTTTGGGATCTCATTCCTGGTACCACCTGTTAGCAAGTTTTTCTGATCAGCTAATGACTTCTTTTCTCCCATTCAGAATAATCATCTGTGGAGTACCCAACACAATCCTTGGAAGTGATGCATCACCATCCAGATTGTTTTGTGGCACTTTTCAAGTCACACAACCAATTCTGGTTCAAGAATGGGTCTACACTTCCACTTCAGCCTTGATCTTCAGCACTGATTCCATTTCCAGCTCACGCAACTGATACATTGCTGGTTAACGTATCATTAAAACAAAGTCACTCCATGTCCTGAAGTTGCTTAAAAATTTAGAAGTCCGCTTTCAAAAAAAGCAAGCTGCTTTGTCACCTTGGCTGTGAAGCCTGAATCCAGTTTACAGTCTTCTCTCACTTTAAAACTCCAACCACTCTGTCATATAAATACAGTTTGATGGGGAAATCTCACCACCTTCATGACAATCATCAAAAACCTGCAAAAGAAAGCCCGGTGTCAGCAGAGTAATTACTTCATTTTGATGGTACTTGCTGTGTGTAACAATCTCCCATGTTTTCTGCTCCTTCCCCAGTAGATCAGCATTAGTCTAACAAAGGCCAAAATCTAGCAAGTCTTGTGCCAGTTCTGAAGGAGAAGAGCAAAACAGATCCCACCACAGTAAACGATGCAAGAACATGCTGGCAAGTTTTACCTACATAGCAGTTCACAGTCCAGGGAGGAGAGACCAAAAACTAGACAGAAATAGGCAAACCTGGGATCAGAAATATAATTTGGAACGGGCTGCACTAGACAGCATCCTTTCACATAGAGTCCAGTAAATAGACAGGCTGGAAGTGGGAAACACCTGGTAGAGAAGGTGTTTAGACCAACTACAGAACCTGCCTTTTACACCGTAATTAAGGCATCAGGGACAGCTTTTATGCGCAGGTGGCTTAGAAAGCCATGAGGCTGCCTCATGGGCAGAACTTGCAATGTGCCATCTGGTCACTTGCAGGACTGTGTTCAGGATCTGCATGCACCCATTTAATCATACACAGAATTAGTTACTCACAGGGCAGAGTCCACAGGGTGTCCTGACTAATCCAGTGGGCTGTATGAGAGGACTAACGGCTCTGTACAGCTTCATCTGTCCATCCACACTGCCCACTGACCCCTCCTTGGCAGCAATAATGGTCATCTCCACTTTCCCATCATAGATCAGTGTATTTAAAATGGTTTCAATGTCTTCCATTGACAACTCTACCTAAGAAACAATTTGTGAAATAGATATTAAGAAAAATGCACCCCAGTAAGTCCTGCAAGGAGAAAATGAGCAAACACCATGAGTAACAAATCCTTAGAATTCTAACCTAGTCCAGAAAAACACACTATTATCACTGGGAACTTTATGGAGTTGTGCAGATGCAAAAAGAAAAGCAAATACCAACACCTCCTACCTCCTGAGCACTTTTGATTTTCACTAGCCTTGCTTTACCAAAACCAAAACCAACTTCCCTACACACCTGAGGTGTCTGCATCATCCTAGCATGATACAGTTCCAGTTTTGCAGGAAAATGATTGTGAAAGAAGAAGACAAGACTGCTAAAAATATATTCGTTGTTAGTGACCAATAATTTCGAGGTTTTTTTCCCCTTCTTTTTTTTTCCCTCCCCTAAAACTCCTTGAAGTGCATTAGTAAACTTAGGAAAACTGATGGAATATAAACTGGCTGAGATTGCTAACAAGGATGTGGATGCTAAGTCTTTTATAAACCTTTGAAAATCCACATCCACATCCTGGATTATCAGTATCAATGACCCTCCCCAAAAAGCTCACCTCCACTACACAAGCTGTAGGGTACTAAGACACTTATGAGACCTCCACCAAGTTTGCAGTACTCAGCTCCTACAGCTAATCATGCACTGACAACCTGAACAGTAGTGGGATGAATCTGTTCTGACCTTACTGATACCCAGTTCACAGATGTATTTCCACACCTCGTGGGAGGAGGCAAATGAGCTGTTCCTCTGTATCATGGGGTTCTGTTTGCTTTCTCGAGCTGCCTCTGCCTGAGAAAAAAGCCAAGATTAGTTATAGTCATCCCTCACTGCCAAGAGCCTCCTTTGTAGTTCAGTTTCAGGCTCAAGTACCAAAATTGATTTCCAAACCATTTCTGGGACATGTTTAGCATTTAAAGCCATGCCTTTAGGACTGACGTGAGACAATGCAGTGCACAACCAAATATCATTTTATAATGAATGACATAAAATTTACACTGTAATTTAGATTAATATGAAGGAATACATGCATTTGGCATTTTGCTGACAAAAAAAAGCTTCTGCTGTACTTAGTGCCAATTAGAACATATTGTAATGGAATAGACAAATTATGTCTATAATGTGCAGACATACTTAATGAACTAGGGACAATTTAGATATGGGGCAATTGTCTTTAGGCAGAGCTGGCTGACTGACTGCTGCCTTACACTCTCTCAGAAATCAGGAGCTCTGCAGAAAACAGTGACTTTTCCTAGATTTTTTGGTCCTGTGCTCTTTGCTGCCTGGTTTGTGTCTCAGTTTAAGACAATTATATGGGGCAGAGACTCCAAAATGAGTTACCTGCCCCTTAGTTTTAACCAATCGCCTTTCACCAATAGAGACAGAATGGGAGAAGATGTAAGTAAAAAAGTATCAGATAAAAGATACCAGCGAAAAGATAACAGCCTCCACGGTTCCAGAACTCCCTCCTCCCCCATACAGCAACCAAACAAAAACAAAACCTGGAAAAACTATTTTTGGCCAAAAGGCTCCAGTGCTGCCGAAAACGCTGGAAAAAACTTCCCGGGAAGTGGCAGGTCCACCCCCTCCTCGGCAAACAGCCCGGTGCGGCTGTCCCGAGAAGCAGCGGGAAAAGGTATTGCGAAATTCCCTCTGGAGCAGGTTTAGATTGCGAAATGCAGCTTCTCGGGTTGCAACTTGGAGACCTGCCTCAGGCAACCCCCTGGAGAGCCCAGGGAGAACAAAAAGGGCTCCCCTCGCGTTTCCCCGCGTCTGTTTCCCACTTTTAAAGGGACCCTGCACGCCCCGCTTCCATGAACCCAGGATAAAACACGCAAGTTCTGCTTTCCCAGGTTGCCAGGTCTTAGGGACAGTAATAATCTCGGGCCGGCTGGCATACAGGAGACAAGGAATATGGGATTTTGGGTCACCTAGGACAGTTTGTCATTGGATCTCAGAGATAAAAGGCTTCACTCCTTGTCCAGGGTGCAAAAATAGCCATCATTAAAATGCAACACCATCACACTTGCTGTGACAGAAATAATAGTCTGGTACAGATTTGCCAATCTAGCTGCAATAATGGTCAACACCTATGGAAAACCTAAGCCTTGCCTGGCACCAGTTTTATAAAGAAAACAATTACTTGCACAAAACAAGTGGAAGGCACTCACCTTACTTTGCAGAAATTTAAAACACTGTTGATTTAACACTTCCACAAATTCAGACTCGAAGTCCTGGTCACTGTACCAGGCACCACCAGTGACTGAGCGGTCGGGCTGGAGGTTGTACAGCATGTAGACCTTCTTCTTGGATGCCTGTTAGGGGAAAATGTACAGCTCTCAACAGCTGAAAGCCTTCATCAAGAAGGGAAGATTTAAGCAGATAATCTGCCAGAGAGGTAGTTCATTACTCCCATACCTGGGGCACAGCAATCCACCTGACTCGAGCTATTCTCTACGTTTGACCCTCAAGTAACACAGAGATCAAGAGAAGATGAACACATTTCGATTCCTACTCATTTTATAATACACTGTTAGAAGAGGGAATCCTTCCAATAATATGGGCACAATACAAACCTAACTGAAGAACATCTTGGAGTTGAATTTTAGTCTGTTGACTCTAATCCCTCTCTACAGTCAGAGGGCAGGAAAGTGTCTTTAGAAGACAGCAAAGACAAATTTGCCAGACCCCACAACAAGACAATCTCTGCTGAAAAGTAGAAGCATGTCCAAAGAATGATAACGCAAATGATTCGCAATTAGCAGGTAAGGGCACACAGGATGCTGCATGAGTATTGCAACAGTGTGAGAAAAAACATGGAAAAAGATAACCCCTACTCTGGTGCGTGGACTGTTTGCCCATAAAGAAGTAACTGGAACTTGAATAACCATAACAAAGTAGAGGAATCGAGATTGAAACAGAATCAAATGTCTTGGAAATTGTTTGAAGTAAACAGTTCAAATCCAGTATCAACCACATAACTAAAGGGAATTTCAGGAGATCCAGGGGAGAGCAACCTTGCAAAGCCACTTGCATATAGGTAACCATATCACTAGTACCACATAAAAGCCTGAGATTGCTTCAGTGTCAGAAATATCAAGTTGTTACAGCAATATTGGGACTAATTGAGAAAAAGTAATTAAGGGCAGGTTGCTTATTTGAGTGGAGACTGAGTGGAGAAAGGAGAAAAGAATGGTAGAAAAGAGAGTTAAACAGAAGAGGAGAATAAGGTGTAAGAGTCAGAGAACAAGAGAGGGCAGGATCCACAGACAGTAGGAATGTGGATGTGTACAGACAGCAGAGAAGCTGATCTGTTGACCCAAGCCCACTGGAATGCTGGGGAAAACCCACCAGGCTCTTCCCTGGGTTATGTCCTGAAAACCAGGTATGGGAGTGGAGGGAAAATAGTGACAGAACAGATAAGGAACAAGCAGAGCCAGAGGTTTACCTGTAAAGGGTAACAGAACTGTAACAAGAGTTGTGTGCAATAAAGAATTGAGAGAACTGAAACTCCAATTTGATTGCAATGATATGTAATTAATAGGGAGGGGGAAGAGTGACAGAACTGTATATTAATAGTGATCTGCTTAATACTCAGTTTGTTAATTGTATGTTGGTTATTTAATAAATATTGTAGCCTCCCATATCTGCTGCACCTCAAACCTGCACACTAACGGCAAAGAGTCAAACACTGGTGCACAGTCAAAGAGAAAGCTGGAGACAAAATGAAGTTTCTCTGCTCCCAGTCCCCCGGTAAAAGCATACAAAGCATGCAGCAAATGTTCAAAATAGTTTTAAAAAAGTCACAAAATACTCACTGCCACAGATTTAACTGCTTTAATTAGTTTCTTGCTTTCCAAGTTTTTCAGTATCTTGTTGATCTCTGTTAAAGGCAAATTACTTTTGTACCTAATGTCCCTGCTCCAAATACCTGTTTAAAAACAGAGAAGTGAACAGAAATAAATAGAAGAAACCATTTGTTTCTGTATATACTCACAAACCAAAAGTCAGATCACAATACTGCTTGAGTCACTTGCCTACCACAGGATGTATCCTACCACTCCCAGCAGAAGGGAAGGAATGGACAGAAGAGACTGGGGCAAAACAAACAGGTATGGATGGGGAGTCTTAGATTTTATATTTGTATTGTCTGGGCAAGCATTTACAAGTTTGGACAGGAATGGTTCCATAAAGAAACAGAGTTAGTACCATCCACAATCACAATTTAAACTACCTTTGTTGCCCGCATCCTCTATGATTTGGTAAACCAGCTTCTCTTGATTGTCAGAGCCTTTCATTTTACTGTAAAATAAGAGAGACATCAGGATTTTTGAAAGGTCCAAAATGGGAAAGAAGTTGGATTTGTTTTAAACTACAAACAAGAATTGTGTTCCAAATATATATTTATCCAGAAAACACAAGCTTACCTCGCATTTTGGGAATCTTTGATTCTGTACAGGAGACCTGCACTGCTCCTCAGAAGGTCCAGCTGCCCCTAGGAGAGATGGGCACAATGCATTTACTTTTCTTCAAACAGCTTGTTTCAGAAAGTGGCAAAGAATATCCTAAAATTCTAAAATAAAAAACCTTATTTAATGTCAACTTAAATAAAGGGAAATGAAAACTAACACTTCTAACCACTGGGAACAATAATACCCGTGAGGATATTTTTTTTCCCTGACAAGTATCCACTTATCATCAGCTACTGGAAATAATAAACAGTTCCTGACCCCTCCCACAACTTCTATGCAATTCCTATTATTTCTCCTAACTTCCACATGGTAGGAGGGACATCGAGTTCTTGTATACTTTGCTCTCACTTTCTACCAAAACACTCATTTGCGTGGCAACCCAGAAAATCACAGCGGAGCTCTGGAACAATTCCAAGTTTCAGTAGCAAAGTTCTATTTCTCACTAAGTGGACATCACTGGAAAGCTGCCAACCAGGATGGGCAGTGACTGTCAGAAGCAAATTCCTTGCATCTCTCACACACGCAAAAAAATTGTTCTGCTCTGGACACTTGTGCCAGGAAAAATCCTTATTTCCTATTTTGAACAGGCAAGCAATTAGACAAGCCTAAGGGTGTGTACAACAGCACTAATTAACATTCACTCTTTCATTATCAGCCATGGTTCTTACAGATTTGGCATATTTCACCTGCATGCCATCAGAGCAATCCACAACCTTAGGATTTTGTGAGGGATTCAGAGAACACCTTCACATGTAAGGGCATGGACTAACATCTATGCTTTTCTCTGTAGCTAATTAATTCCCCATCACCAATGGGCCTTGTGTTAGTGTTGGCTGAGGTAGAGTGAGGAAAGTGGGATGTGCCTACCATGGAGAGCAGTCTGTTGATGGCCACAGCTCTCTGCTGGGCTTCCATGTGAGGCATATCATTCTGGATCACCTGGTCAGTGATGCCATGGGGAAACTGGTGGCACAGCTCAATAATCCTGTCGGAGGAGAAAAGCAACCTTAAAGTCATGTTCTGTTGCATCCAAAACCAAATGCAAACGGTACTGGAGTCAGGATGGAAGAGAGTGACAAGAGCGACTCAGGGGAAAAGTATCCATTAAGTGCTTTTTGAGGGAACTCGGCACCTATTCCATGTGCACCATTTCCCTTTCCGAAACCAGAAAAACACCGGCACAGCCGAAAGTGACCTGACCCAACTCCCACTGCCACCTAAGCATCTCCCAGCACGAAACTCAGTGCCCCCAACAACCCTCTCCTTCAACACCAACACTGACCAACACTCAGGCTTCGAACCAGCCCCCTCAGGCCTTGAACGACAAGGCCCCACCACGCGCCACACCTGCCGCCGCCGCCCCGAAACACGCCTCTGGTCTCTCTGCCGGCCTCCATACACCCACCCC
>VZRJ01008049.1:371119-418099 GCA_013397565.1 Ptilonorhynchus violaceus | reverse complement strand
GGAGGGGGAGACGGGGCCGGTTGCTACGCAACGGCCAATGGGCGCCGGGAGCGGCGGCCGCACGGCGTCCGTGGAAACGGGATCCAGTGGGGCGGGATCCAGCGGGATCCAGCGGGGTGAGCAGGGCCGGTACAGCAGGGATGGAGCGGGGCGAGGTGCGGGGGACTGCGCCGCGAGGAGGCGGGAAGCGGGACCCGGCCGCGCTGGGGATGCCGGTGGGGCCGCGTGCGTCCCGCCGGGGATGGGATTCCAAGAGGCTGAAACGGAGCCCCGTGTACCTGTGGTCACGGTGTGCCAAGAGCAGGAGGGAGCGTGAGGGAAAAGCTCTCAGCCCCCTCAGGTCACGTAGAGATCTGATCCGCCCGTAGCTCGGGGGTGTGTGTCCAGAGGATGGACCAGGCTCTGCTCGTTGGTGCCGGACAATGGCACAAGAGGCAAAGGGCAGAAACTGCTGCACAGGAAGTTCCACCTGAACATGAGGGAGAACTTCTTTGCTGTGAGGGTGACTGAGCACTGAAACAGGTTGCCCAGAGAGGGTGGGGAGTGTCCCTCACTGCCTGCATTGATGAGTAGCATAAGAGCTGTCTCTGGTGCATTGGAGGGTTGGTTACGAAACCAAATCCATGTAGCATAGACATGTTTCCTGGCCCTGAGTATCAATTCCCAAGATCTGGAGTACATCTCTTTGTATTGTAAAATGTTATCATATCCAAATGCAATTTTTCAGTCTTGAATTATGTGATGTGATAATGGTTATATACATGAGGATAAATAGGTTTGGCACCTGTTTTATGGATGTATTCTCAATTTACATGATAACTGAGATAAGCAATAGCTGTCTTGCTTTAGTCCTTTTTGGGACATCCTGTACTTGTTCAGGTGGCCATAATAAAACGAGGCTGGTTTCACATCTGACATGATTTAGGGTGGAGATTCCTGTTCCTTACTCCTACCATGTGTCACTGACATATGATGTTAAAGCTGTTTTAACTCAAACACATGGAATCAGAGTCGCAGAATGGTTTGAAGAATCCAGTGTTCCCTCTTTTAAGAGAAACAAAGACAAGGAATCATCTTAAAAGACCGTATTTCTCAGTGCATTCTTCTGTTTAGAAAAATTATTGTCTGCCATTTTATTTTTTCTATTTTAAAGGTAACTGCTGAGAAAAATGACAGCTGGCTCTGTCTCAGCTCCTCAGATCATCCCACTTCGAATCCCACCTCCGGGGAAAGCTAAACGGGAGATAGACACAAATACTTTCATAGAAATAAAATCAGGTATGAACAAGAGCTTCCACTCCATGTCAAACCTTTACTTATGTGTCCATTTGAAATGTTTGGCCTCTATGCTTTCTTCTTCATATTTAATTACGATTTTTTGAGTGTGCATCTCATTAAGGAACTTATAAAATTAACCAACAGGTTTGATGCACCAAATATACTTGCACGTAATTTTATGCATTCAAACGGTATTTCTGACATAAAACTTGTATGTATTAGCAGTCTTAATTGCTTCCAAGGTAAACTTTTAAGCTGTTGCATTTTGCTTTGACTGCACAAACAGTGCTGGAAAGTATCATGGGCCAGGCCCACTCCCGGTGTTGTTACAATTTTGGAATTGTCACCTTTCACTACGGCAGAAAATATCTTTTCTGTCATTGGAATGGACAAGCTGCTGCAATATTTTCATTCAAAAATATTGCTTGAAATGAAATTGCTTTTGTTGAGTAATTAATATTTCATGGGAGAAACAGTTTGTGGTCCCAAACATTCAGTCACTTATGGAACTGCTTTATTTTCTTAATGTGAGAAAAACCAAGCATGGCAGTGAGTCCTTTGTTTTTCCAAGGTTGCCTACAATTTGAAGAATTACTTTCTCTGTTTCTTTCAGATACACCTGAAGTCTCTATTTATTACACTTTAGATGGAACTAAACCAGAACACATTAGGAAACCTGGCTATGGGGCGTGTAACACTTTGGAGTATAAGGGTCCTATCATCTTACCAGTGGGGAAAATAATGGTCAAGGCCCTGGCAGTTACAAAGTGAGTATCCTGTTTTATTTTAGTCCTGTTTTGGCAAGGGACAGATATCCCTGTTGTAGCTTGTAGCCATGTTGTTTAGAGCACTCCATACCTTGCAAGTGAGAGATGAGCCTTTCCACAGGCAGTTTGCAATCTAAATTATCATCATGAATTGCATTGACATCACTTTCTGATAATACCTTTTATCCAGCAAGTGTTTGTGAGGTTGGATTATCCCTTGGACATTATCTCCTGAACTGTGGATGTGAAATGATCCATGGAGGCTGTGGGTGAGAAGCTGATACACTGTACTCAGAGCTCATCCTGTGGAGTGTGATCATCAGAAATACCAGAGGAACCAGGATGGTGTTTTCTGGAGTTGTCCAGTGGTACAGTGGATTTATAGAATTTGGTCTTCCCAAAGGATCACAGAGTGTTAAACCTCACAGGNGATTTATAGAATTTGGTCTTCCCAGGAATATGTTTAGTTTCTCCCAAAGGATCACAGAATGTTAAACGTCACAGCTGAAGTACAGTGTTGGGTGAAGCAAACATACAATACATAGAAAGAAAACTGGATTTTGCTGCACAGCCACTGACTTTTGTCCGAACTAACTTCATACTCAGAGACAGAGAGAAGACACATAAATTCTCTGTCTGTACATTATCTGTCTGTGTTGCATTATCTTTTGTTTCCAAGGGAGCAGAAACTTCCACTCCACTTGGAGATTTGTGCTTGCTGTTCCCTGTTATTAGCACCTGCAGCCAGCCTGTGCTTGTGTCTGCACTGGAATATAACAACATTACATTCTGTGTGCAGGGACACACACAACCTAGGCCTGTGTGTATTTTCTTGATATCACTACCTAGAGCAACACTTGTTTCCAGTATGTTTTTCTTAAGACATTTTCAGGTGTGCTGAGAGATCCTCTAGAATGACAATAAATCATGAAAGAGTGGTTTGGGCATTTACAGCAATTTCAATGTTACTGTTGTAATTTAATAGGTATTAGAGAATGACAGTTGTTTTATCAAACAAATATTGCCCAGGATTATACTCATCCACTGAAAAGTTGGAAGGGATGTTCCACCTAATGAGCCACATCCATCAGTGATTCACTTGTTGCTGCACACAGGTTTGTGGCAGGTGTCTAGCTTTGTGAACATTGATTTTCAGGGACTACAGGGAGAGTTCAGTTGTAACAAAGGTGTTTCTGGTAGAGCACAAGCAACCAAACATCTTTTTCCCAGTTGAAGATGATGACAAGAATTTCCTAAAAGATATGGCCACACAGGTAAGTTTCAGCAATTGTAACCTTTTGTGTGAATATAAAATGTTGTATATATGATATTAGTTAGAGATTAAGCTTTGACTGCCAATATTATTCATATATTTTATTTTCTCTGTTTGCCAGTCTTTGCTGCTTTGGTCCTTTTTGTAATATTAAAATTTCAAGGGGACACTTTTCCCCCCCCGTGGTATTTTATGACCAATTGAGGTCAAATATTTTAAAAATACATTTATAATTTAAGCTTTTCAAATGCTTGCATTGAAAATAAATAGCTTAAACATGTACTTTAAAATTGTAACAAATAACTATAGCAAGAGAGGATTAGAGCAAAACCAAAAATTTTATTTGGAATTCAAATGGAATTACCTTTTAGAATAAGGAAGGTGGAATGTTTACTACAAAACCAAAGAAGAATAGACTGAATGTGGAAATCAAGCCTGCCTGGGATGAAACACCCCAAGAATTTCAAGGTATAGTATTACTTCCTAAAACTGAGATAGTCTTCTGTTCTAGCAGAAAATAGTGTAAAGTTTTCCACTTGTATCACTTGTAAAATATGGGTAATTTTACAACCATCTCAGAAGACTGGAAATTCTCATCCTCTGGAAATTCCCATTTCAATTGCTCAACACTGCAAGTACAGAACAAAATTGACCTTCCATACATTTCACATGACTTCTTAAAAACATATTAAAATGTCATTCATTTCTCAGGAACACAATAAGGCCCGGTCTGTATTTCCCTTTGTGCCAGAAAATGCCATTAAATTGATGGGAGTGCAAATCCTTTACAGAGTTTTTTTACTGATATTTGCTTGCAGTAAGATTCCAAAATAAATACACAAAGCAGAAATGAAAGCTTCACTCAGCTTTTCTCTGTAGACAAAGCCTCTAATTCCATGGCAACAGCAATGGGACTGTTTTAGAGCAAGGAATTGTGTTAATGTTTACTCATTAATTAACTTTTAGGAGCTGGGGTTTTTTGAGCATGTAGGAAAGAAGAAAACTGTAAATAAATTAAAATACAGAAGTAAGGTCTGTCAGAGAGGTGTGGGGTTTCTTCTAGTTTGACGTCCTGTAATTCCATGCAGCTTATTTGAATGCAAAATCTGGATGCCAAATACATTTTTAAATATGCTTAACGAGAGTATGTAATATTCATGTTAAAATATATATTAACTGCATGAAGTGGGTGACAGTGGAATAACAGGATTGTAATTTTAATCTTGGAAACAGAAAGAAAGCCTTCTCACAGGTCCCCTCAAGGACCACAGCTCCTTGCCAGTCGTTTGGGAACAACAGAGTACAGAGAGGAATCAGCACAACCAATGAAGTCATTGCAGGTGAGCAGAGGGGTAAGCTGAAGAAAACTGTAGAAGGCTGTAATCAGGACAGAGGGCTAAAAAAATGATTTGTGATCTCTCTCGGCTATTGATGCCTTTAATACAGATTATTAATAATTAATAATAATAATTATTAATTATTATTAATACAGACAAATCTGTATTACACAGTCCTGATCGAAATGTAATGGTAATGACTCACTAGAATAGGAATGCCCAAAGCAGGACACAGTTACCAGGATGGACAAAACCAGGCAAAGGAAATGAGCAGCGACTGCATTCCCACTAATTCTCTTCTAATACATTACTGAATCTGCAGTTAGCAAATACTCACTGCTGTATGTTGGCGAGTTAATATTTAAAACTCAACATTCAGTAATGTTGTTGTGGAAGTAAATAGCAAGATACTGATTTATTCTTATTGGTAGAAGCAGTGGGTCCTTACTGCAGCTAATGGGGGAATTAAGTAAAAAAGCAATGCATTTCAGTGCAGTTTGTTTCAAATAACATCTTTAGCTGATTTTGCTATCCTTATATGCATTTTGCAAATATTTCCTTACTAAAGGCTAAAGAATTACCTTTATTTCAGTTTGCAAGTTCCTCTGCAGTGACTAGCCAGAAAAGCTTAGCAAGCACACAAGTGTCAAGGATCCAGAGTGAAACAGATTTCCTTAAGTAAGTGATTTCTCCTTTTAACATATTTATCCTTTGGAAAGTATCTGAGCCTTGTGCAACCACGCTGATAATACCATGGGCCTCTGTAAATATTAGGAAGGCAAAGACAGAAAATGGCTTGTAACTGAATAATATAATCTAGGTAGGACTTTGAAAATTCTTTCTTTTAAATGTAGTTTTCAACTGTCTGTTACCAACTGTCTTATCATCCCTTAAAAAAATTCCTAACACCTGTAGGATCGGGGGTAAACTGTCTTTTCAAACTATAGTACACCCTCAGTGCTGTAGGTGAAAACTTCTCACTGGAGTAGTCTCATAGAACATTAATGCTTATCAGTCCTGGAAAGGTTCTGTGGTCTACATCACATGGGGAGCCATCACATGGCTCCCCATGGCGCAGCAGTGAGGCCTGACACAGATTGCGTGCCAGGAGACCTGTTTACCTCACATGATGAGGAAGAAAGTATGAAAATCCATAGCAGCCAGAGAGCTTTCTACCTTACAAAGCTGTTTAGAGTTCAGAACTTCATGTTATGGATGTTGGGGCATGGTCTGGTGGCCCACCACAGCTTGGAAACCACAACTGAGAAATCAGTGGCCTAAGTCCTGTCACAACAAGTTCCAGATTGTTCATTATTATGCAGCAGTGCAATACTAAAACAAGCTCAGCCAGTTTGCTCTTATTTTCAGATGTGCACACTGTTCTGCCCCTCGTCTGTCCGACCCCTTGGCTCACTTCTGCCAGAAATGTGGATCTCCTATCCCACCTGTGCCAGTATGGCGCTTCCCACACCCTGAAGGAACCCAGGTCAGCAAAACATCATAACAGTCCACACACTATCCTTGGAGAAAACAACATCCTCTGCAAGTTACACAGTCACTGCTGGCAAACCTGCTACTTAGTCACACTTTCATTTGGGAGTTCCGTTCTAATTACTTTGTTCTGCTCAATACCTTCAGCACTGGACCCGATGAAATTCTCCAACGATGGGCAAAATTAACCATGGATTTCTTCGAGTGCCGTGTATTTTAATAAGGAAAACAATGAAAAAGTAAAGTGTTTTATTTGCTTGTGTCAGGAAACAGTACCAAATTCCAATTCCTCCTCATCCAGCAACAACAATCACTGCATCTTAGTCCAGTGCTAAAGAGTGCAGTTAGTTAGCCAGTAGCTAGTGCTTGTGTCGTAGTAAGAAGATCCATCTAATACTCCTGAAACCTTAAAAGGTGGCATGTGTGGGCATAGGTAAGAGCACCAAGTTTCTGCAGTGGTGCCTGTAACTGTCTTCTCCGAGCTCTTCCAAGAGATAATAACCTGATCTAACAAGTCAATGGTGTGTTTCTTTTCCTGTATCATCAGAGAGTTGTCTTGTCTGGAGCACTGCTGTAGTTTTAAGTAATGACTGAGAAGATTCACCACCATCTTTAGATTAGGTTCATAATTAGGAGAATTTCAAGTACCTGTACGTATTTTATAGTAGCATTTTAATTTTACTGAAAATTACCTTGGTACCTTTCTGGCATTCTCTTTCCAGATGTCTTCATATTTTCTCAGTATGATCCTTTGATCTTTAAGGATCAATATCCACATCAGTTGTGTCAGTTCCTGTTTCCAGTGGCCTTGCTGCTGATGTAGACTCCAGCTTGGAAAATATTGAAATCTCATGGTAACCTTAATGATCTCATTCTGGTCCTTAACATAACTCTGATGTGGCTTTTTCTTCAGATGGCACCGTGTCTTGAATGCAGACATCTTGTGCCAATGAATACACCCACTTGCATCATTTGTGAGGCACCAATAGCTCCACAGCTGCAGCCCCAAAGCGACATCTGCGTAAAGGTAATTGAGAATAAATAGAACAAAATAGTGATTTAACTCCTGGCATGCATTTTTCTAACAGATGACTTCGTTACAAATATGTTGGTCCAACCTGGCTTTGTATTATGACAGCTTTAAGAGTCAGTAGGGTTAAAAACAGCTTGAATGGAAATAAGGATTAAAGGTGAACCTCACAAGGTCAGGAAGGCAAGCTGAAGAGTGCCTGATGTAGCAGTGGAGTTTGGAGTGATGGCTCATGTGTTAGGTTAGCAGTTGGACTTGATCTTAAAGATCTTTCCCCACCTACACAATGCTATGATTCTGTGCCTATAAGGGTGACTATATGATTGTGGGGAATTTCTCTTGTAATTGTGGTGAAGGGACGAGGAGTGAATTGTGGGTGAATTGTCCACTTTCATTTGCAATGTTGTGATGATGTTATTTTGATTTTGGTGCAGAGAGGACCCCCTTGCATTCTAAACTCCTTCTCAGAGAAGAGCCTGGGGGTGGCTGGATCCAATCTTAGCCCCAGACTTTGTCAACAGTTTAAGTCACAGGATTAATGATGGCAAATCAGATATATTTATATTACATGAATTATTTATTATGACAAATGATTAGTCAAAAGATCTTAATCAGAATTATTTACTACCCATTATTACTCATTATTCTTAGTCCTGGTAGAAACTCAGTTGTTAATAGTGACTGTGCCAAGACCTTTTAGAGATCTTTTAAGGCACCTCATGGTATTATGGTATTATATTATTAGTAGTAATTTTCCTAGCAGATACTGGGCTGTCTGTTTTCTGTGAGTATAGTGACTAAGCAAACTGACATTAGTGTATACAAAGATCTGGAGATATTGATACCAAATCTCCTGAGGAAACTATGCCATAGTTAAAAAAAAATAGTCACCAAGATACATAAATTAGTGATTACCAGGCAACATGGTCTAACTAAAATGTGAAACAGCACAGACTTGAAGGATGTCTTCTATCTGCAGGGCTGAATAACCACAGCACTTTGTAAGATCAAGTCTTCATCTTCTTGTTGACAGTTTTCAAATACTATGTGAAATGTATTCTTTCTCTGTTTAAAAGGGCAAAGTAATTTGTCTGGTGTGTGGCACAGGAAATCCTCTTCACCACAAACACTGTGTGACTTGTGAGAGCAAACTGCCTGAAGTACAGATGGTAAGACCTTGCATCAATCACACTGGGGTAATCAAGCCAAAGCAGAACATTCTTTATCTTTGGCAAACTGAAGTCATGTCCCTGTGTCCCTGTGTTACCAAAGCAGAGACTCTTTCCCCCATGTCATATTTAAGCCCAGTACTCCCCCAGAAGCTCCACCACAAATGTCCAGCTAAACATAAATGTCTCACATACCTTCAAGTTTCTCACGTGGAAGTCAGGACTGTGAATGCCATTGAGAAAGCTCAGCAGGCTCTTAGAAAATGGGTAGTCTTGACTCCGAGGGAGCCTTGTTTGTATTCAGATTACTTTCAATTGCAATAGAAAAGTTGAGTATATACATCAGGAACATAATTCGCACTGATTTCAATTATTTTCTCAAAATAGAATATACTTTTACATTATTTTTCTTACCTCCACTTTTTACGTTATTTTTCTTATCTCCATTTGCTGCTTCTCCTACATGCATACAGTTAGTGTGCTTGTATTTGGCTGTGACTCTGCACAGAGGTGAGAAAAGCAGTGAAATGTTACCCCTAAAATTGCTCTCTGTCTCAACTCCCCCTTTAGTGTGCTCATTTGGTTCCTTAGAAGAATTTTACTTTCAGTTTTGAAAAGTCTTGTATGAAAAATGACCAGTACATTTCACTTCTTCTGGTTGTGGTAAATACAGAAATGACAGAATAATAATGCTTTGCAAGTTAAAATCTTCTGATTGGAACGGATAAAATCCTGAATTCTAAAACTGTCTGTAGCTAGGGGCAAAAGTCTAGCCACTACAGTCTTCCTGTATAGCCACTGAAGTGTCATTTCAAAGTGAATTTCAGTAGGATTCTGTACTTACGTAGGATAAATGTATGTTTAGCTGCTTCAGTGAATGTAGATATGTGTGTAGGTAATATGTAGCTGCATATGTTGTTAGGCATGTGACTTGAATAGTGAGACCCTGTAGTAGCAGAGAAAGTTAAATGCTCACTAAGAATTATTAATAGTAATAAGAAAATTTACTAATAATAGTGATTGGTGATAACAGTAGTAATTTCTGAATAATTAATAGTAATAATGCTGATATTATTATTATTAATGTTTATTAAATAATTTATATTTAGACTTGTGCTTTTGAATATTTTATCTTCCATCTGAGCTCCCAAATTACATTGTTCAAATTGCAGTGCAGGCCACAGATGAAAACAGGGCTATTTTGTGTTTTCTTACTTGCTGTTGTGGTGTAATCCAAATAACTTTCCTTCGGTTCTGTCCATTATCCATATTCCTGACTTGTAGAGAAAATAAACTGCATAAGCCTTGAGGCAAAACCTAACAAAACATTTTTAAGTCCTCTTTGTCCTAACTGGGATCTATACTTAACCTCTAGAAGTTTCAGATGAAAAACCTGTTTTCTTTTGCTTGCCCATAGAAGTTAATTGTAGAAAAGTTGGGTAATATATAATTTGCATGAGGGAAAAGAGTGAAAAAAATATTCATGCAGCAAATTCCAAACTGTGAGCAAACTTCTTGCCTGAACATATTCTCCCCACTATACTACTAAAAAGAAAAGAGGTACAAAGAAAAATAGCTGTTGTGTGTTGGATTTGAAAATGTAAGTTTATCAGCAGAGAAACCCCCATCTTAATTTCAACTGTACTTATACATAGGGCCCT
Source organism: Ptilonorhynchus violaceus (assembly GCA_013397565.1). Classification (NCBI taxonomy): domain Eukaryota; kingdom Metazoa; phylum Chordata; class Aves; order Passeriformes; family Ptilonorhynchidae; genus Ptilonorhynchus; species Ptilonorhynchus violaceus. Next base: position 408,093 of record VZRJ01008049.1, on the reverse strand, counting down.
ATTAATAAATACTCAGTTTAAAAGCACACCACTGATAAGGTTTTTATTTTTTTGCGCTAGTTCTGCTAAAAATATTTTCAAAGTAATTAATGCTACATTTTACCATGGTTTTGTAATGAAAAAAAGAAATTACAGGTTGGATCCAAGTCACTCTTGCTCATTCTAAGTTGCAATAATTCTTTTAGGCTGAATATTACTTCATATTATCAGGGCAGCTTGCTTTCCGCTTTCCCCTTATTAGGCTTGTGAACTTTTCGTCATGAGAAGCATTTTCTCCCTAATGCTTGTTTTGTTTTCTTAGCCCATGTTTGGAGGAGACTCCTGCCTGCCTCACCAGAGCCAGCAAGGGAAGACAGTTCTGTGCTCAAAATGCAACGGTGTGAACCAGAGCCACGCTCGTTTCTGTGCCTGGTGTGGGGCCAAGGCACGTGTTCTTGGTGTCTGTGGGGACAAACCTGCTTCTGCTTCTCTGCAACAATTCCAAACTTCTCTTTGCAAAGCTGTTGTCAGTTAGTAAATAGCTTATTGTTATCAAGATACTTGCTCAGAGCATGTAGGACTGCGTGTGGAAAAATGAAAGGCTTCGATGACATCCTGACCCCACACCAGTCAGTGGCCTAAGGGTTTAGAGTTGTAGACAAATTATCATGGGTCAACAAGCACCAGATCATTGCATCAGCTGAGATGCAACAGCCCTGTGCTCAGACAAAGCAATTTACCCATCAAAGGTTAAAGTACAGGCTAACCCAGTGCAAGTTTTCCCATAACAACTCTGGGCTATAATCACCTATACAGGCAATTACCAGATATGAGAGGATGCCTGCAATTGTTTTGACTGAAGGCTTCATTAACTTCAGTAAAGACAAGTACTTAACTGCTGCTCAGTGGAGTTTGTGCATGGTACAATCAATGTAAACAATCTCCCCTTGTACGGTGCTTCTACCTAAGATCACACTCAAGGAGAATTTATTTTCTGTGAGCCGAATGCACATCAAATGTAAAACACTCCCCTATATGCATAAATAGCCATTAGTCCTCTACTGTACCAGGGGACTCAGGGTGGTACTTTATTTCCTTTGAATTCATTCCTGTGCTTTTATCATTGCTGAGTCGTTCATCCTATGCTTCTCTAGTGACAAGTGTTGCATTGAACTTTCCAGCCGGGACCTCCTCCATCCTACTTTAGCTGTTTCAAGTGTGAGACAAGCAACCAGCCCTATGCTCGCTTCTGCATGTCCTGTGGTGTCTACATAGAGCCCCCATCCAGGCAGAGCTCTCCTGGCAGTCCCATGGATCTTGGGGACTCTCTGGGATCTTCTCAGGTAGGACGCACAGTGTTACAACATAGCTGACAGGCTGCTCCTTTGTGGGTGTGGGTCAGCAGAACTCCATTGGGACAATGTTGTGGTCTGGGAGCAAATGTAATAGTGCTTTTAAAATCTGTTGTAAGAGAGAGCCCAAGGCCAGCCTTTGCCCTACAAAAGCATGAATATGTCCTGGCAGTCATGGAGAATTTTGATTTTGCTTGAATATTTGTGATAAGTTGCATTGTTGTTACAGACTGGTAATTAAAATTTTAAATTGTTAATGATTCTTCCTGCTAGCTTTTTCATTCCCTTACAATTTTGTGTACTGTTCTGGTTAAGTTATGCTTGTAAGCCATTTAATTATATCTAATTATATTACTTACCTTTTCCCTTCTCCTCCACCCCTCACAGGCAAAACGATTACAAGATCAAGTTGCCTGGCAACCTCATCCTGTTTCCTTGCCCAAATCAAGGGCAGAACTAACAGAAAGAGAGGATAAAGGAACCCAAACCATTGGACTTTTCTACCCATCTAGCAAATTGTTGGAAAAGAAGGAGCTTGAGCTGATTTCACAAAAAGGAAGGGTGGAAAAGATGAGTGATCATAAGCCCCTCCTGACAGCCATTAGTCCTGGAAAAGGTTAGAGGTTCTGATTTTATTTTTTCTAAAGAATTTGTGACCTTGGTTTTTCTTGAAAATGTTGTAGTCTATGGAATGTGGCATCAGTAGGACACTGATTTACATCTTTACAAGTCTCTCTTCCCACCAGTCACTTGTAAATGCAGTGCCTTACAATTCAATCACTGATCTCCATCAATAGCTAAAAGAAAGCTATCAGCAGTACCAAAATTGTGGTTACTGACCCCTGTGCAGCATTACTAATTTGGTAGTAGTTTGATTTCCTCACATCTCACAAGACTGGAGGCAGGTGTCCTGTATTTGAATTGGAAACCACTGAACATCCATCTCACCCCAGCTCCCTGCACCCTCCCCAGCCCCTACAACGGGAATTTCAGGTCAAGCTGTGGTGGCAGCTGCAGGGATATTGATAAACAAGACTGAGGCACAGGGGATCATAGCTCTTGAAAACATAGTGAAGTTTATCTACATGAAGAACTCGTTTGGGGTGCTGGTGTGGAATAAATTATAGACGTTTCAGAAGCAAAGAAAACTAAACTAGAGGAAGGGATTCTTAACAGGATTATGAAAACATCACTCATTGAAGAGTCCTTCCACTCACAGACTACAGTAGTAGAAGTATTAATACTGCAGACAACTTTGTTTCACAGTGAGTTTTGTGGTCAGTTTGTTCTTTGTGGAATCCCTTGAGTGTTTGCTGTCATTATGTGCTTGCCATTTTTAGAGGTTTTAGTTTTACTATCCTGAGAAATCTTCAGCTTTCTGGATCTCCAACCCTTGAAGACACTCCATCAGTATTAATTAGGGATCTAATAAATGGCTCAATTGGCAAAACTGTCTTTAATCTCACAGGGCAGTCCAGCTGAGTAGAATAAGTTAATTTTAAATCATTACAGCCCAAATTATCACAGTAACTGAAGGGGCCGTTACTCTTTTAGATCCACTTTCCCATCTAGCTCTCTTCTACAATCAGAGAATCAACCCATCAGGCTGTTATCAGAATTAATTTTCTACTGGGTAGAAAAGGTTGCTACCGAATGTTAGAAATTCCTCTTTGACTCTGTGTATCTGTATTCAGATGGACTCCTATTTTTAAAATAATCACTGAGAAAATCTGTTTTCCTACAGCCTTGCTCTGAAGTGTGACATGTTCTCTTAGACATCACTGTAGGAAGTACAACACCTGACTCAGCATGTCAGGGAGCTTAATTTAGTCAGAGATAATAAAAGATTGGCCCATAATAGTGCCAAGAGAAAAGGAAAGTAACACTGAATGTTTGTGTATCTCTATCAGAAGTACAGCTTTTGACTTGTGAGTCAGAACTGCTGTCGCTGGGAAAGGTTGGGAAGAAAGTCTGAACTGCTTTTGAATTCTTTTAATTTTTATCCACTTAGCAGAGGTAACTTTGTTGAAGTTGCACTGTGTAATGTATTCTCCATTAGACCCTGCCAAGGACTGAAGAACATATTTAATTCCATAAATCAATAAATGTCTCTTACAGTCAGTTCATTCTGTTCCTTTCCTTGATGCTGAGTTGTATACGTGGCTTCAAAAATATCTGTATCAGCAAGACCATGCACTATCACCCAGAAAAATCTTGTTTATGTATGCCAAATATGACCATTATTTCTTCAATTAAAATAGTATCAGATATTTGATATTAAAGTTTTTAAACACAAGTGATTAAATAAGATGGGGGGGTTATTATTTCTTGATCATATCAACTATTAACTAAACTTATTTTCATTTCTGAAGATTAAAAAAAAATACTAAATAGTTAAGAAAGGGGGAAACAACAGCAGTATCAAAACACTAATCCCCTGGTGTGTACTGTATTTCTCTTTTTGCTGTACTTTCAGTCTGTTTTGAACAGGAGCCAAGACATTTACCAGGTAAACTTTACAAAGAAGACTTCCCTTTTCTACTGTAACACAAATCAGTGTGATGTAGGTGTAATCAGCTATTGGCAGCATGGATTCAAGTATTCCATCAGTGCTGCCAAAAATCCTTTGAAATCTAATAAAGCATCAACCATGCAAGAATATGTTCCTGACCATCTGGAATTTTTTAATAAAATTTGGGGATCTTGACTAGTTATAAACCACTTTATTGGAAATAATACTGACTTCTTTGGAGAGATCACTCCCCAAGTACTCTAGTTTAGTTTTTTTAATTACTACTTTCAACTTGTATTAGTTTTTGCATATGAGACCACAGCAGGGAGCTATTTATGTTGTTCTGTGGATCCTTCTCTTTCTATTCATTTCAAGCTGCCTAACAAATAAGATTTGCTGGTTTAGTTTGTCATACCAGTTTGATCTTTAGTCTTCCAAGCACAAAACTCCTTGTGCACTTGCTTTCCCTTGTAAAAGTCAGAGCAGAACTTTCCTTCTGGCTTGGTTTCTTTTCGCTGTTTTAAGCTTCACTTACCATGAAGGAAAGGATAAGGTCAGAGCAGCTTCATTGTGTAAGTTAAATGAGGTTACCAAGCCTACACAATATATTTACAACAAAATTAATCATGCTCTGTACTTACCAGGATGCCATAAAAGAAAATTAGATTGAAAATAATCAGTTAAAAATGAGAACAAGTCCTTTTGTTTCTTTCTCTGATGAAAACAGAATGTAGCTCTGGAAATGCCTGGACAGGAGGTGCAAAAACTCTAAATGGCTTAAGATGAGGTTTTAATCCAGGCACATTCAGCCCCTCATGTTAAGTGCCCTCTATCAGCATAAAGGAATGCTGACTCTCTCCCAGAGATCCTGATAGGCAAAAGACCGGGAATGCTTAAGCTTTTAATATACTCTCACATATATAATTGAAAGGAATTTATTTGGAGAATAATTTACTCAGACCAAAATACTGCATATGCTGAATTTCTGTGTCTGCGGTTTTCAGATTTGTTTTATTGTTCCCTGTCAGATATCCCAAATCAACTAAAAATCAGTTCAGTAATACACAATTGCTTAATTGTAATATTCTATTTTTTTCTTTTTTTATGATCTGGAATAGTGTGAGATTTCCCCTTCACACAGGACCAGTTTTGACTCCCAAAGATCATTCCGAGACATGGCTTTGTTGTGAATAGAGGTGCCCTAAGGATGAATTATAACCTATGAATAAGACAGTGTTTCACCTGGCATTTAGGGTATAACTTCCTTCTCATTTTCTTGATTAGAGGAATTTTCTACAGAAAAAAAATTTGTTTTTAATCTCAGTGAAACGACGCTATCTTTTAAATCTTCCATCACTTGACTAGAAGGAATGTTAATCACATTTTTAGGACTTTTCTCCTGCTTAACTCTCTCTGAACAGGGTACTGGAGGAAACAGCTGGATCATGTCTGTGCTCACCTTAGAAGCTATGCCCAGAACAACGTTGAATTCAGAACACTGATTGGAGAACCTCAACTGGGAAAGGTAGGAAGGAGCTTGTGAGTAATATCTTCTATGGAGAGTCATGAAAATATTATTGTGGCTGCTACATAAACATTGGAAAAATAAATGTCTCCCTTTTCTTTAGACGTTGACCTGTTTCTGTGTAATTCGTCTTGTTTTGTTATTCCATTTTTTGCTCAGTGTTTTACTGAAGACTTTTTCTGCTTTCTTTCCAATGGCAATTTCTATTCTCCCACCTAACAGCTGTAAGGGAAGTGAGAAAGCACTCAGCTGCTTTTGTAGTATCCCATGGAAGGCAATCAAGAAAAAGAAGAGATCATTGACATCTCTGTAGTTGCTCAGATAAATAAGCCCTGCTAGAAATGGGATTTAGATTATTGCCTTGTCTCTGCTCTGGGCTGGATTGTACCATGATACCATATGATAGTAGCAATTCCTCCTAATGAGTCCTAGAGGATAGGGCTGGTATGACTGAGAGATCCTTTGGTGCCTGACCTGAGTGAGGATAAACTCTGCCTAAACTGTTCCTGTAAGATGTTTATCTTGAAGCTTTTCAAAGTCACCAACAATGGAGATTTGACAATTGCCCCAGGCAGTCCATTCCTGTGCTCACCTGCAGTCCTGTACTGCTTTCCTTGGCAGCTGCATCCCCTCACACTGCTTCTGAGGTGCTGCCAGCACAGCCACTTGTGGCAGTGTCCTGTGGACAGGAGCAGTGAGTGACCCAGGCTAAAAATAGCTCTGGAGGAAAAAAAAGGCAGCAGTGCTAGTACACAGTGAGCAGCTGGGAGTAGGATGCAGGCAGAAGCAGAGTTGGGAACTCCTTGAACTGCCTTAGTTAATTACCCCAGTGTCTGACCTCAGTCTCCCTTGGTCCAGAGAATATCTGCTTAATAGAGTTGAGGTACAGTCCATTGCAACTTGTTTCCTTTGCTAGAGGATTCAAAAGGATAGGCTTGAAGAATATAAAATTACCTAGAGAAAGCTATTCCTGCTGCTTCTTGGCCTTTTGTCATTGTATTGTCTTAAAAGCAGTGCCCCCAAAAGTAACAGAAATGGTTCAAAGCAGATGCCAGCTATCTGGGTTTAATGCTGCTTTTTCAGTTTTTCATGTGGATTAGAAATATAATCTAATAATCTATAACCTTACCTCAAAATTCTCAACCAGCTGCAATATGAGCTTCACTCCACTTCTTTATAGTCCCCTATGTACTCATTTTTGTGTGACTTGGATAGACTTGTTGCCAGCAGTACTGTTTCAATGAATTGATACACAAAGTTACCAAGGTTTTAATACAGACTGTGCTTCCCCAGACGGGTGTGACTAAAGCAGCCACCAGTTCTGCTGGAGCTGGGAGTCCCAAGAACAACACAGCCTTTTATGCAGCTACAAAATCTTGGTGGAGAATGATTGGACTTTCATGAAATGTAGCCTCATTACATCTTTTGGATTCCCTTGGCATTTCAGTTGTTCTGAAATTTCCAGTTACTCAAAAACCATTTGCCCCTTTCTCATTGACATGGGAAAGGTTGGTACAATATCCCAAGGAGGCAAGGGCCACATGCAGTTTTGTGTATTGGCTGCCTAAGAAACATCAGCAGCAAGACTTATTCTTAAAAGTATTTCTGTGCGGGTTTTTTTGCTAAGAGATACCAATGGCTGCTCTTTCCCTCTAGATTAATTCTGCTACCATCTGTGAAGATGACTATGAAGTCACTATTACAGTGAATTTTGCTGCAATTAACAAGGTCAGTTCAGGAGATGAGGCTTGGTTATAGGCAGCTGGTCTAAAGCTGTCACTATACCAGTGCTGATATATTTTCAATTCAGGTCTAAACGAGAAATTCTTTTGTTCAGGGGGTGTTAACTTATTGCTTCAGAGAAAAGAATCTTTTTCTTTCTCTGTTGGAGCTGGATGAACAGGTATCTTTATCTGATTAAGCCAGACTTCATGGTTACATTGCTATCATCTCACATTTCCTTAGTTTGTTATTAGTGTTAACATTCATCTTTCAGCTGATGTTGTTTGATGATTTTAGCAGCCCTTAGCTTTTGATCTTAGATCCTACTTTTCTTCAGCCTGCAAATTCTGCTCTTAAGAAATAGGCTTAGTAATTTTCAATGGTTTGGAGGTAATATTTGTCAGAGCTCCTGTTAACTCTATTCAAAATCTAGAATCCCTATCTCCAGAATTGCCATGTTCCAAAAACCACCAACACACTCACTTCCAGCTTTTCAAAGATGAAAATCTACCACTTCAGAAATCCCAAATTCAAACTATATCTCTTGTGTAGAATCTTGGAAATCTTACCTTGCCATGTGGGGCCTGAAAAGGTGTATCACGTAATTTCAGAAGTGACATTTCTCAAGTGATAGAAACACTTCCATTTGGATGAGAATCTTCATTTCATTGAGCAAGGTTGTGTCACTTGTTTTTTTCTAAATCAAGATAAATACTTAACACAAGGTTTAGAAAAAATTGCTACATAATTTTGTCTTGAAAGAGTTCAATTACATATGATAATGTCTTGAGGTAATTTGGCACTCATGTTAAAAGCCTATGTATTGTCTCATATGCAACAGCACTGTTTTGTGCCACTGAGATTAGCGCAGCATGACATGATAATCTCAATAACTGCCTGCATTTGGTGATTCTACAGGATACTCATACTAACAAAGCAGTGAAGTTCAGCAATGATTACCAGAGTGCTGTAACAGAAGTCACAGATGGACAGGATGGCAGTCAGACTAGTTTTGGTGAGATCTTTTTTTCCCCTGTCTTTACAGTAGACCATAAATACGGCAGTCAGGAATACAGAAGTAGTGCTTGGAAGCTTAGACACTGAGGCAGGCAAACATTCTGTGCCTATTTCAGCTGATCTTTTAAGTCTCAAAATGTGTCCAAGTTGAGATTTAAGCAATGTACAGACTGTCTCAAAAACTACTGGGAATACTTCATCCCTGGAGAGCAGCTGAGGAGACCAGGAAACCACAGCCACAGCTCACAGCAGTGTTTTTATTATAGCGGTAAAACTTTAGATGTTTTGCAAATCCTTTTACAGTAGGAACCATAAATATCAGTATTATCTCCTGAGCTGTGCCAGGGACTGCCAGCTTTGGCACATTTGGCAAAAAGATAAGAAATTATGAAATACATTCATTCTAGACCTAGTTTTCAGAGATGTTGTTTAACTTCAATCTCCCACTGGTGTCAGTAACAGTTCAGCATTTTCAGCATCTTATATTGGACTTGGGTTTTCATTAAATCAACCGGTTGTAAAGTCAGCATTAGGATTCAGAAATTCTTATAGCATCATTTGACATACTTAATTCACATACAAGTTTCATCCACTTTGTGCTCCCAGTCTGAGACTTGGCAAGAGGCAGCAACCGCGCTGGGAGCTGTTTTCAGAGTGCCTGAGTGTAAACCTTTTGTTAAAACTGGTATGATCTGCAACAAGTATTTCATCACTTTCTCATGTAGGAAACTGATAAATATTGGTTTGATTGTGGATAAATTACTTCCAGATCTCTCCTCCACGTTCTAGTTAGGATACTGACTTTGCTTTGAATTAACACTTGTTCTCCTTTCTGGTAGGCAAAGATGTTCATAATCTTTTCTATTCAAGAGACAAAATAAAGAGAACCAAGTCAAGAACACTTACAGGACAGGAATATAAGCTCTCCGTAAGTATCTTCTGCAAATACAGGAAAAACATTTATAGAGCAGCCCTGCCATGAAGGAGGGCATCCAAGGGTTAAAATAGAAAGGTTTTATCCCTGACAGGGGGCAGAGGATAAAAGTCCAACTTAATATAAAACCTGAACCTTGGTAACTGACATTTCAGAACCGAATATAACTAATTTGTTTTCCTATTAAGAGTTTAATTAGATTTTTTCTCTCATTTTGAACCCATTCTATTTTGACACTGTGTTAGGCCTAAAGACTGCTGCAGAGTGATTCTCTTACAGGATTTTTTCAGAAGCAACATCAGAGGGAGGCATTGTCATCTTCCCTTGACATTACAGCATTTGACTCCATAGAGGCCTAGTTTAATTCAAGAAGCAAGGCTTTACTTCCACTGGAGACCAAATTTCCTGAAAGAACTCTCTACTAGAGGGATAGTCAGTAATGACATGGAAAATTTCAAAAGGGAAATGTACATTAATCTAAGCTTGGATCAGTCAATCAGCTCAACAAGTGGGAGAAGATACAGAGCTCTGTGATAGGAGTCCAGAGATAAAAATGCTTGGTCAAGTGATTGGGCTTTCAAAATGAGAAAAGGAGGTAAAGGGGGGGGAAGAAATAAAAGGAAAAGGGTTTAGGGTTTGTTGTTTGTTTGTAGTTTTAAGATTTAGTAAACTAACTTCTCTGAGGCAAAACATGTGCATTTTAAAAATAAAATACTTCCACAAGTTCTGGAAGCTTCAAACTTTAATCCTAAATGTGTGCCCATGTTTAATTTTACTGTGCTGAGCAGATCTTTGTATAGCCCTGGAGAGCTGCATTGATGTAAAGCTAATCATTTGCAGACACATTTGCTGAATCAAAACCTCAGTGGTGAGGTATTAGCCTGGGTTACCCAACACTTGCTTAGATTCAGAAAGACATTCCCAAAGAAGTCATGGATTAGTAATGATGAGGCTCACATTGCATTCATGCCACTGTGTGCGTTTTTTACTTTTACTCCGAGGCAGAATCTGGCCCACCTACTTGTATTTTCACGTGTGAAATGCTACTGGCTGTTGTCCGTGTCTCCACAGGCAGAGTCCAGACAGCTACTGGATGAACTGGGTCAGAGTGGGAAAGGAAGAATCACCTTCATAGAGCAATTGCTCAGTGAAGTAAGTTATGCTTGCTGAAGTTTCCCTTTTCAAATCTTTGACCATTTCCTGCATGAATATTAGCCTGGAATGCAACTTCAACTTGATGATTAGAAGGCAACAGCCTTGCAATACAAGTCTTCAGATTGAAAGAGCATTTTAGAGAAGATAGGGCCTATTTTTAGATGTTCTCCCCAAATGTCTATTTGGTCACTGCATAGGGCATTCTTCTCTGGGTTTGTCAAAGCCAAACAGAAAGAAAAATATTTTAGTTTTATAGTTTAGGGTCAAGTCCTCTGTATAGCAAAAGCAGGCATAACCTCTATATTTCTGCTGTGTGGTAAGGTGCACCCTGACTGTTGGGATCTCCTTTGGCTACTGTCCTGTACATTTACTGTGGCTTTGAGCTAGGAGATGACATTTTCAGAAGAAAGCAAAACAACACACTTCGAGCCTTTCCCTGTCTTGAGCATAAAGCCCTTTTGCCAACTTGAATTGGCATAATATGAAAGCAAGGTGGAAGCTGAGGAATCTGTATGGTTTTTACCAGCTCCCCTTCCCTCTGCTCTGCATTCCAGGGAGCTGACCCAAACTCCCTAAGCGACGAGGGGCGCCCTGCTCTCACAGTTGCTGTCCTTAACAAGCACACAGAAGCCATCTCCCCTCTTGTGCAGAAAGGTGCTGACGTTGACCAGCAGTCAGGCCCGTAAGTGAGCACTGATTCTCTGCCTTNAAAAAAAAAAAAAAAGCAGACGTGCTCTAGCTTTAAAGAGAACTAAACCCCCACCTCTCCACAAATCTGTAGTGGAGGAGCTCCTTTCACTGACAGTATCCACAGCCCTTCTTCCAGTTGCCAGCTTTGAAGATTTCTTGTAACTTCTGTTACAAAAGCTGATGTTCTACTCAGTTTCTTCCCCCATCCACTTCAACTTGGTACGATAAACCTCACTAAAGCCTCACACACTTCTAGTGTATTCTGTATTCTCCTATTCATTTCCCTTAGTTTTATTTGCTAAGCCGTGTCCTGGGACAGCTTCCTTATGTTGCTCATTCCTCCTCTGCAGGCATGACAACACAGCTCTCCATGAGGCAGTTCTGCTGGGATTGGAGGGAGAGGAGTGCATCCGAGCCCTGTTATGGTAGGTACTGGAGCTGGGCCTCCGGCTCAGCTGCAGGCTCCCCCAGCTTGCCAGCACAGACCTGCCTGGCACCACTGGAGGGACAGAGCCTGCCCTGTGTCCCTGCGGGAAGGAGCGTAGAAATCCTGAAATTCCAGAAATCCTGAAATTACTCCACATCAACATTCACCTACAAGCCACTTCACAAAGTCCAGTAAGTTGCAATGAATTTAAGCAGTTTAAACCAATCTGTTCTGTATTTACAGCTGCAATGCAAGTGTGCAAAAGAAGAATGCAGCAGGGCAGTCGGCGTTTGATTTGGCTGTTGCAGCTGGGGATAACAAGGTTATTTCATTGTTCCAAGGAAGTCTGGACACAGAACGTTGAACAAACTTAGGAAACCCAGGAACACTGGTCTCCTCAGTGTGTTTTACAACAAAGTTTTTCCCAAAATAAAGTGGAAGGTTCTTTGACTTTGGGAGTACCTGATCACATGTGTCCAGTTCTGTCTGCAGAATCCACCACCCTGTGGGATCAGCTTGGGCTCTGTAACAGTGAAATATTTTCTCCAAGATTGCCCCATTCCTTTCCAGCAGTTCAGAGCACAATTCCTCTCTGACTGCACTCTGTTCTGCAAATTTTCTTTTCCTTTCCAAATTTGTTCAAGGAAAGGGACAAACCAAACCTTCTCACGCACAAATAAATTTGAATGTCTTTGAAATGTCTTTAATGCCTGATGAACACTGCTTAAGAGAGTTTGACACTTGAGCAACAGCACTGCAAGCTGTAATTGATGAGTTTATTTTCCTTTTTGACGTCAAAAGTGCATTCAGTGCAGCCCATTGCAGTAAAGGTCAGATTCTTGTCCTCCAGAAAATCGAGTAAAACTACTTCGTTTTTCTGCCTTCAGCTTTTATTTATAAATGCATCAACACGAGGCAGCAGACAACTACAAATAAAAGTTTACAAGGATACCAGGCACATTAAGATTTGGTATAACTCAACATTATTACCCACAATCCTAAATCCCTGAAGTATTTTTAAAACTCCTTGTCCCAAAGTATCTAAAAGCATTGGTATATTCAGTACAAAAATGGAAATGCATGTCAACTCTTACCAGAAATGCAAGTTGTAGCACCAGAGCTACCAGTAGCTCTACAACACAGCAATATCTCTAAACAGTTGGGTTTAAAAATAAAAATAATAAGAGAACAAGTAACCCCACATGTAATAATCCTTAATTAAACCAGCAGGAAGATTAGGAGAATCCCTGCAGAAAAAGATTATGTATGCAATGCATCAAACCCCAAGTACTTCCCAGACAGACTCAGAGGAGTGAAGCAGAATTCCGTCTGCTTCTCAGGGACAGCCAGTCTGGAAGCAGCCTCAGGACACGGCCATTCAGTCACAGTGGCAGTGCCACAGCACACGGACAAGACAGATGTCACCGGCAACTAGGAAGCTACAGCAGTCTAGGCCAGGTTCTTTATATCACAGCGCTTGGTCTTGGCTTGTTCTTCAACCTTGGTCATCGTCTGAGAAATCTCTTTTTTCTGCAAAGAGTAAAAATAATACGTTACTGTCTACCACTAAGTGGAGCATCGTTCAGCTTCGAGGGGAAAGCGGGATACATCCCGCATAAAGCATGGCTGAGACCCAGGAAAGGTCACACCAGCTGATCCAGCCCGAGCCAGGATGCAACAAAGCACTTTGCACAAAGCCTTGTGGTAAGGAACGAGGCCAGCTAAACAAAGCCTAGAAACCGTGTACGTACAAACATCTTTCTCATTCGCATTTTGTCCAGCTTCAGGAACTCCTGCACCGTTAGGTTAGCAGGTTCTTTCTGAAGAGAAAGAAAACCACAGTCCGCAGAGTGCTTTCTGTGTTCCTCCCTGAAAAGAGGCGGAAAAAAAGAGGAAAAATAAAAGAGAAATTAAGAGAAAATGAAACATAAGACAGCAGCTCACAACGAGCCACAGGCGGCCGCTCTCCCCTGCCGAGCCCCTCGGTTGCCACCAGCGGCTCCCGCAGGCCCGGGCGGCGCCGAGGGATCCCTCCGTACTCACAGGGGGTCGTCGTCGGGCTCCCAGCCCTCCAGCTCCTTGAGGCAGAAGAAGCACTGCGCCACGTCGGGGCTGTTCTCGCTGGGGCAGTGCACGAAGCCCGCCGCCGCCATCTGCGGGCACACGGAAGGCCCGTCAGCGCCCGCCCGGCCCCGCTCCCCCAGCCCCGGCCCCGCTCCCCTGGCCCCGGGCTCACCCGCTCGGGCGTGCAGGCGCAGCCCTCGGTGAAGGGCCAGTTGTGGAAGGTGGCGGCGCGGGCGGAGGCGAGGTAGAGCTGCCACTCGTCGAGCAGCCCCGGCAGGACCGCCATGGCCCCGTTCAAACGGCGGCGCGCGGGGCAGGGCGGGAGCGGGGCGGGCCCACTGCCCTCTCAGCTCCCTCACAGCCCCTCCCGCATTCCCGAGGGGCCCGAGACGCGGCAGGAGCGAGCAGGGAAAAAGATGCTCTTTTTTTAAAAAGCCTCCAGCACAAATCCAAGGGGGAAGGGGGACAAGCTGGCCAGCTTTACCCCTTTTTTTCTTTTTTTTAGTTACGGGCACAATGAGGTTACTACAGGGAGCGCTTCCCGGTCGTGATGAATCAAAGCTCACGGAAACACTTGGGCTTTACTGCCCTGCTAGGAAAGGGTGAGGTTCCACCTTTATTCTCCAGGAAAGCGTTGTTTTGTTAAAGCGAGCTGTGTTTGGCAACTCCTCTGCTACAGTCGCTGCCCAGCTCAGCGAAGTGCAGAGTAATCGTGCCACGAAGCAGGATGGTGCTGGCTCTTTCATCACACCCGGCACCCGAGGCACAAGAGGGAAGCAGAGGGCTGAGAGCACCGTCTGTCTGCTTGTTTCATTACGTGCCTTGGAAGATCCTCATCCCTTGCACAGCCACGGCCATCCAAGCAGTGACCCTAAGCTGCTAAGCTTAAGAGCCATTTAAACTTCAACGTGATGGGTTGGAACTGTTCTCTTAGAGAAAGCTGGGATATAATAGGTATAGCTGTTAACTAACTAATTTTCCCAGAAATATGGGCAAATTAGCAAGAAACAAGCAGGATAGCAATACTCATCTCACTGCCGTATAAGCTTTACCAAGCTCATTCTTATCAGTCTTCCTGAAGAAGGAAAACTGCTGCAAAGGCTCAAAGGCATTTAATCTCTCCACTGCCTTTGAGGATCTGGGGTTAAATGAAGCTGGATAAAACAAGCTGCCTGCGGCACAGCAGGTATCACGGGGCTGTTCTAACACCATCTTCACGTGGCAGTCTCCCTCTGCGGGACAAAGCCACAGAGCAAGATGCTCCTCAAAACCTTCATGGTCACCTCTGAGAACACATTGCAGAACTGTTGATGTTCCTCAGACTATCCTGTATCTTCTAAGTGTGTCTGGAAAGGAAGAGCCTGCTAAGGCCTGCATGAGTGTGGCTTCTGTGAGGGTGTCCAGGAGGGAAATAAGGAGTTTCTTGCCTTGGTCAGCTACCCACACACATCCTCTCTCAGCCATAGTGGAGTTTGCTAGATTCCAATGATATAAGATGATGGAGAGACACCTTAACAAACAGTATGACTACAGGCAAGCTTTTCCAAGGGAAGGGCTTTAATTCCACTCATAAAGACAGGTATTTTTTTTTCTTTCCAAGTACAGCTAACTCATAACATCAGCAACATTGAAAATTTTCACACAGTCATGAAACAGGCAAGAAATGTGCACGGATGCTTGGGCACACAACCCTTGGATGGGCTGGTTTACCCTCCCACTACCATTGTTTTTGTGTTGGTGATGGTGTACATTGGCTACACAAAAACTGACTTTGTGCCCCTTTCTCTTCTGTTACCAAAATGAAGACTCCACTAAGGCAACTACTACTACAGCCAGGTAGCCAGCAGGTACACACAGTAGATTAAGGACAAAGAAGTCACATTTGGTATGTAGTTCTCTGTGGGGCTTTCACGTGAAAGGACCATCCCAGTGGGTGTGATCCGTAGTTAAAATGCACAGCCTGACCTTGGGTCAGTGCTGCTTTCTGTTCATTGCAATGAAAGTCAGGGAGAGAGAGAAGTTGCTGAACTGCATAAAAGGAGAAAACCGTTTGGGGGTTGTATTTTTTAATTCTTGGCTATTTCTATTTATTCTTTGCTCTCCTCTTTACTCAGAACCCAGGTGCTTCAAGAACTAGATCTGGCCCACCTCTGTCCTCTCCTCCCTCCAAGCTGCAAGCAGATTGCTTGTACCAATCAGAGTCTGCATTGCAAACATCCCCGCTGACTTTTGCTCTGGGTTTCTTCCAGCCAGAGCGCCTTTAGCGGGAGAAGGTGGATGCTGGAGCCTGTGAGGCTGCTCTGTGGTTAGAGGTGTGCCCGAAGGGCTGATCTGCAGCACCAACAACTGGCAGGGAGGTGGAAAGATTCCAAAGAGCTGATTTGGCAGCTGTGGTGTCCTGCCTTGCCTAGACACAAACCCACCTGACATCTTGTTCCTGAACACAAAACACTGCGCATTACGAGAACTTCACACCGAGCACAGGGGCAATGAGGGCAGCAGGGAAGGGGCAAAACAGAGGTGTCTCCTCTGAGCCTTGTATTTGGGATCACAGGAATCCACATGCTCTTCAGTATTCCTGAAACATGGTTCCAGTACTACTGAGCTTTCCTAAAGTTAACATCCAGCTACATGCACCAATATCTTATTTCCCTTCACAGATTCAAGACGTGGTTCCTAACAAAGCAATCAAATCACAGAAACACTGAATGGTTTAACTTCAGATGTTCATTTTTGTTCATGAACAGAGACAAAAAACCTGCAACATTTTTTGGACAGGTTTCAAAATCTGAAATCCATGGGGACCCTCTGAAGTGAAAAATTTTTTTTGTTTGGTATTTTTGCTTGTCAATGAGGTTCTCCAAAGTAACAGTGGCAGGAAAATTTCCCATGAGGAATTTCAGTTTTCCAGTGGTTTCAGTGTAGCCCAGTTGGCATTTCCAGGCCTCTCCCCTTGGAGCCTCGGAATCAACCCTCTTGGATTGCAGTTTCAACACACAACATAGCACTGGTGACATCCAAAGTCCTAGGGATAAACAGACCAGCGTGTTCCAGCTCTCCTGTGGCAGCTGACATCCTCCACCAAAAGCTGTGCGAGTTTTCTGAAGGATTGGGCTTCTCCCAGCTCCCCAGACGCCTCTGGCAACTCAGCGCCGCAGCCTGAGGAAGAAGGCGTGCTTGCACTCCTTGCTGTCCAAAGGGTAATACTTGTCATAAAAATCCAAAATGTACTCCTCAGTCTTAAATCCAAACTTCTGGTAGAGCAGCATAGCAGGGTTGCTTGCAGAGACGTGAAGGGTGACGTCCTTGCCCATGCAGGTCTGCCAAGGGAGGGGGGAAGGAAAGAAAGGAGATATAACTGCAAGAGAATGAGACAGCCTCTGGGGGAATGCGGAGGTGAGGAGATTCATCAGCTCAGGGATCCAAGTTACTGAGGAAATGTGAGGAAAATCGCAGGCCCCGACACAGGAGTTACCACACATAGCAACAGCAAAGGCAAAGGAACACTGCTGCTGCTCCTCCAAAACTTTGTTTCTGGGAAATGTGGATTCTCTGACAATGAGGACAGGTTGGGGATTACAATTTGTCATCTTTCCATTGTCAATTACTAAAGTAATTGTTAATTTAAAATAATCTCGGTGTACAGCACTGATCTCAAATACTTATTAACAATGGCCTGAAGAAAAGACAAAACATGCCAGAGGATCAGGCTCTGCACTCCTCCCTGTCAGCAAACAGAGCTGAGCTCTCTGGGACTGCCTGAGCACCTCTGGGCTGTCACACTGGAATTCCTGTCTATCCCACCCAGCTCCTCTCCCATCCTTCAGGGCACAGCACTCGCCTCCTGAGAAGGCAGGAAATTCAGTTCAGACAGCAAATAGTGTGGCTGAAGTTACCTTGAAGATCCCAAATTATTTTAACCAGCAACACTCTGATAAAGATGCTGGAATAATTTTTTTTTCTGCTTCCATCAAGTGTTGTAATAGCACTGCACGTATATTGAATGTATTGTAACTTTAAGTGGGAACAGTAACACCCTTGAGGAAATCTCCAAGACAGAACATTCCAGGGGAAAGCTCAGAGGGATTTAAGGAGGGAAGGAAAAAGAGAAATAATTGGGAGCTTTTCTTGGGGAAAAGAAAAAGTCAAGTGATGCTGTTCCCAAGAATTCAGCCCCAAACTGAGCACACTCATCTTGAAGTCAGAGAGCTACTCTTAATCCAAACAGTGCGTGTAAGTGTCTCCAGCTATAAAGAGTAGATCCCAAGCCCAAGCAGGCTGAGAAGCAGCACCTACAGTCTGGAGATTGAGGAACAAAAGGTCACAACCACTATTTATTCTACAGGACTAAAACTCTTCTACCACGGACAGAAAGTCAGCAATGGCAAAATAAAACTAATGTGAGCCAAACATACAGCACTGATCTCTCATTGCTAGTGAGCCTCATCAGCCTCAAATCTCTTAAAACCTGCTTGGCTTCCCTCAACATGGAATTTTATGTTGGTCTCCCTGCAAGCAGGATTAGGTTAATTGGCTGTGATACATCCCACAAAAAGGTGTGAGGATTTTCTATGGACTTGCCAACTCCAGCATCCCAGCTCTGCTGGAGAGAGTCTCTCAGAGTCCCTGCTGGATCCCTGCAAACCTTGGCGCCTGTTCTCACTGGGTGTTGACAGCTCACATCAACAGACTACGCTGAGGGTAATTTCCTTCAACACTTCACCCAGAGATGCCTGGGAAAGGCAAGGGGTAAATTTAAAGAATATTGATTAGTGGCCTGTGTCAACACTGCAGGAAGCTGTGCAGGTAGCAGTTACCCTGAGGTGAAACTGCTTTTCCAAAGCACAGATCAGTGTCCCCAAGACTCTGCCAGCACTCCCTACCTTTCTTCACACAAATAACTATGAGGAAGAAACAGTTTCAATGGTTTTCGTTAGTGCAGCTCATCGTGACTACAACAAATTAAGAAAGGTTTCCCATCAGCAGCTCTGCCAAGGGCGTTCAGGGAGTGGTAAAACTGGGTCCTGAAGAGGCACAGTTGGGCTCTGAAAAGAACATATATCTGCATCCTTACTCAAAATTAAGCTGGCTTTCCTGCAATTTAATTCAAGAAAGTAAATGGAATTAAGGCCACTTGAATAACAGTATTCATTCAGAGATTTAATGAAGCTTAACTACTTTAATACCACCCATTTAGTTAGCTCAAGTTAATTTTCCCAAGTGTTCCTGTGGAACAAGGCCCAGTACAAGCCAGTTTGAACAAACTGAATGAGGTTGCAAACACTTTATCATCAACTCAGCTGTATTTGAACCAGAGTATAAAAGTGAAAGTGAATGACTGAGATCAGTAAATGATTTAATGCAACAGCCCTGGTTACAGAATAAACCTCCAGGTACAGCCAAGAAAGCTGCAATAGATTCTAACTGAGCCTCTCCACTCTCTTCTCATTTTCTCCTTTAAACCCCACATTTTACAGCATGACTTTTACATGAACTGCTGACCACTGAAGAACACAAAGTTAATCCCAAAACATTTGAAGTGTACAGCATCTTGCTAATTCTTAGGACATGACCAGGATGGTAGTTTTCCTAAATACATTTTAACTTCCAAAGTAGGAGCTATTTCCCCCCATAAATGTTCAGACAAAGTGTTCCTGCTCTCTAATATCTGCATTTGCACACAAGGAAGAAGGGAGAGCTAATTCTTTGGCAGAGCCATGGGATGATTTCATTACCTGGATAAGATGGTAAATCATGAAAGTTGCAATCCCAGCTCTTCTCCACTCAGGGTGCACTAACAGAAAAGAGATGTAAGCTTCGTTGTACTTCACATCTGGCACCATAAAGCCAAAGGCAATGATAACTTTCTTGTAAAGGACGACAACACTGAAGTCTGGATACTGCAGGCACTCTGACAAATCAATTCCTATGGAGAAACAGAGAAACTGCAGTTTAAAGCACTGAAACCAAAGAAAAGTGTCATGGGAATTCAGGGTTTAAGGCTTTTTTAGAAATACTCAATCCCTTCTTTTTACCTTTTTTTCAAAGCTCTGGTATCAAAAGATCCCAGAATCACAGAATAGTCCAAGGCCCCTGCTAGAGAAGTCCTCCGTTACTACAAATTATGCAGTCAAATTTCCCACATTTCGGGAAATCCCAGGGGTCAGGACACCCAGAGTGCAGGGGATGAACCCTGCCTTGGGAAAACCAGCTGCCTGATCCCCTCCCAGGCTAAGTATGTAAGGTAGATGATACAACAAAAAAGACAAAACCAGACCTGCTTACTGGAAGGGAATCTTGCATGGAAAAAACTAACACAGCTGATTTCCTTTGAAATGACTCAAGGATGAAACCAAAACTTTAAACTCAATTCTCTTCAGAAGCAACACACACAAAACTGGGCTTCAGCTTTGGCAGCATTACCTGCCTATGGTTCCTATCTTTTTTCTCCACCTTGCCTAGAGCTCTTACTGCTTTCCCTTGTGCATACTCAGTTGGTTTTGGGGCTGCACTGTGAGCCCTGACCACAGCTTTCAACGCTATCAAAACACTTGCTTTTAGCAAGCAAATTCTCTAGTCTGAGGCATGAAGCAGCCTCTCAGGCAGAGGTGCTTCTGTGAATCAGAGGCTGGACACAAAAAGAGGCTCAGTTTGTTACCTTGCCTAATCACACTGCTGCTGCAGTCTTAGAGCATCCACACAGCATGGCAGTGCAGTGCAGTTCAAGCCACTGAACACTGATTCCTTGGTAAGTTGTGTGGACAGACCCTGAAGGAGATGCAAGACACAGAGAACATGTGCCATAAACGTTAGTTTCAGCTTTAAGTTGGCACTTGCACATGTATTTGGAGCACCGGGTAACAAAATAGCAGAGTACGTTTTCCAGTAATCACTTGATGAGATGCAGGACTTCCTAAGGCACCAGGCACAAATAAGTGGGCGAGTTATTTTCTTGCTCGAGAGTAAGCTGGGTGGAGCAAGACGTGGGAGGAATCGATTGGCAATAGGGAGCTGTGTTAATTATCCCAAGGCTGCCATTTGCCGTTGCCTGTGGAGTGCCTTACAGCGTGTCTGGACAGGAACACTCATTGCCCTGGGTACAGAGGTGTCTGTGGAATGGTGCAGTTTTTCCTGTAGGAAGATGCTGAGCTCAGGATGGTTCACCACTGGAGACATTTCCCGCTAGGGAGAGGTTTCCCGTTAGGGCATGAAGGCACAGGATACTGGGAGAGACAACACAGGAATCCCGCTGTGCATCAGCTCCTTTGCAGTCACTACCTGCAAACCTCTTTCTGCCTTGGGAGAGGCAAGAACAGCTCTGAAAGGATTTGGAGAGGTAGAAGAACTAAGTGCTGGTTTAATGATGCTCACCCAGCTGCATATCCCTACCCCCCCACCAAGCTGTACCAGCTAAACCCTTTGCATCCACAGAGACACTGGGCTTTACCTCCTCAAGCATCACCTCCTCGCTTCCCTCTCCTGCTAAAACCACGGTGCAACAATCATAGCCTCAGAAATTTTTCCCCATGGAAAGGATTTGGATTCCTGTTTGGAGACTGATGGGAGTGTCAGCTTTCTCATTTAATGATGAACAGTCCACAGCTGGGTGGAACACACCCTTAACTCCTTATGTTAAATAAAACAGGGTGAGTCCTGAAGAACTTAATGAAGGTGCAACCCAACTTGGCCAGAACTTCAAATGCATTATCAGGAGAGGAGAGACTATGACAAAGAGGTTCAGCTCTTGTTGGGATTGCAAGTGTCTCTCATGAGCTCTGAAACAGCTTGTAAAAGGGAAGGTGTGCCAGGTTATTCCCCCCCACACTGTACAATTTGCATAATGAGTAGCACAAAGAGCTCCAATCCTGACTGCAGCGTGAGCCCTGCTGAACTACAAACCCTGCTGAATCACTATCTGCAAATCAAAACACAAAGCAAACAGTTACCTGGAATAAAGGTGTGTACTGTTTGTACTGGCCTTTTCTAAATTAGCCTGCTGCGTTGTTTGCTGATCAAAAGCTGATGCATGCAGCAGATGAACATCCCTATTATTACTTCAGGAGAACTAAAGACTGCAGCCTCATAACTGACCCCAGAAAGGGCAGCCACTGTCCCCAAAGAGCCTGCAGTTCAAGAAATGACACTGAAAAATTCAAACCTAATCTTTCCCAGACCTTGTAAATACTGAGGCTTGAAGAAATAAAGGACATCACAGTGGAGCTGCAGTTGCAAATGCAATTCATAGAATCACAGAGTATCCTGAGCGGGAAGGGATCCCACAAGGACCATCGAGTCCAAGTCCTGGCCCTGCACAGGACAACCCCAAGAGTCACACCCTGTGTCTGAGAGTATTGTCCAAACTTTTCTTGGGCAGGCTTGGTGCTGTGACTACTTCCCTGTTCCAGTGCCCAGCCACCCTCTGGGTGAAGAACACTTTCCTAATATCCAACGTAAACCTCCCCTGACAACTTCAGGCCATTCCCTCGGGTCCTGTCACTGTCACTACAAAGCCAGAGATCAGTGCCTGCCCCTCTGACTTCCCCTCCCCTCAGTCTCCTCCAGGCTGAACAAACCAAGTGACCTCAACCACTCCTCATATGGCTTCCCAACTTTCACTCCAACATATCCAGCTTATGGCTGCTAGGAAGAAACCTTCTCACAAAGGTAATGAACAGTAAATTTCTGGTATAAAACTGTTTACTTCAGCCTCTGATTCTGCAAAACGCTTCACTGGATGCTTAAGTTAACTACTAAACTACCACACTACTCCTATTGGCAACTATTTCTGTAAGTGCTGTGCTAATTAGGGCCTAATTGCCCAGTTCTATGTGATCTCAAGAGACAAAGATACCAAACCCACGTCTCCACCTCAAATGCATTCCTGTGACATCAGATAATGGGTTTCTAAGAACCGAGCCAGACACCAACTGAAGAAAAATTTGGCCCAAGAACTTTTTTTTTCTGAACAAAACCACTTCCTTCTTAAAAACCCAAGCACCGGAGGAATCTTACCAGGCCAGAAGAATTCATGGCACATGGAGTTGATAGTGGGGATGTGATTAGGGCGGACGTAGCAGTAATCAATGGGTGCTTCTGGCTCAGCCTTCCAGTTGAGATCATTCCTGTGTGGATTCGCCCGGATTTCTGCCAGCAGCCTGAGTTTTGGGGGCTTTGTCTCATAATCACGTCTGCCAGGAACGTGAAAAGCAAACACAGAAAGCAAGTGAGCAACAATAACTGCCACTGCAGCTGAATGGGTACAGCCCATGAAATATTTTCTGACATGCTTAACTTTGAAAAAGAAAAAAAACAAACAGTATTCCATTCATGTGGGAAGACAGCCCCCAGCTCAGCAAACACCCTTGTGCCAGAGGCCAGGACATTTTCCAGGTCTGCAGCATGAGCGAAGAAATCACGGTTGTCACCCAAGAGCAGGTGCAACTTGCACTGAATGACTACAGCAATTTCCTCTCTGCCCTTGCCCCCTCTTGGAGATTCCCCTTCCCAATGCAATCCGTTTAACTACTCAGCTAAATCAAACACTATCCCTTCAGGGTTACCATGGTGCACTGGGTTGTACTTTGAGGAGGAGTGAGGAGCACTGCCCAAGAAAGGTGTCCTCTCCGTGGGCTGGCGGTGCACAAGCCAAGAGCAAACTCAGACCCTCTGTACCTGATGTAAGGTTTAAGGACACGGGAGGTGTAAGGGCTGACAATACTGTGGTCTGTCAGCAGGTCTTCTGAGCCTACCAGGCGATACAGAAACTTGGTTGTCTGCTGGCGATACCCCTTCGTGGCAGGCAGCATTGTCTGTATGCACAAAAAAATGCCAACATTGCAGAGAGATCAGTGATTTAACATGGGAATTGTATCAATGGAGGGAGAATAAAGGCCTTTCAACGTGACAGGAGGGACTTGACCATGATGGTCCCACCTCTGCTGTGCACTCTCAAATTTGGTGCCCAAGCCTGTGAGCTGCACTCATCACCCAGGAAAGTGCTGCAAGTCACCTCCCTCCCAGACACGTGAAAAAGCACCCGCCTGTTTGGGTCCTTCCAGGCCTCCACCATCAGCACTGGGGCAGGGCTGGAGTACAAATACATCAACATTTGTGGTGCTAACACTGACAGACAGCAGTGCTGTACCAGCACGTCCCAAGAAGAAAGGGGCTTAAGAAAGCACTGGTGGGAACACAGCCCTAAGTCAAAATGGGTCTTGTTCACATAATCCTTTTCACTTTAGGAATCAGTAACCTCAATGTGACACTGCTGGCTGCAGCAAAAGCTTTAAAATAACCAGTGCCAAAAGCTAACTTAGATTTGGAAACACCCACCTGGTATCTGTCCAAGATCCTGAAGTCCTGGCTAGTAGTTCTGTATGTTGCTTGCCCTACTGGGGACCTGGAGACACCGCTTTCTTTGGCTCCATAAATCCCATCAACCAAGAGCAGTGCAGCATTCACAACTTGATCCAAGTCAAAGAGCGGGAGTCCTCTTTCCCTCTTGGCCTGCCTGACCAGCAGCTTCCGCCGCAGCCTCCGGGCCTCTGGGGTCATGCTCAAAGCATTGGGACAGGCTTCCAGTCTCTTCAGCAGCAGCTTCTCCTCATAGATGCTAACTGAGGTATGCTTGGGAACTCTGGGTTTAGCATCCTTCTCCAGCTGTGGCTTCCCCTTGTCTCGTCCTCTCACCTGCAATGGTGTGTTTGACTCTTCGGGATCTTCGCTGTCACCTTCCATCCGTTCTGTTTTTTCTTCTTCACTCTCCACCTCTTGCTTGATCTGCTCAGCTGTCTTCACTTTTTTTCTGCTTGCTATCATGGTGCCAGCACCAGCTGTCCCACTGGGAGGGGGCACATACTCTATTCCTGGGTCTATGACTCCATCTCCTTCCATCTCCTCATCATCTGTTGATCAAAATAATCCAGAGAAAAAAAAATTAAACATCAAAGCTCCATTTCAAGAAAGGGTTGACACAGGACTTTTCTGCTAAGGACAAATAATGTGGGTTTACCCAACACACTTCATTTTCTATCTACTGGATGTCCTGATTTTGGACAGGAGATGCTGTAAAGAGTCCAGTTTCAGGACACAGAATCAATCCTGCTCCTAAAGTGTCTTTAGTTTGGCATCCAAAAACAGAGCCCCTCCTGAGCTACAAGCTCATGCTCTTTGAAAAATACTAAGCTGCTGAAAATTACTGAAGACTGGGAATCAAAAGATCAAGCTGGTGAGCTGTATCTTCAGCTAGCATACCCTGGAGATGTCCTGCCTCTACAGAACCTCAATGTTCTTCCTGTCACGCAGAAGTCTGGCTCCTTAAGGAACTGAGAGAATTCACTCTGCATCACTGCTTTGGAATCTGACCAAAATTTAGGATCTGTTAATCAGGACATTCAGACTTATAAAGCTACTGGGACATTACCATGAGAATAAAATTTATCCCATTACAAACATTTGAGACAAAACTAGAGTTGCTATCTAACAGTGTAATCTGTGATGCAGTGAAATGCTTATGCTGAGTGGTCCAGCAGTGGCTGTGTGAAATCTACCTACTGTTTACTCAGGATCCCTCAGAAAATGATAGTGGGGGTTTCTTCTGGCCTTAGAAGCTGGCGATACAACTATGGAAATCTAATTCTCACACTCAACTAAGACAACAGAATATTGCCAGTTACTTTCCATCTTATCCTGAAAAGATCCTGCAGCTCATTAGGAGCTTCTTTTTATAACATCTTCCTAGGAAACTACACATGGTTCATTACTAAACAAAACCCATGGTGCCTCTTACCATGGAACAGAGCCTGTGGTGGCATGACATCTGGGATGAGATCTGCTTCCGAGAGCAGGCTGGGAGTCGCTGAATGTGAGGCAGGAGTGCCGGGAGCAGAGAAGTCCAGGGACGGGGAAGGAGAAGGGCTTGTCAGAGGCGTGCGATCGGATGAGCTCAGGGAGGAGAAGTCAATGACTTCTCCTTTCTCCAGGACGATATCGGGCCGGCGGCAGCGGCTGCTGAATTTCACGGGAGTGGAGGAAGTGCTCCGGTCCAGGAACCCGGCTGCCTCCTTCTGCGCTCTCCGAATGTCCTTGGCTTCCTGCGTGCGAGACCTCTTCTCCTTCAGCTCCATGGCTGATTCGACTGGATTGCGGCTCACCCGCTTCCTAAGGCCTTCCACAGTAATGATGGGATCCAGGGGGGGCTTTGAAGCTGCTAAAGAAGGAGTTTGCTTATTCTGACAGACACTGAGCTCCTGCAGTCACTGGATAAATACTACAGAGTCAGAAACACTCTTGCTACAAATCTTACAAGATGGATTTTCAATATGTACAAGAACTTCACTCTGGGACATGTAGCATTAAGCCAATGCACGACTAAAGCCTCATTAAAGCCCTAATCTTGTTCCTCTACACAGAGAAGAATTTGCACCTAGTGACAAAAGATAAAAGACATTCCTCAGGGTAAAGAGAAGTGGAGAAATTGTGGATTTCAGCTAAAAAAAACCCCAACCCAAAACACTATGCACAAACCTCACACCCCTTTAAATCAGCACAAAGTAAAAAGGTAATAAAATATAACAGGCTTCTCACACTACAGTATATGCACCATAGTTCTCTTAAGTCAACCACTGCAGCAGAACAAAACTAGGGAACTGTCCATGCACACAAACCAGTTTCAAGAACACTTTTCTCATGTCTCCCAGCTGTGGCCCAGCTAGGAATGTACACACTACTGGGGACAGAGTTACCTTTTGCCTTCAGTGCAGATGCTGACAGCTTCTCTCCTTCAGGTTTCAATGTCGGAGGTTTGTTATGAACCAGTTTCCACCATCCCGGTTCTCCAAATTCCTGTGCCCCTGAGCGGAAAAACAAGGGGCTCCCCACAGAGAGGCAGCCAGCAACTGTGCTCCACCATGTTGAGGTCTTTTTCCTGTGGTGGGAGAGAGAGAGGAAAACAAGTGTTAGGGTCCCCCTCGCCAGCTGTGCTTCCAGCCTAAAGCCTTCTCCAGGATGGAAAGCACAGTGTTTCGGCCACCGATGCACACATCCTGAACTACTTCTGAAGCACATTTTTGGCCACTTCGAGGCAGGGAGCTGCATTCAAGGCTTTAACTCTGCTGGGCAGTGCACTCCTACTGGGCATCTGAGCACTTCTTGTTCCATTAAGAACTGGTCACAGGGCTAACTAAGATGTCACTTAGGGAAGAAGTGAGTAGAAATACTAAAGAATTGCCCTTGTAGCCAATAACTGAGATACCCCCTTGGACACTGGAGAATCGGGTTCATGATGCAGAGTGTAAACTGAGTTGCATAGAACCTCAGGGGTTCTTCTTACCTTCACACACCTCCACTGCCAAAAACTTCTGTACTTGCCAAGGCTTGGCTGAGTAGGTATTTGCTGCTGTCCAGGTGCTGCACTTACACACCTTGGGGTACTGAACCTCAAAGGTGGGGGATTAAACCCAGGTTACCCAGGTCAAAGTCTGGAGTGTTACAGTAAATCTGGATAAGCTTTACTTCAATATGCCAAGGAAGAACAGCACTGCACGGCTTGTTCCGCTACATGCGGAATTCAGCTGTCTCTGTTCCATCAGTGGCTTGTCCAGGCAAGTGGGGAGGCTGTGTCTGAGGCCAGCAATCACTCATCTGAATTTTAATCAGAGCAAGGAGTGCCCAGTTCCCAGGGCAAGTCTCAAAAGGCAGCAGCAAACCCTGGGAGGCCTCAGCTCCTTGAATGAGGGACAATGGGCCATCAGCTGCCTTCCTGTCAGGGTCCCTGTGGCTTCCAGAGAGGACAAATGCTAACATTTGTGAGAACAGAGCAAGGAGGCACAGACAAGCACTGAAAGCAAAGCCAAAGACCAAATCTGGTTAGGAAGAAAGGCCAGATCTTACAACAGAGATCTCCCTGGGGAAGAAAATAAGCTGTGAAGTCAATCAAATCTACAACATCCAAGGCTTGCTCAGTTCCTTTCCTGCCCCCACAGCACATCCATTAACAGTGAGGCTTGGGTTTGACAGACGCAACACACTCAGAAAAAAGCTGCTGTTCACCCGGAAAATGAAGGCTGCCCTTTACAAGAGAGGTTCCTACTCTGACTTTACACACACTGAAAAACTTTCAGTTGTTTAACACCTGCTGTGTAAAAGCCACTTCATTAAGATCCAAAACAATCTAAAAGGTGAGGCTCAGTTCTTCTTGAAGAACTCGGTCCTTGCAAGCTTTATAGCCAAGTAACATAGCACTTTGCTGGACCACATTTTTGTCCTTAAAGCTTGGCAATACCAGGACTATCCCATTTGTTGTGACTATTTAGAAAAACTCAGGTTTTGCAGGTTTGCATGCTACCTAAAGGAAGGTAAGAAATAATCCAAAATACATTCATTTGTATTGCTTTTGTGTGACATTCTTGGGGTTGTTTTTCTCCAGTAAGAAATGCTTATTCTTTCTCAAGTGAACTCCTCATTCAGATTCTCAATATTAAATCCTCCAATTTTATCACTTGTAAGGCTCAACAGAGATGTCACCAAATTAACCAAGATTCTTGTCCATCTATGTAACAGGTTTTAATTCCTTTGGCTCACCAACCAGACCCTCAGGGAAACATCACGTCTTTACCTGTTCCCTAATAAGAAAGTCCAGTGTTTCTCAATAAAAGCACAAATGTCTTCTTTCCATCTGAAGTACCCCTGACGGCCCGTTCCTTCCAGAGACAAGTTGTACATTGCCAACATGACAACCTGGAACAGAAAGTGTTGGGTACCAGTGAATCTCTTCTGCTTTGTCTGCTGAGCAGACCTCCAGAGCTGCCACACGCACACACAAATCTTTGCTCCCTCATAAATATCTTATTTTTGCAACATCTCATAGGCAACTTCTGCAATCCATCTTCTTCCTGGTTTCATGCTGCCCATTCTTGTCTTTCTATTGTTAGATGCACATTCTTCCAGAGATTTCTCCATCCCAGGGGAATAACAAGCTGCCTAGTTATGCAGGTTTGTGCTGAGACACAAAATTGTGCCGCTGTTGTATGAATGAATTACAGTACAACTAGGGTCTGAATGTAATGTGAAGGTAGGGAAAGAGACTTTAAAAAGGAAAAAAAAAGTCACAAGTAATCCCACTATCTAATACATCAGAAACATTGTGACAGCGGTCTTTTTAGACACTGACTGTTACCTTTCAAACTCAACAGACTGTAAATTCTCTGTAAAATTAAATATCTCGTAATTGTTCTGGGTAGGCAAGAAGCAAGTTTGTCTCCAGGTGATCCTCATTAAACAGAAGCCATTTACAGCTCCTTCACACACTTCACAACCCAATTCAGTCTGACCTCTTACATACCTACACTAAAGGGCAGGTTTGAAAAATATCACACCTCTTTCAAGTAAATCCTAGGTGACCAACTCTTCATTACATTTACTTAATTAATTTTCATTAATTAATTATTAGAATAAAACCAAAATCAGCTAGGCTGGGATCATCTTTCGACAATGACACAAAGTCTCGGTTAGGTACTATTTCCAATAGGGACTTGTACTTCACCCTCAGAGAAGTCTGAAATGCATTTTTCTGAGGGAGATGGATCTCCTCACAGTGGACCTTGGCTTCCTGGGATGCATTGCCAAAGATGTTAAAATGAAGAAATATGGACAGCTTCAATGTCCCCTTTACCCTATTTCTACCTCACAACCCCTGTAAGTCTGATAACTAGGACTGTGTGGGTTTTAAAGTCATGTGGGACAGTGTCTCAGGACTTCAAAAATAACTCTCTTTTCAACTAGCTAAAGATAAGTATCTGTTGAGGCCATATACTCCGAAAAAAATCCAGAAATCACTCTCCCCATTTTTCCTGCTTCAGGCAAGATAATTTAACCACTTCCCTCAATTCAACCTGCCCAGAAGCAGCAGCAGCTCTGGCTGCTGGAAGCCTAGGGAGGTGGTGACAGCTTTCTTCCTCACCCATTTTGATTTTGTCTGCCCCTTCCCCGTGGCACTCTGAAGAGACCTGGGCATAATACCAGCAGCCTTTGCTCTCCAAATCTGGAACTTGGTGAAACTCTGCCGGTGTGCCAGCCACAGACCCCTACACCAACCTCTTCCCCTGCACTGGCTACCACGAGAAAGCACTGCAGGAGTTAAAACTGATGTTTAAATTATGCTATATGATGAAAAGGCTGACTGCCTATGGGTAAGAATCAGGGGGAAAGCCAACAAGGCAGACATTTTCAACAATAAGACAGGTTGTCTTCAGGATGAGGGGCCTCCTGAGCTGGTAGATGGGGACAGGGAGCAGAATATCCCCCTGCAATCTAGGAGGAAGCAGTTGGTGACCTGCTGAGTCACTTGGATGCACAAGTCTATGGGACCAGATAGGATCCATCCTAGGGTGATGAGGGAGCTGGTGGAAGAGCTCATCAAGCTGCTCTCCATCATTTATCATCAGTCCTGGCTCACTGGGGAGGTCCCCGATGACTGGAAGGTGGCCAATGTGATGCCCATCCGTAGGAAGGGCCAAAAGGAGGATCCAGGAAACTCCAGGCCTGTCAACCTGATCTCGGGGCCCGGCAAGTTTATGGAACAGATCATCTTGAGTGCCCACACGGCACCTACAGGATGGCCAAGGGATCAGATGCAGCCAGCATGGATTTAGGAGGGACAGGTCCTGCCTGACCAGCCTGATCTCCTTTTATGACCAGGTGACCTGCCTGGTGGATGTGGGGAAGGCTGTGGGTGTTGTCTACTTGGACTTCAGCAAAGCCTTTGACAACATCTACAGAGACCTGGACAGGCTGGATCCATGGGCCAAATCCAACGATACCATGTTTAACAAGAGCAAGTGGTGGGTCTTGCACTTTGGCCACAACAATGCCCTGCAGTGCTACAGGCTGGGGGCAGAGTGGCTGGACAGCTGCCAGGCAGAAAGGGACCTGGGGGTATGACTGACAGCAGGTTGAACATGAGCCAGCAGTGTGCCCACATGGCCAAGAAGGCCAATGGCATCCTGGCCTGGATCAGGAATAGTGTGGCCAGCAGGACCAGGGAAGTGATTGTGCCCCTGTACTCGGCACTGTTTAGGCAACACCTTCAGTGCTGTGTCCAGTTCTGGGGCCCCCAATTTGGGAAGGATCTTGAAATGCTGGAGTGTGTCCAGAGAAGGGCAACAAGGCTGGTGAGGGGTCTGGAACACAAGTCCTGTGAGGAGCGGCTGAGGGAACTGGGGGTGTTCAGCCTGGAGAAAAGGAGGCTTAGGGGAGACTTTATAAGTGTCTACAAATCCCTGACAGGAGGGTGAAGCCAGGTGGGGTTCAGCCTCTTCTCCCAGGCAACAGCGACAGAAGCAGAGGACACAGCCTTAAGCTGCACCAGGGGAGGTTTAGGCTGCACATTAGGAAGAGTGACTGGGCATTGGAATGGGCTGCCCAGGGAGCCGGTGGAGTCACCATCCCTGAAGGAGTTTAAGGGCAGACTGGATGTGGCACTCAGTGCCATGGTCTGGGTGACAAAGTGGTGTTGGGTCATAGGTTGGACTTGAGAATCTCACAGGTCTTTTCCAACCTAACTGATCCTGTGATTCTGTGATCTTCTACGAGACAACACACCATTACTGACCCAAAGGATGCAACAGATGTCCTGCACATACTGCCCAATGCTCAGCATGTGGAAACACTGCTGAGCAACAGCTACTGCCTGATTTTTGAGCAGAGGCAGCTGGCAGTGCCTCCCTGTCCCTCCACAGCCCCACACGTGATGTGCACCAGTGTGTCCAGTACCTGGTCATTGCTGCATAATGCCGACTATTTTAATTGCTCAGGTATGCAAATGATAGAAACAGTGAATTAAAGCAAGGACTGATGTTACCGCATAAGCAGCCAGGTTGAAGCTTTGTATTCAGGGAGCTGGCAAGCTTTCTATGTTGCCACCTCACCAGTTTTACATTTTCTTATATACAAAAAAAACTGTTCATGCCTAGCAGCCAAATTGCATTCATTTTGCTTTTCCAAACCTGCCTGAAGCCATGAATTCATAAGCAACATAAGGGGAAGGGGGGAAAAAAAAAGAAAAGGAATGTGGTTTGTATGATTATCTTTCAATCCACCTGCCAAATGCTCAAGTTCTCATGTGCAGGCAATCCTCAGCTAATTAATTTCTGAAGTTCATGCAAATGCTCCTTTGTTACCAATACCTGACCTTCCTTTTCCAGGTAGCATATTTACAACAAACAGCAATTTTAGAAAGTCCCACGGTTGTTCTGCTGGCACAAACATTTTACTTACTTGTTGCCATGTTAACCTCAGACGTTCAAATTGCTCCTTCCCATCTTCTGAGCAATCAGAGCAAGTAAATCTGAAAAAGTTATCTCCTTTGAGGTAGCTGAGCTGTTCTCTCAGTTGACCTACAATGAAAAGGCAAAAATCAATTTTTTGGTCCTTTTATATGAAAAAGTGCTGCAAAGGAAATTTGGATTTCCTCCAAGATCAGGTTTGCCTGAACAAAAGCAACAGAGCCACCTGTAAAACCTCCATGCATCCGAAGTTACAGGCTCTAATTCTATGTTTCTGCAGCAGAGGAAAAAAAAAAATCATATGAATAAGGGCTTCTAAACTCATCAAAAGTTAATTTACACAAATATGAAAAATTGAAAAATGACATCACAGGGCAGGGAAACAGTTAAGACTAGAGTGTTTCTGAAAAGTCACACCCAAAAGGTATTTCTCTTTTACTGTATAACCACACCAGATCAAGCATTTTTAATATATGGATGCTCTGCTTTCGTAGTCAGTTGCAGAATTAAAGTTGCAACTATGTCTGACGTGGGGGGAGGGGGGGGGAACTCCCACACACTTGCTACATTAAGAGAATTTCTAAGTGGCAATTCAATGTTAAAAAGTGATTATTTGTCTGAGCACGTTGGCAATTTTCGCAAGTGACAACTGAACTCCCTAGAACTGAATGATTAGGAAAGAGCACAGTATTTCCCTTTTACAGCTCGTTTACTTTGCACATTTGTGTGTAGTTACGGTTGCTTTGCAACTGGCCTTTTCTGCTCTTTGGATTTGCTCCACAGCAACTGCAGAGAGGAGCATATTTGTAAAATAAAACAAGTTGAGTGTTAAATCAAGTGCTCCAACATGAGATAACTCATGCTACCTTTAATTCTGCTCCATTTTTTTTTTATTAATACATTTCAAGTTAATATTTCCCTTCACTGCATAATAATTTAATAGTCTGATGTTGGTTCCATTACATTAACACCTAAATATTCACTAACAGGCCTTGGAAGGAGATTTCTACACTGTAACTTTTGGTAAAATCTAAAGCAAAAAAGGCAGCTCTGACATACCTGGAAGACAGGTGGCACCTAAATAGTTCATTATTTCTAGCCACAAACAAACAAAAAAAAAGAAGCCACAAACACTCCAAATCAAACCAAACAAAAAAACCCCACACCAAAACCAACCAGTGCTTAGCAATATCTGACTTTTGCAGATCACATAATCCAGAATTTAGAAAGTAAAGCTGTCTATTACACTGCTAACAGCATATAGCAGCTTATGTCAAGTGCCAGAGCAGAGGGATCAGGTTCTGCAGCTTCCTCCAAACACCTCCCAGAACTGGCTACTGCAGGCTGGACACTTTTCTGTGAAAGCCAACTTGAATTCACATTATTGGGAAAACATTAAGGGGGAGATTTAGCCATATGCTCCATAGATGTGACAAATCAACAGGAAAAAAAAAAGTAACAGCATCACAAAGTCCTTTTCCTCCCCACAGCTTTACAGCGAGGGTCATTATCTTTATCTGAGTGAGCAGAGAGGCCAAGGCGCTTGATCGAAGTCCCCTAAACAGCTTCAAGAATTGTGAGCTGAACATTCTGAACTCGAATGTTCTCTGCTCATTAAAGAAAGGAGTTTGACTTGCTTAGAGAGACTACCCAACTCTCGACACACACAGCTCCCTGAATGAAGTCTACAACACAGCCCCCTGCCACGAGGCTGCATACAATGCCAAGACAGCCTTTCTCCACCAACACAGGGTGGGATACAGCTCAATAAGCTGTAAGAAAGGAACGCAGGACAGCACAGACACCTTCCAAACAACCTCCACCGCAATGCACAGCACAGCTGGCAGCCTTACTTGCTGGGATCCACTTCTGGCACTTCTCACAGTAATAGGACATCTCCTCCATCCAGGACGCTTCACCCTCGTCGCTGTTCAGGGAGTCCCCGCTCTGGTCGTGCGACAAATCCACGGAAGCCTGGTCCTCAGACTCAACAATCAGGAGAGTCTCCCCTTCCACCTCGCCCTCCTCCAGGCCCTCTGAGGTGGAGGTCCTGGTGGCTTCATCGTCGTGGCGGCTGAGCAGCCCACTCATGTGAACGTTATTGGCCATCCTAGAAGGAGCTTGCAGAACAGTGAGCTGTTCCTCCCCACCTGAAGCCCATCCACACTGGATGTGCCACAGCCAAGTCTCCACAGTCCAAGTACCGATCACAGGAAATGTTTTTTGTCCGCCCTAAAGCTTTAGAGACTGGGTTATAACTTACACAAAACAAGCAGTCTTTCAGAGATTACTCTGTTTGCTAAAAGGCTTGCAAGAAGTTAGGTACAAATGACCTTCAAACGTTTTTAATCAAAGCGCTAAGGAGCCAGGCCTGTGCCTAGGAATTCTGGGAACCTTTTCCCATTAGCGCCTTGTCTCTTTCTTCCATGAGCTGCTTTGTCAAGGCAATCTGCTCTTCTAACAGGCGAATGTTCTCCTTCTTTTGATTCTGACGCTCCAGATCTCTGACAACTCCACTTCGCAGCCTCTGAAAACACAAGGGACAGCTGTTATCACAGCCCGGGTGATGCTGAATGGGATTAACCCCCACCCAGGCTCCACCCCTCCCGCAAGGCTCTTCCCTCTGCTGCCTTTGCCACAGCAGCTTAACGTGGTTGGAATCTTCAGTATCCAATACCTCTACACCAAAAAGTGCTTTACTTGCGCTCACTTCTGATGAGTGGGTTTACTAAACCATAAGTGCTATGAACCTGTAATTCCCATGCCAGGCAGGATGGATGTGATCTATAAAATCCTATTATCTCTGCCTTAAATCTTTACCAAATCAGAATAATCTCCTCAAAACTCCTCTGCTTGGAGATAATTTTGTGACAAATTGGAAATTATTTTAAGAAAAACTGCCATGTATCTTCGTTTCCTTCTTTCTGCTCTTATAAAAATAGCCATAGCCAAGCTCTTGAAAAAGCAAGGCACTTCCTTCAAAAAAGATCCCCTTTACCTAAAATGTTCATTACAAATCATATAAATATGTAACATATATATAAATAAATACATAATGTGCTACACACACCAGCAGTTTGCAAACTGGGGTGTAAGCCCTGCAATGGCTGCAAAAAGCCCTAAGAAAATCCCAATCGGTCTTTGTTCCCTTTATGTGCTTCTCTCTCTCTGTTACGCAGACAGTTTTATTCACATTGATACTTCGATAATAAGGTGAAAGATCAATAATTTATTTGACCCATTTGAATGATGCCAAAATGCACCTGGCAAATAATTTATTTGCAAGCTGACCCTGAAGTCACTTTGGAGGATGTTTATGACTATTATTTGACAAGTTATCACAGGGGTTTATTTCTCATCTAGCATGCCAATAACCGCACACTTCAAAGGCAATAATTTCTCCTGTCAAGATCAAAACAGAAAGGCTTAGTTTAAGAAATAATTTTATATTGTTAAGAAAATGCACAGACACTTTTGTCAGACAATAACCAATTTCTCTCTGGAAATTAATCCAATAAAACCAGTTCCTTCCCATCAGGTTCCATGAACTGAACTCAGGCTACAAATCAGCAATCTGAAACTGAAGACAAAGGTCATAAACTTATTATTACATTATTATTAGTTAATAACAATAAAGATATGGGGAGATACAACATAATTGAACAATTACATCAAGAATGTAACCCTTTTTCCTTCACAAAACACTGCAATCTTTCACATGGTGAATGCATTTACTTTGAAAATGCACAGTTTGCAAAAGACACCTTTATAATTTGAGTATTACAAGTGACCCATGAAAAAGTTAATCTTCACGTCTTCCTCTACTCTTGGAAGTTAGCCCTGCTTGTCTTCTGCATCTGCTTAGAAAAGCATGCACAAGCTCAAATCACTTCGGGCCTGGCACCTCAATTTATAAAAGTCAAAAGTTTATTAATCCATATAAAGATAAACCTGAAATAACCTCTATATCAGGAGTGTAAAATATCCACATTATTTATTTCCATTATGTTATCTAAATAACTGGATCTGTTAAACACTAAGCCATTATTGTCCAACTCAACCATGAAGAATTATAAAAAGAAAATCTGAGATTTAATTTATAAAACATAAGCTTTGAGCCTTGGCTCTTCTGCAAAGGTATTAGCCAAGGATTTAGGTCAAAAATACCCATGAAGTTTAGGTGTCTCACTGCACACCCAAGGGTGACATTTATCACAGCACGTGTTGTCCTGCAGCACATGTTCAAAGTACAGCTGCGAATAACTGCAGCTGTAGTTTGGTTTAGGAGCATTTAGCGCATATTCCTGCCAGATCCCCAGTGGCTCAAGACAGGCACATTGAATTAGAGAGCAACCAGCTACAAAAATGTGAGTTTAAGTGATCTACCCAGAATATCCATCAGCTCTGGCAAGTGCAGAGCCATTACTGGTTGCCAGTTGCCACTCCCACTCCAAGAGACCAACCTTCCTCTCCTTGCTACTGCCTGTGCACAGTCCTACGACTTAGTCCCAGGCAGGATTTCTCTGTGTTAGGACTCACCATGGTGCGACCTGACACTTTTGACTGTGGGCTCTCTTTGCACACAGGGTGCCTGCCAGAACTACCTCATTTTTGTAAATGTAGCACAGAATACCTCCCTGTTTAATTACCACATGGGGTTTCCGATAGCCTGCGCTGTGCCTGCCCTGGCAAAAGAAGAACACAGGGCACAGCACAGTGCTGTCTGCCCTTTAGCAGGGTGCATTTGTGGAGCTGAGAAAAAACAGGGCACACCAGCGGGACAGCACAGCCAGACACGGGAGAGCCCTGGGAACACTGCCAGGGTGGTGGCCTTGGCCTAGAGGCTGCAGGATTACATCCTCTCTGCATGCAGGCTGCTGCAGAGGGAAGGAAGCACCTCCACCGAGCCCATCGTGCCTCACACTGGGGCTCCTGGCTGATATTTGCCCCAATACAAAGGGAAACCCACAGGACAGGATTAGGCAGCTGGTGCAGCTAAAAGAGCATCGAAAGAGCAGGTGCCTAGGCAGGAAAAGCGGAGGAAGCACCAGAGGGGCAGCGGTGCGCAGGTGCAGCTCTGGCCTCTGGGCGCCGGGCTGGGTGCACCCACTGCCCCGAGAGCTACGGACGGAGGGTGACAGGACACTAGGGCACCAGGCCAGGCGCGGGCAAGGACAAGGAGCTGCGGGGATGAGGGAATGGATGGAGGGATGGAGGGACACGTGGAGCTGAGGTGCGGGTCCACAGCGGGCACGGGGGAGGGGCCTGGGTGGGCGTGGCTTGGGTGGGCGTGGCTTCGCGCTGAGACTACAGGTG
>VZRJ01008049.1:359281-371051 GCA_013397565.1 Ptilonorhynchus violaceus | reverse complement strand
GCCCCGCCCCCGGCCGAGCGCCGAGCGCAGCGAGCCAGGCCGGAGCAGCCGAGCGCCGAGGCGGGGCGGGGCGGAGCATCGGGAGCGCGGATCGGGAAGCGTCTCCATGGAAAAGCCGCTCCCGGCCGTCGGCACCGCACGGGGAGCTGCTCCCGCGCTGCTCCGGGCCGCGGGAGGATCCTCGCCCTGCCAGCACTGGGCACTCGCACCCTTCTGGCCAGAAACTCTGACATGGGGTGCTGCCAATAGGCCTTTGTTCCATCAGCGCCACGGGGGATTGAGTGCCCAGCTGTGCCAGCTGTCTCCCGGGGCCTCTCGGGAGGGACTCTTTGCTGGAGCTTCCTGCCGGCGTGTGCCTGCATTTCCAGTGCGGCCGCAGCTCTGAAACACAAACAAAAGGAGGTTTCTTCGGAGTGCAAGAAACATTTCTGGTCTTGTTGTGCGAAGACCACCAGTTCTGCACTTTCCTCGCCCAGAAAACTCGAATTGCATGGGACAGGCAGCTGGAGAAAGCTGCTCTTCAATTGTTTGGTTTCTCCTCATTGTTCAGTGTGTGGCCTTAAGGCCTTGTGTTTGGCAGCTTTTCGTGCTCCGAACGCAGAATTATTCCTCTCCCCGGGGGCTCTTCCCTGGCACCTCCTCGCTGAAGTATCTGAGCAGACTCCTGAGGAGCAGAGAACCTCTCAGCAGTCACCATCTGCTGCCTTGCCACCCAAATTAGCACACCAGAGGTGCACAGGAGCAACTCTTAGGAATGTATCAAGCAAAAGGATGTCTGGTGGGGAGGGGTGGGATATACCACAAGGTCTCTAAAACCCTGGAGAAGGTCAGGGAACAACCATTCACCATTTCCCACTGCCAAACAAGAAGGTCAAATCATGTGGGAGCGAGTTGTGGAAGTCTTTGCCCCAGTCCTTCAGAAGCTGAACCTACCTGTGGATTCAGAAAGGATCTGTATGAATTCCTGGAGCGCCCTTGGTGTCTGGATGCTTTTTTTGTCTCATGAGCTCCCTAAACCACAAATGAACAAAAAGGTGGGAGGATTATTATGAAAGGTGTAGGCTTATTCCTGACTCCTTCCTGTGCTTTTTTTGT
The DNA here is from genome assembly GCA_013397565.1 of Ptilonorhynchus violaceus. Classification (NCBI taxonomy): domain Eukaryota; kingdom Metazoa; phylum Chordata; class Aves; order Passeriformes; family Ptilonorhynchidae; genus Ptilonorhynchus; species Ptilonorhynchus violaceus. The sequence continues at coordinate 369,956 of VZRJ01008049.1, read as the reverse complement.
CCCAAGCATCTGCCACAGCTTGCTGCCAGGCAGGGTGGTGGGGCACAATGAATCTCAACCTCAGCAGGCGCCACAGTCCCTGTCTCAAAATCAGGCTTGGATAATTCCAGGTAGAGATTAGAAGAGTTACAGAGCAGTTGCTGCCGAGGGATGGCTGGGTCTCATTCCCAGCCCTGTCCGGGGTGGAAGAGGAAAACCAAACATGTGAAGCTGATCCCTCCTCATTATAATCTTTTTCATCTGTCTGCCGAATGGATGTGATTAAAATGAAAGGTGAAATTAGTGGGAATGATAATATTTCAATTGAGTCTAATGGTTTTGCTCACGTTGGTGTGTTTACAGTTATTAGGGTTTATGCATAAGTGCTTGTAACGTGTCCAAGGCCACTGGAGTGCCAAGAGTGGGGTCGAGCCAGGAGCCTGGTGGATGGGAGCCAACACAGAGCCCTTGGCACTGGGGAAGGGTGCAGCTCCCCCCGAGTGCCTCTCCCCAACCCTGTCATTAATCACTAGAGGGGCTGAAACCCCCAGGCAGGGAACATTCAGGCTGTGCTTTCACAATCGGAGTTTCTGCCGTGGTGGCTCAGGTGTTCCCACTCTCCTTCCTGCCTCCCAAGGGCTGGGCCTTGCTGAAGGGCTCAGCTGCCCTGCCCTGGCCCTGCTCTTCTGCTTTTTCCCCTCTCCATGCTCGGGGTGAGCTCGTTCAGAGAGGGGCCCTTTTCCAAAGCCCAGATTAGCAGCTGGTCTGGTTTAAAACCTTGCAGCAGCAACGCTGTGGAAAAGCCCATTTTCCTTTTCTGGAGATACTTTTCCAGTTGGGTTGGGCAAGCCCGGCTGCAGATGCAGGGAAGTGGTGTGATGGAGGTGGAAGGGCAGGAGTGCCCAGAGGTGAGACTGCTGGGGAAGACCTTTGTAGCTGGTGGTTGGCAGAAGGACAAGAGACAAGATTTCAGAATTAACGAACAAGGCCAGTGGCTGCATCCATGATACTTCCAAATGAAGAGTGAGAAGAGGGTAGGCTTGAGCTGACGGAGAGGTGGAGCAGGAGAGTTTCTCTGCGGGCTCTGCTGGTGAAACCTGTGTTGCGCCCGTGCCTTTGGTGCCCTCGTTCCCGTGCCCTGGTTCCTCCTTTGGCGGCCTGGGAATAGCGGCGCAGTCGCTCATGGAGGTGGGGCCAAGCGCCAGGCGGGGCAGGGTTGGGTCATGCCTGAAGTAGACTCTGGAAAGCTCCAGGCCGCTTTTCCCCCGGGGCAAACAGCTCAGATCTGAATAATGGTCTTGGATAACGTGTCTGCAGTCCATCCTTAGGGGGCATTTTTATCCTGGATTTCAAAGGAAATTCAGCTTGTGCAACCCCTATGCCTCATCCACCCCATCCCTCCCCTCCGTGCTCTTTCACAGCCATTTGCCACCCTCCTTGATAAGGCTGCTTTGCAGGCCCTGTCTCAGTAAGACTTCCATGTTTATTTCCCTGTTCCAACCATTTGGATGGATGTGGAGGAGTTCCGGCTAAGCTTTTTGTCATGGGTGGTTGCTCTGAGTAGCAGTGGTGGCAGGCTCAACCCTATATTAGCCACCAGAGAATCCAGAAAGAGAATCCAGAAAACTGGGTGCTCAGTTGTGCCTTCCCTCAGTAGCAAAAAAAAAAAAAAAAAAAAAAAAAAAAAAAAAAAANAAAAAAAAAAAAAAGGAAAACTCTGCAAGATATGGAAGGGGAGGGAGAAAAGTTTGAACAGAGCCCATTTCCAGGTTCATGTCCTGAGCCACAGCCCTCTCCTGCTCCATTTCTCCCATGTAACGTGAGGAACCCATCTTTCTTATCGAACTGCAAACAAACAAAAAATTATAATTGTAAAAAATAATCCTAAAACTATGTTTTCACAAAGCTCTCAGGGTTTCCCCCCAGGGTCCTGGTGAGCTGTCTGTCCTTCCCTCTTTGCAGAGGCAGCTCTCCCTCCCTCCCAGGCATGCGTGTGTGTGTGTGTGTGTGTGTGTGCTCACACGGGGGACTTTGCACACACCCAGAGCACTCCACTGGGACACAGGGGCTCGGCCACCTCGGTGACAAGGAAGACAAAGAAAACAAAACCTGAACTCAACCTAAACCAAGTTTCCATTTGCCCTGTGAAGCCCCGTGTGGCTGGCGAGTGTGGGTGTGGGTGCCTGCACGGCTTCACCGAGGTCTCGGGGTAGGTACAGAGCTGAGGAGTGGAGCAGGCTGTGCCTGCTGCTCTTAGCATTGATTTTCTCCTTATGGCAGTGCTAATAATAGCAGCAAAAATAGAGAATTGCTGTGTTGTAGGCACTTTTGTCTCACTGTGATACCTTTCCTGCTTTGAGAAATGGAATTATTCCCATCCCTCTGCAACAGGGATAGACCTGGCTCTGGCAGTGTAGGCATTGATGGCGAAGGTGCAGCCACCCTGGCCCTGCAGGAAATGTTTCTGTAGGATTTGCTCGAGAGGTCGTGTTGTTGGTATTCAAAAGTGCATTGTGCAGAACGAAAAATTGTAATGTTACTTTTTGTGCCCCTCCTCTGTAATTCAGAGGCAGGGGTCACTGGGGGCTTCTCTGTGCACAGAAACTCCAAAAATAGTATAAATTTATGAAATATATGTATTAAAAATACCTGATTTTGACCAGGTCCACCTCCTCTCCAGGCAGGTGGAGGTGTACCTGGCTTAGGTGAGTTTTATTTTTTCATGGGCATGAATGAAGTGAAAGCCGTTGGAGCTCTTTCCCTTAGCACTTGCACAGAAAGCAGCTCCATGAACCTGATCTCACCAGCAATTTGGATTAATTTTGTTGCTCCTCCTATTTGGACAAGCCCCAGTGCCCCTGACAGTTCTTCCCAGGAAGCTGGAGGGAAGCAAATCTGATTGTCCTGAGATTTGAATGATGGAGGAAAGATAAAACTAGAGGGGAAGACGACAGCATTCTTTAAGAGCAAGGAGCACTGAAACTTTCCTTCCATTTGCAGGGCAGCCTGTGAAACAGTTACTTTGGATTTCAAATTCCCCCTGCACTTCCTCCTTCCAGCAGTGAGGGCAGGAACTCCGGGCAGCCGCTGCTGGAGCCTTGCTGGGTTTATGGCCGGGCTTGTGTGGTTACACGTTAGCCAGCCAGCCCCGGGGACGGCAGCGGGTCACCTCCAGGTAAATCAGCCAAGATGAGGTGCCAACACCTCAAATTGCCCTGGCCAGAGGGTGCAAAGGGGCCCCCCACGGCTCCAGACATCCCACCCTCCTTCCCTGGCATCACCAGGAGGGGGGGAGTGAGGAGGGCGGTCTGGATGCCGCCTCCCCACCGTGTCTCTCCCCGCTTTCCCCATGGCATGGCTGGTCCCTGCCCCTCGTTTTGGGGGTGGGAGCGCACCCTGGCTCCCTCCTGCAAGAGTTTCCCCTCGGAGGGGCCGGGCAGCTGAAGTGCAGGTGGAGGCCAAAGTCTACCTGCTCGGCAGCAGGGAGAGGATGTAATCCCAGCGCTTTATAATTATATTGGTGGCAATTGTACAGACCCTTGCCCGCAAATGGCAGGAGGCAGGAATTGCGGCAGTGCTGCTGAGAGTTGAGGGCAGGGATGCTTGCCCGCTTAGGGCTGGTTTTATTCTTTCCTGGAAATCGTTGTAAAAGGCACCAGGAGATAAAAACCACTGTGCATAGAACCCCAAAGCCTTGGCAGGGTAATTCTGCAGTCACCCCACAGCTTGCATGGCAAGGGTAACCCTGCCCCAGCATCGGGGCTGCTGCAAGACAGGAAGGTGTGGGGGGTCCTGGCCCCAAAGCAGGGTGAACCCTGTGGGGTGCAAGGTGCTGCACCCCCCAGCTCACACCATTCGAGAGCTCCCCCATAGGGGAAAGGGGTTCTTGGGCTGCAGCCGTGCAGGGAGCAGGGAGTGGAGGGCCAAAGTCAAGCTTTGGTCTCATCTCGGGGTGTGTGGAGGGGCCAGAGGCACCCATGGTTGCTGCAGCCAGCACTGAGCCCCCTCAGCGGTCAAACCACAGCTGTAAGGAAAAGAGCCCAGCTGGAAGCAGCACCACTGAGCTCCCTAGGCAATTCCATAGGCAGCGGACGCATGTCCTGGTGTTTCGCTCATCCTGGGCGTGTTGGAGCGCATGCTCTGCTGCAGCACAGGCGGGACAAGCAGGGACTCTCCAGCAGCAGCACTGGATCCCCGTTGGGAATCAGCCCTCCCCATGCACACGTGGCATCGGGATGAGGAGCAGGAAAGGTGCATCTCTAACACGGCAGCATCGGAACAGGGATTGGGACATCCTGTCCTGTCCCCTAGCCCTGCCTGGAGCAGTTTTGTGCTCGGGCTGGCACCATCACTGCCAGCGGCCGAGGCTGTCCTGGGGGTCTTCCTCGTTGAGGAGGAGGTGAGAGGAGTCCAGCAGAGCCTCATCTTCTCTTTCTACTGCTGCCAAAACCCCAGGGAGCTGCAGTTTGAGGGTGCTTGGCCGGGGGTGGCAGCGATAGGACTGACCCAGAGTACCCAGCTGGAAACAGTTATTCCTTCCTCCAGCTGACCCTCTCTGCACTGCTCCCTCACACTATTCATGTTTCCATTCCCCCATAAAAGGAGAGGGACGGCAGGGACAGCACCTACAGCCCAGCTGGTCCCTCCTGGAGATTTTTGAGACGGTAAAGAAATGCTTGAACTCCATATGCATACAATGGGCTTTATGGCAGCCGTCATCCGGCAGGAATGAGGAAGCCTTGGGGGGCCCCAGAAGTGCCATTTGTCCTTGGGGAGGGAACAGGGGATTTTCTGCCACTGAGGTTTGAGCTTGGAGGGGGATGGCAGAGCTGGCAGGGCTTGTGGGAGGGGGTAAGCACAGCTTATCGTCCCATGCCAGCTGCGGGAAGCACAGGTTTTCAAAGCAGGGTTTCAAAAGCACCCTCATTATTTTTAGGAACCTGGAAAGGGGCTGACTGAGTCAGCCCCAGTTGTGGCTCATCCAGCTTTTTTCCACCAGCTTTTCATGGAAGGCTTTCCCCCTGGCTCCCTAACCCCCAACAAATGCTTGTCCTCTCAGTCAGCTAATGGACTTTGCATTCCTTGCTTGAGCGCTCAGCCTCCATATGCACACCCTGGTGTGCAGTGCCTCCCAACAACAGTGCATCCCGATGGCAGTGCATCCTGATGTGCCATGCATCTCCACAGCAGCTCATCCCGATGTGCAGTGCATCCCGGTGTCAGGGAAAATGTGTCTTTTCCAGGGCAATGCCTCCCATCTGCGTGGGAACCAGACTCCAGGCTGGGCAGAAAAATGGGAACATGGAGATGTGGTGATGATGAGTAGACCATAATGCAGGGAGGAAAAATGTCTCTCACAAGGATAAATCCAGGGAGCGAGGTGTTGGGAGACCACCTGTGGTAGCCTTTCCACTGCATTCCAGCAGCTGCTGCAGCCCCCTCCAGAGACTGAATCGGGGTCAGACAGGGGAGCTGCTCCTCTGGGCAAACCCACCTGGCTGAAGCTTTCTGTGACCTGCCAGAGAGAATCCAAAATCCAAGCAACTGGTCAAAAAGGGAGAGAGGCTGCTGCCCCGTCTCTTCACTGTTCACACAGCTGTTGGGTTTGGTGCACGGAGATGTCTCTTGTGAAAACATCACAGAAACACAGGGGATTGAGGGCCACCACCAGCGACTGGTTACTGGAAGAGCTGGAGGGGCTCTGACTTGCATGGGTGCAGATTTTGGAAGTTAGAGCCCATGTGGATTTGCTGGTGTCTAAAAAGGTGATGTATTTTTAAGCACAGCAGAAACATTCAGAGAGAGCATCTTGCTGTCCTCTATTTAGCTACCAACTTGCAGGATATTCCTGGGTTTCACTAGCTTTGCAACCTTTGCTGCTGTATCAGGCTTGGTAGGAACACACTGAAATTCCCAGAGGTGAAACACTGGGCAGGAGGATTGCAAGAAACCAAGCAACAAAAAAAAAGTTAGTGCAGGCAAAGCTGGGAAGGGGCTTCACAGACCTCCAGAGACAAATGCTCACACAATCACATTTCTGTGTCAGACTCTGAGAGCCCAGGGCTCTGCTGACCACCTTGTGAGAGTGGACATTTCCCCAAGGGGGTCACTCTGTCCTCCCAGAGTGGTGCTGGACCATGTGCAGGGGATGTGAGGCACACAAGATCCTCCAGCAGCCTCTTCCCCCAAGCACAGGGCCATGGATACTAGTGGGGAGGATGCTCAGGAGGTGCTGCTGGGGTCTGACACCCACATGGATCTCACAGGGGTGCCATCTCCACAGGGAGTGGGGCCCGGAGGTTCATTAGGGAGCAGCCAGGCAGCCTAGGGTGATGGTGGGTGCCCCGAGGGAGCAGAGCCACGGTGAACGGGCAGCCAGAGAGACAGTGCTGAGCTGGCTGGCGGGAGTGGGAAGGAAGTGGAGGTATAGGTCGGGAAAGACAGGGAGACGCCGGGAGTGGCGGGGGCCGTGGGAGGCAGGGAGACAGGAGCCCGGTGAGTCAGCCTGGTGGGGTGCTTTGAAACCCGGCAGGGAAGCACAGGCAGGGCAGGTTCTGCTGCAGCCTGGGGAGCCATCTTCCCCCAGCTGGCACCTTCTCCATCTCTCCCTGCTCAATCAAGGAAAGCAGATCGCCCTCTAAACTGGGGCAGCCTGCAGAGCCACCGCTCCCTCCATCCGAGATAATGCTGGCGTGGAGCCACTCTGGCTCCTGCCGCTGCGGTGAAGTGTTTCCTCATCTAAGCAGGAGCACTGCCAAAACCTGGCTTGGAAGCAGACCTTTCCAGTGGTCAGGCTTGGCCCCAGAGCTGGTAGCACAGAGGGCGTTGGGCAGGGGTGACCAGCGTAGTAGCTTTGCTCTGTGCCGCCCCCGGCAATGCTCGCATCCCCCTGACCTCCGGAGGGCCACCGGCAAGTATCCACCCGAGTGCCGTGCTTTGGGTGGGACCCTGCCCTCGGAGACGAGAGCAGCCCCTCGGGCGAGGCACGGTGTGTGCGTGCAGGCGTCTGCCGAAACCCGGCTGAGTCACCCCCGCTGCCGCGGGCGTGCGATGGGGCTGCTCTGGAGCATCTCCGGGAGCACTTGGGCTCTTCACAGACGGATGCTGAGCTGCAGCACACAGACAACCAGGTGGAAGGAAAGCTGAGGCTGGAAACAGGACGTTTCCAAGGAGAGGGTTTCTTCTAGAACTGGGGGTCATTTCCTCTGGCTTTTCTGCAGGCTTTTCAGACAGGGTCCTCAGAGGTCCTCACAATCCTGTCTGAAAAACCCTGTGGCTTGACTTCCACTGGATAATCCAGGGAGGCAGGAGGCTGGAAAAGGCTGCAGAGGAGATACTCTTGTTGCTCTTATCTTGCCTTTGGCTGCAATGAGAGCATCTTCCTTCTGTGAACCTCTCTCTGTGACGGGGCCGGGATGCGAGCCCAGGGCTCCCGGTGGCCTTGCAGTGCCCGCTCCTGGGTGCTGCAATGGGCTTCGTGCTCACCATCTCACCTCGGATGGGGACACATGGAGTGTTTCAAGGAAGGGTGTGTCTTGCAGAGGACTGGGCAGTGTTTTGACACCCCCACTCCTCCCCATCTCTCCCAAAATGCCTCTTGAGAGCAGTGTGGGGGTTCACCAGCCAAGGGGGTGTCAGATGGGTGTTTGGGTGGCCTGCAGCAGCCCAGATGTTCCAGCCCCAGTGTTTCAAGAAGACTAAAGGCCCTGAAGATGAAGGTTCATCTTCCCAAGGATACAAAGCTGTGGCCTCTCTTGCATGGTCAGTAAACGTGTATAAATCCCCCCACCTGAGTTCTGCTGGGAGCCAGAAAGCAAAGGTTGTGCTGTTGCATTGCTAAGCTCCTGTACCAGCTGGGTTCTCATCTCTGCCTGGCCTGGCTGGGCTCAAAATCATGAGAAATGGCCAGAAAAAGGGTCCTGTGTGACTGGTCTCAGCCTTGTGGGCAGAGCATCCCCAGCCTCTGCTGGTGGACTTGCTGGAGTCCCTCCAATTCCGTGCAGGAGGAGCAATGGCTGGGGACAAGATGCCACTAGGAGTTGAGCGGGAAGGTCCCTTTGCTGGATTCCATGCTAAAGACCGAGCTCTAAGACATTGCCATGGTGTTGCTGAGGGGCTGTGCCTTTCAACAGTGTTCAGCTCTGACAGGCTGTGCAATCAAACCCTCATCCCTGCCCAGGCTGTGTCCCTCTGCAGCCACAGCGTGCTGATCGTGGTGAAAAGTAGTCCAGGCAAGAAGAAGAAAGGACAGGGCTCCCTGGGATCACAGCTGAAATATTCCCTGTTCACAGATCAAACTGAGTCGTTGTGCCCTGAGCAGTGCCTTCCTTACACCTCCTTTCCCGAGCATCTCTCCCTCTGCTCTGCTCCAGCCCAGCTTGCTCCCTACACCCGGGTCCTTGCCCCCAAGCATGCTTTCCTCACTCCCTTCTGGGTGCTACATCCACAGGGGTGAGGCTGGCGATGAGGTGGGGTCCTGCAGAATGAGGGGGATGAGTCCCGCCTGCCCCTCGCACGGGGCCATCAATCCAACCCCACACAAGGTTAGTTTGGGAAGGGGCAGGGTGTGATTGTGACAGTGACACCCAGGGCTGATTCTTTCTTTGATCCCACCTCTCCCTGCTCACTCCCAAATGATCTGAGTGAAATGAAACACATTTTAGTAGTCAAATCCGTAAGGGTGGGTCCCTCTGTGCTTTGACCCTAAGGGGCATTTTATACATTTAATTTGATTTACACCCAAAAAATTAATTTACCATACTGGATTTTCTCCCACACCCAAGTAATGCTGAAAATTAGACAAGATTCACACAAATGTTTGCGTGCCATTGTCTCGTTAGCATCATTGTTTATCAAGTTTAATTAAAGTGCTTGAGCTGTACGTGCAACTTTGCTCCAGTGGGAGTATGGAAAAGGACACTGGCCATCCAGTGATGTGTCCATGGGCTGCCTTGCTGAAGACAAGGATCCCCAAGGATCCCACTTCATGGTGCTCTGTGTGCCTCCCTGCAACAGTGTTGGTGGGATCATGCTGCGAGCACATTCCTCAGGCTCCTCCAGGTTAGAAAATACCAAGGAATGGTATTTTTAGGAAAGGCAGGATGGTTTCCTTACAGGCTCTGGCCAAGCAACACCAAAGTTTGGTCGACAGTCTTTATTTCCACCTGCTGGCTCAGCAAATAGGGAGCCCACCACTGCTGAGATGCTCTACTTCATGGAGCTGGTGCCTCTCCATCCAGCTCCTCTTGCCTTGCTGGGGGCTGCGGGACTTTCTCTCCACTCTGTGTCTCCAAAAGTGCTGGGCACACCTCAGCCCTGACCACTCATGTCAAGGCTCCAGAGCTGCTGCTGCTGATATTATTATTATTATTATTATTATTATTATTGTTATTATTCCTGATTCAGCCATGCTTGTAACTGCACGTCTGACTTGGAGCATCCGGTGTAAGTGAAGTGTGTGCTCCAGGACCTCATTAAATGAGAACCTCAAAGCAGGATTTGAGAAAGCCCAGATGACAGTGAAGTCATCACAGCAAGCTCTTGGTTTGGGAGCGTTGTGATTGATGTCATTTGCTACCTCTTTTGCCTTAAAAGACAAGGAGGTGTCAAAATAAAAGAAACCTCAAGTTGAAAGCATTGCAAAAAATCAACTAAACCCCACATAGCTGTATTTTGTCCTGGAGCAAAATCTCAGACATAACAGAGAAATTACATAGCCTTAAAGAGAAAGAAAGAAAGAAAGGGAAGGTTTTATGTGCGGTCTTGCTGAGGTATTGCCCGAAGCCATGCTGAGGTGGCTTCTCACCTGGTACTTGTGGAGACTGTAAACTCCCCGTTGGAGTAGGGAGAGCAAGTAGGTGCTGGGATATCCTACTGGAAATACAGATTGCTGGAGGAGCTCTCTGACAGTCATGTGGGGCTCAGGGCTGGAGCTGGGGCTCCTGTATCCCTGGGACTCCAGCCAGTCCCACACCCCTACAGGAGCTCATGCCTCTTTGCCCCTGGATGGAGACCTCCACAGCTGCACACCTTGCCCTGAAGACTAACGGGGACACGGACCAAGCAGAGCTCTTTCATTTGGCCGTGATATTTGGAGGCGTGTTCTTTTCAGCGGCTCCAGGTCCAGCCCCTGAAGCTAAATTTTTGCCTCAATGAAACCAGCAGTGAAACTCCCATCAATTCCCCCTGGCCTGTGCTTTGCCCTTTGGGAGGAAAGCGGCACCCTTAGAGAAGGGTGACGCCATTGGAAAGGCCTCTTCCTTCATGTGGGGAAACAGCTCTCGGTGCTCATTCCCACAACTGCTCCAGCCCGGTGCAGTCTCTGCTCCAGGGGTGTGCTTGGGGAGGAAGGCACCAAGTGCCTTTCCACTGCTTTTAATAAAAAAGCAGATTGAACAGGAGGCAGGAGAAGGAACCCCTGAATGTTGTTAAACACCCAAGGCCACACCGGGCTCAGGCTTTGCTGTGCTCGCAGGCTTTTCGCTGCAGTGTTGTGGGTTTTCTTCTGTTTCTTTTGCTTCCTTCCCCAACACCCCAACCTCTTGTCTTTGTTTCGTTTCCACTTTGGGAAGAGAGGGAGACAACGAGAGGCAAATTAAAATAAAAAAAGAAAAAAAGGAGGGGGGGAGAGAAAAGGCTGTGACACGTTTTTAATTTTAAATCAATGACTGAGAAAGAATAAAAACTTTTTTTTTTT
>VZRJ01008049.1:287329-358080 GCA_013397565.1 Ptilonorhynchus violaceus | reverse complement strand
CCCCACCCCGTTGCAGGCGGGATCGGCTGCGTGCTGCTGGGCTACGAAGACAGCTGCAGCCTGGAGAGCAGCGGCAGCAGCGGGACCCGGGACGCCGAGCCCAGCGACTCCCCGACGCCCCAACCTGCCCCCGGCGAGCTGGGCACGGCCGGGGGGATGTTGCTGGACCTGGCCGTCAAGCGCCCCATGGTCAGGTCAAAAATCAAGGTAACCGCCCGCACCCCAACCATCTCTTCTCTTCTCTGGTAATGGGGTCACCCCAGTTCAAGGTCAAGGCCTGGCTGCGGCACGGGGACACCAAGTGACAGCGGTCCCTCGGAGTCTCTTTGCTAGTGGTGACAGCACCTGTCCCACGCACCAAGATGGGAGGCCTGCGAGAACAGCTCGCCGTAGGGAGGCAGCAGTAGGGCAAGCCTCGTAAGCGGTGTGCCATAATCTTCCAGTGCCCTTTGCCTTCTCTTATCCTTGCCTGGGACGTGCTGCCCCTGACCTGCTTGGCTCGGGTCCCGCAGGAGCTCTGAACCCAGCCAGGAAGGACCAGCCCTGGCAGCTAGGAGTCATGCCCCACGGTGCGTGGGTGGATCTTGTTCCGTAGCGTGGGGCCTCCTAAAAGCTGCCTTCTAGGTTGTAGTCAAGCCTTCACCAAGAGGGACAGGGGTGAATCTTCACGCTGCCCCCCTACCACCTTGATTTATCAAGATAACAGCTAGTTAAAAGGTTCTCCTCCAAAGCTGTGAAAGACCATTGCCACCTTGAGGTCGACCTGCAGGCTTGGGTGAAATGAAGCAATTATCTGTGCACTTTGCTGAAGAGCTTCTCTGCTGCAAGGGCAGGAGCTCTGTCCGTCTGGGTGTTCCCTGGGCAGAGCCAGCAGACCAGAGCAGTGATTTCCCTCCCAAGGCTGAGAAGGCAAATTGCTCACGGTGCATCAGGTCCTCGTGGTACCTGAGAACTCAACACGGAGCTGCCAAACAGCGCCATATCTCTCTCTCATCATCCAGGGTCCCCTCAGCAGAAGTGGAGCCAGGCCACCCCAGTGCTAGGCAGGAGGAGAGGTGTTTACCGCTGGTAGTTAACACCTCGTTAAACCTTGGCTGTTGCTTTGCTGGATGGAGCTGTAAAAATTACCGTTGTCGGTGCCGGGCTGACAACCTTTCAGCCACCGTGTTCTTCGCCTCATGATAAGGTTTCGCCCTGGTTATAATGCAGCTGCTTGAGGTGGAGTCATACCCCTGTTGCCCAACAGATTCTTCCCAGATGGCTCCCCCTCTAGTTTCACACCTCGTGGTTTCACAGCTGCCGTTTACTTTAATCTTTCTTTACGATTTCAAGTAGCGTTGCTTCAGTAGTAAGCAAAGGAGGAGGACCGGGAAAAATAACTAGCTCTTCAGGAAAAAGAAACCCCAGACGTATTCCTCCCGTCTTTGTGAAGAGCCCGCCCTGCTGCTGTTTGACTTTAACCTACTTTGTATAATTTAACCTGGGCTGTTGCAACTGTCACAGCCAAAACCTCGTTTCAGCCGGTGGATGTGTGCAGGTAGTGCTGTCTGCTCTGCTGTCTTTCCCTCATCCCCAGCATGTCCGTGTGTTCCGCCAGGAATAATTAAACCAGCAGCGAAGTATTTACGTCTTCCAGACATTAAGCCTTCCGTCTGAGGAATGATCTTCCCATGAGCTGAATCATCGGTGTCTTCTTTAGTCAAATTATGTCATGGTGTTGGCACAATGCTTTTCGGTGCTAGGAGCAGGAATGAAGAGATTACCCCCTAATGTCGCTCTGCTGTTAATTAAGGAGCTGGGGAGACCGACGGGAGGAGATTAGTGCCATTGTTTCAGTCTCTGCTGAGTCAGCGCAATGTGCCTTGGGTTTATCTCTCCAAAACCACCTTTTTTTTTATCACTGCCGGCTGGCTTTTGAGGGACCCGTAGCAGTTGGAGGCGTGACTAGTGAAGGCACCGCATAATACAACTCTCTCACACCAGAGAGGACTTCCCATCTCCATCCAGGAAATTGAGTGCAGGAGCAAACACGCATGTGGTCCCACAGAAAGGTGCTCATAGCTCCTTGTGCTTGTGGATGTAGCTGGACTAGGGTTGCTGCCTCTGGGAGGAATCCACTACACAGAATTTGTTTGAACCCCTGAATCCAAGCTGGCCAGAGGTGCAATAAGTCCCCCACTTGATTTCAAGGAAAGCGTGAAGGTTTCACCCAGCAGGAATCTCCCGAATGCTTTCACTTTTCATTTTTAATATATCCCAAGATTTTTCTTTTTTTTTCTTTAGCGCCACAATAAGCCCTCCTTGTTTTGCTTTCTTCTTCTGTTGGTCTTGTGTTGTTCACGTCGCTGCCCACTCACCCAGTCCTCTCCCACCCCTCAGTTCACCACTGGCACCTGTAACGATGCTGCCCTGCATAGCTGCGAGCTGTGTGGCAAAGGCTTTCGCCTCCAGAGGATGCTCAACCGTCACATCAAGTGCCACAGCCAGGTGAAGAGACACTTGTGCACCTTCTGTGGAAAAGGCTTCAACGACACCTTTGATCTGAAAAGGCATGTCCGGACCCATACTGGTGAGAATGCGTTCCCTGGGGACTCGCGGGAGGCTCCGCGTTGTAGGAGGTGGGAGAAGGGGTGGGATGGGACGAGGACAAGGAGAGGATGAGGGTAACCTGGCAAGACACAAAGCTCAGGCTGACAACATTTGCAAAACATAGTGGGGATGCAGTGGAGGAAAGGGGAAGAGGTGAGCGTGGTCAGAGAAGATTCCTGGGAATGATGAAATCTGAGAATTAACGAAATCCGTGTGATGCAGCGCGGGTGCAGGACCTGCCATCCACACCTGGTGTAGACACAGCCACGTGCTGCCATGCCTGGGGCAGCGAGCCTGGGATAACCCACCCGGGATGACCTGCCTGGGATAACCTCCCGGGACAGCAAATCACGGTATGCTGTCGGAGACCAGCGCACAGCGATGGGTGGAGGCAGGAGCTGGATGAAAACACTTTGCCCTCTAGAGGCAATGAGCAGCAGTTTCCTGTTTTTTTGCTGTTCAGTAACTTCCCAGCTGACTGTTGTGCACGATGGGATTATGGCTTGATTTTGGCACTGTCTGGAGCAACCAGAGTGTGGTTCACACTGCGCCTCCCCCAGGCTGGAGGGATGTTCTTTCTGTGGCCACTCTAAAGTGGGATCTGTTCCTGAGCCCATCCCAAGTAGGAGCAGTTGTGTTCCTTAGAACTGGATCTGTTGCCTCAAATCCAGCTCACTGGTCACAGAAGTTCTAGTCCCAGCCTGGAGCAGGGAGAAAGCTGTCATTTTTATTTGCTTTTTTATTTTTTATTGGTGGAAGCAGTGGCTTAAATAAACATCAACCCCATCCTCACCAAGGGCAATGCTTTCTGTTGGGTCGAGTTGGGGCTGTGCTTAGCAGGCTTTATCTCTGCACTGTTGGACACCCAGAGGATGCACCCACCCCATCTCATGGGCACATCCCATCTTTCCAGATGTGTGGTTACCCAGTGGGAGACTATTTGGGCTTGCTCTGCAGTGCCCCTTTTTCAGTTTAGGCACCATTATCCAGGTAAACTGCTAGAGGTGACACAAGGATGTTGGTAGGCAGGAGCTGTTCTTTTGTAGTAGAGCTCACAAAAACAATGACGCCCGTTTGGATGGGAGGGCATTGGTTGGAGACAATGTTTTGGGCTGTTTGGGTTTGTTTTCAAAGCTTTCACGTGGAAAGGGAAGCTGCTGGCTGTGAGCAGCGAGCTGCCACTGGGGTATGGCTGAAATGTGGAGTCAGCGCTTCTAAAATAAGTGATTTTTTAACCTGTCCCCTCATCAGAGGGCCAGAAACCAAATCCAAGAGGGTCTCTGGTCCGAATAATTTAAAATGATTCTTAAATTATTTAAAATGAATCCTAAGTGATGAAGAGGTTCCCACAGCCCTACTGGGCTGTGCCATCCTGGCACTGCCCTTTTTGTACTTGTATTCATGCCTGTGGAGCACTGGAGCAGGCACCAAGGATTGTGAGGGTTTAAATTGCCTTCAGATGAGCATGAAACTGCACCCAAAATACTGTTTGTAACAGGCACATTTTTTTGTGTGAATTCTAATGAAGGTTTGGGCTTTCCCTCCAGTTGCAGTTCAATGGAACTGAAGCGGTTTCACAGCAGCAGGCATTGGGAACATTTAGTCTTGATAGTTTAATCTGGTGCACTGGGATAACCTCTTTTAACTTACAAAAAGGCAGTTGACATGCTGCTTATTGGAACTTCTAATTAGCTTGGATTTCTGCTAAAAAGATCCGCTCCTGACTGGTAACTTCTTGCAATCACTAAATTACAACTGTCTAAACAGACACACCTGCTTTACCCATTTCTGCGTGGCTCACCATAGGTGTGATCTTCCAGACCCTGGCATTTCACCTTCCATGGGGAATATTGGGGGTTAGGTAACTCCCTGTATCAGTTTTAAGGGTGGTCTTTGCTTGAAAACTTACTGATCTAGTCTAGTAAGTAGAATTCCAGCTGGTTTAGGTTCTTTCAAGTGTTGCTAAATCCTCAGCTATTTAAGCACTGGGGGGGTTGTTGTTAAATCAGTGTTGATTGGTGTAAAATGGATTTTTGTGATGTCGGTTGTCTGGGCATTCAAATCACAAGCCAGTTCCTTCTCCCTCCTCTGGAAACACACAGGCTTATTTCTTTCATCTTACTGCTCTTCTCTTCTAGAATTTGAGCTTGTGATCTCAGTCATCAAATCTGTATTGTAGGAAAATGCTCTTGCTCCTTTGAAGCCCTGAAACCGCTGGACAATCACACTGGGCTGGTGTTCACTAAAGCCTCGTTAAGCTTTGCTCGCTAAAAGGGAAAAATTAAAATCTTACCAAGATAGAGGTTTTCATTCATTATAAAAGCCATTATAAAAGCTGAAACTGATAGTTTTCCCTAGTCACAGGACTTCAAAAAGCCAGGGGTCTAAAAGAGTTCGTTTTGCAGGAGCTGGTAATGGCTTCCTTAGGACCAAACTGCTGATAGGTGTCTGTTATCCTCAGGGCCTGCCTGTGCCTAAACATCCCTAAGTTTTATATGCCTATGTCAACCCATTGTTGAAAATCTTAGCCTGAAAGTAGGATGTTTGATTTAGAGAGGTAGTTCCTCAGGCTGCCAGATACGTGCTCGGTAGCTGATGTGCCAGAGCCTTGCTCTTGGCCGGCTGTGAGAAAATAAACCGGGAATGGTAACGCCTGCGTTTTGATGCCGCAGGGATTCGTCCTTACAAATGCGAGGTCTGCAACAAGGCCTTCACGCAGCGCTGCTCGCTGGAGTCGCACCTGAAGAAGATCCACGGCGTGCAGCAGCAGTACGCCTACAAGCAGAGGAGGGACAAGCTGTACGTATGCGAGGACTGCGGCTACACGGGCCCCACGCAGGAGGACCTGTACCTGCACGTCAGCGGCGTCCACCCCGGCAGCGCCTTCCTGAAAAAGACCTCCAAAAAACTCGCAGCCGTCCTGCAGAACAAACTGAGCCCCGTCCTGCAGAGGGACTCCAAAGAGGACGACAAGGGCGAGTGACAACGCTGGCTCACGGCGCTCTGCAGGGATGAAGTTTACATGTAGGACTACATATATTATTTTTTTAAGGACAATTTTGGAAAGAAGTGCCTGAAATTAAAGGGATGCTTTTGTTAACGGGACTCTCTTGATGTTGGTAAAACCTCAACTTGACAGAAATATTCCCACTTATGATGGAAACATCAGACTTTTTTTTTTATCTGGCCAATAAAAACAGAATGCTTGCAAAGGCTGTCACCTCTCGGATGGAGTATTTACTGAACAGACATTTGGGCAAGCTGTTTGCTGTTTCAGCTCTACCACAGGTCTGAACACCCCAGGCAAATAAGTTCACCTTTCCCCAGTGTATTTTGTAAAGTTAATAACAGTTACCTTCCATACAAATTACTTTCGAGAGGTTTGAGTGAAAAGTGTTGGGTAAGAGTGCTGCTGGTACATGGTTCTATGCAATCTTAACTAAAGTGCCTTAAGAACAGGAGTGCATTGTATCAGTAAATAAGTTAAAGTGTGCCAATACCCTTAACTCTGCCCACTGTGCAGTACGTTAACAATTTATGGAAGTGTGATCCAAGGTGAGTTGAAACTCCTCTCAAAAGATGCAGAACTTTTTCTTCCCAAATTTTCTCTCCTAGCAAACGACATCATTCCAGGGCAGACTTTTGGTTGTGTTTTAGGCACTTTAAGCCCTGAACTCACTTTTATCATGTTTGGATGCTGGGGAAGCCTTAACTCTGATGCTCCTGCAGTTGTCATGCTCACTTTGAGGATTATTACCGCATCCTTTTAACATACATCAATATCAACCCAAAGAAGACACTCTAATGACTTGAAGAGAAGTATTTTCTGTCGTGGTGAAATGCAGTTTTGTGCGTATTTTGCGGTGTGTGTGAGTTTGTGGATTTTTTTGCTCTTATAATCAAGTGCCTGTTCATTAATACAGCAGAGCAATGCAGGGAAAAGGGGGACTGAGCCTGTGTCTGCTTCAGGAGATCAGTGCAGAACTGCAGGCACCAATCTGGCCTCTCCTTTGTAACCACTGTCAGTGTAGAAGGCTCCTCCCACCTAAAATACAAAGTCAGGCAGAGCCAGGACTTTCATAGTCATTGCTGCTAAAATGAGAGATTCTGAGCAACTTTGCAAGAATCATAAGAAATCTTTTCAACTTGCTTAAGTTCTGTACAGGCATCTGCTTGGGGTTTTGTGGGGAAAAGCTTCTGGGGGTTTTAAAGCATTCCTAAGGATATTAATACTTCATTGAGCACAAATGTCAGTGCTCGAGAGCTTGAAAATGAGGATAATAAAGTGATGTTACTGTGCTAAGAACAAACATCCTATGTAACAGGAAAGTTCATTGAATACTTTGATAAATGGGCAGTTGCTGGGGAAAAAAAAGGCATCTGAGGTAAATCAGAAGGTCCTGACTTTGCAAAAAGAGCTAAAGCTTGTGCACTGATCCCCAGTTCTTATAACTGAACAGTATAAAGGGAAGGGTGCTCAGTCTGCAATGGCACTAATGTTCACCTGACTGCATGGGATTTGTGTGCTCAGCTCTGCTGAACCCTCAGCCCTTGCACTGGCACGGCAGAGCTGTGGCTGAAACCCTTCCCCTCCAGCCAGAGACACGTTTTGTGCATGTACCTGTGTGCATGGCTTGGTTTTTCATCCCTCCTGTAGCACACGTTGCTTTTGATGTCCCTCCAGTGTCACTGCCCAAGCACATCCCTGCTGAAAGAACCACAGGCACAGTGAGGTGGTCACAGAAAGCACTCCAACAAAAGAGGGAGGACGCAGGTAACAGGGCACAGTGGAAAAACCACTCTGGATGGGGAGCAAAGCTCCGGGAAGCTGGATGTTGGAGCTGAAGCAACTGTCCTGGTTGCCTGGCAGGTTTTTCTGCAGAGGACAGATAGTACCTGTAGCAGTGCCCTGGGCACATCCATTTAACAGTCTGGCAAGTTGGTTGAAACTGGTCCCGAAGTGTGTTTGGGTTTGCGTGACACTGGTGACAGCCCTGCAACAGGACAAACCAGCTTGTGCCGCTCCAGAAATGCCCCAGAGCTCACCCAGGGGTGCCCAAGGCAGCAGCAGCCAGGCTGTCAGGAGTGCCAGACGCGAGTGACTGCCAGCGCTGCTCTTTGAAGGCTCACCGCCTCCTCCTGGCTCTCTGAGGAACAGACGCAGCCGGGACCGAGATGGGTTTACAAACTGACGGCGCTGGCAGCCGTGTCCAGGCACGAGGCTTTTGTGAAAACATAACGAACACAGGCAAAGCCAACAGGTGCCAGCCAAAAACGCTGCCCAGGCTCCAGACTGCTCCTTATTTAGGAGAGGCCAGGATGAGGTTGAACATTTATGTGGGTCAGAGACATCTAATGGCTGAGTGATGCACTGATGAAGAAAGCAATCCCACCCAAACACTGCCCAACTATTCCACACTGGCCTCCTCCATACAATCCCAGTCAACCCAGGGATTTCAGCACATTTTATCACCTCCTGCTTCTGCCCAGGGCCCTTTTACTTATGTCCACCCTCTTTGTATTCACAGAGCTGTCTTTCACAAGAAACTGAGTGTTCAGTGACATTAAACCACCCACCTGCTAAAACTTTGGGATGTGGGAAGACACTTGCAGAACAGGTAGAACTCCTGAGCACGTGTGATGTGTTTCAATGGTGTTATTTCTGAACCCAGTTTTCCAGTCCCCATGGTTTGTCTTTTGAGACGGAAATCTAATGAAGCAGAGTTATGACATCACTAGAGCAGGTCTGAATAAGCAAGTACCACTATAACTCAGCTTCACTGCACACGTTGCCACGGTTCAGTACTCTGGAGGCACAAGATTCAGCAGTACAGAGGTTTAAGTTTCTGCTTTTTTAGATATGGTTCTGGCTGATTTTCTTGAAGCTTAGGGGTTGGTCATAATTTTATTTGTAAGCTGCAGTGGTATTGTGACATACATACAATTCAGAGAAAATAAAGAGAATGAGGGAAAAAAGCTTTCCTGAGCAATGCTGCCTGAACATCATCCAGGCATATTCTCTGTCTTAGAGACTTGATTTTATATGCTTCAAAAGTAAAAGTTCTATTTCAAAGCATTTATTCACAAACTTACTTGGGGGAAAAAAAAACCAAACCCAAACACAAACCCACAAAAAAAAAGCCCCAAAAGCCGACCATCAGCTCTTTGCCCCTCAGAAGGCCCAGCTTCACAGCCACAGGCCTGCTTTTACACAGAAACTCACTCACTTGACACTGGGGATGATTCCACAGGGGTGGGCTCCTTGCTGGCTCAGACCCACAGCAGAGTCAGGAGAGCTCAAGGCAGCGGCAGCCTGGGCCTGCACAGAGCTCACAACCCAAGGCACAGAGCCCATTTCACAGTGCTTTTCTGTGGGCTGAGTGTTAAGAAACCCACAGGAGGAGGCACTTGCAGCAGCCAGCCTTCCCACCTCTCAGAAGACTTGCTGGAAATTTCTGTGAGTGTTGGTTACACTTCTGCTCCTCTCTTGCTGAGTCACTTGTGTTAAATGGTCACTTTGCTGCAGTGTTTCAAATAAGAGCTAATGAGAACTTTCATTACAGCTCTTAGCACAGGATTTCCAGTTGTAGCTGTAAGAAAAACCACAAGTAGTAACAAGCCTGATGGTGACATGACCAAGAACTGAGTGAAACCCAGCCTACCCTATCCATTTCTCTATCATTTGCATTTCTCTATCATTTGCATTTCTCTCAGCTCATACATGGCAGATGTTGCTTTGCTTTACTTCACCAACTTCATTTTCAAAGACTAAGTTCTGCAACTATTTTTTTTTCTCAAAAATCACCAAAGAAAGATGATTTGATAGAGCAGTTTTATGTGATAATAGAAATTTTCCTATCAACCTCAAGCTGTATGAACTGTGTGGGATAAAAAGGAGAGGCTAAATAAGTTGGCTGTGTTCTGCCTGGACCGCTGAGGTCACCTACAACATAAGCAAGTACATATTCCCCATTTGAAAGTTACTCCCCTCTTTTGGAGGGGAGAGAGGGGAACCCTGATAGTGAGAAATCAGCCAAAGTTACTTAAAAAAGAATAGGTATTAAAGTGGTGTATTTAAACAAAAGATTCTTCCTTTGTCTCTGTGCTCAGACCACTTGCTTCTGCTTAGTCTGGCTCAGTTTTTGTCCAAGTACTCTTCCAGGCGCAAGAGCCACTTATTCCAGTACTGTGAGCACAGGTCAGGATCCATGAAATGCGGATGTGCGGGAGAGCCGTTCTTGTAGGCAACCACAATGAGCCCACAGCGAACCTGCAGCAAAAACAAGGGGATGTCAGAAATCCAACTTTTTCATGCAATTCCGAGAGCTAAACCTCACTGCAAAACATCATCCTAACATGTACATATCTTATATAAGAAATGGGGAATAAAAAAGGGCAATAACTCCCTGTAAAATTCTTGGAGAATTAACATTCAAATGCTCCAAAAAACCCCGAGTCCAAAGCTCTGAGTAACTTCAGTGAAAACCAGAGCACACAAACTCTGACTATGAGTAATATTTAAACCTTGCAGAAGCCACGAAAATTCCCAGAGACTGATGAGGTTTTGCCTGAGGCCTTACAACCAGAGTGATGCCACTCTCCAGCATCGATCTGAATAGAAATGGTTACTTAGGTATGTTCTGACATCTTTCATACCTGACAAATCCCAAATCCCAAACAGCCACCAGCAGTGAGGGGGCAGGGGCTAATAGCAGAATTCCGGAATTACTGCCCATATTTCACTCTGTAAGGATCATGTCTGTTAAGTGCTTGTGTCTACTGACCTCTACAGTATTCTAGAAAGCCCTTTGCACAACATAGGAATGAACCTGCTCTCTTCTGCTTCATATTTTCCCCCTTCAATATTTGTATTGAAGTAAAAATCCTTCAGGCCAAGCAAGCAGGATAGAATTGCTTTTGGAGTCTTTAAAAACATTATTCCACTGTTCTGTGATGAAGTGATTCACAACACACTGCTTTTCCATGAGGAAACATGGTACAGCTTCCAGACACCAAGTGCATCATTTAGTGCATCCCACATTTGCAAGTGGGATGTAGCAGACAAGATGCAGGCAAGGCCCTCCCACACCATTTTCTTGTTTCCAGGCTCTTTTGCTTTATTTCTTCTCCTGCCTCTTCCTACTCTTGACACAAGCGAAAACCAGACAGAATCTGGGCCCAGGGGATTGCCCAGATGCCAAGTCACTGTGAGTTCATCTGGCCTCCTAAGACTCTGAGCGTCCCTTGGTCCCACTGAGCAGTTCCTTAAAAAACACTGAAAATACACTACTGACAGCCAAGGGCAGCATGATTCGAAGGAGCAGTGGAATTATTTCACAGTATGCCACCTTAACCTGATCTCAGACCGGGCTCCTTTGTTACAAATCCTACCAACAGTTCCACGATGGACAGCAGGTTATAAAGGCAGTAGGTGGGGAGAAATGAAGATAATGCAGGCATTGCTGCTTGTCTTGGCATGCAGCAGACCTACTGACCTGGAAGTCATAATTGGCATCATGATTTATGGCTCCAATATACGCTGCAACCTGTAATGGGTTGTCATAAGTCATCTTCAGAAGTGGCTTTGGTTTCTCCGAAGTTTTCCAGTCGATCACACACAATCGGCCCCTGCATAGGAGAACAAGATAGGACAATGTTTTAAACTTAAGTTTAGTCACAAGGAAGAAATAAGGGATGAGACAGCACATAAAGACTTATCACTCTCAGCCTGTTTCACCCTGATGTCACATCGCTCTATAGAAGTCTCTTTGATCCAGTTTAGATCCCAAAACCCAAGACTTACTAATACCTGCCACAGTTCCTGGAAAATGCTGATGATCACTTAACCCTGATCCTGCTCCAGGAAGGAACTCTCCACCAGATAAAACAGCACTTCTGCCATCAGGTTCATCCAGGGGAGTGCATTCCATTCTGCTGGTCCTGGAGATCCGTCCAGCTTCCCCCCAAGCACTCAACCACACCCCGGCCTCCAGAGGCACCACAGGAGTCTGAGGGAAGGGCACCTCACCGATACTTGGCCACGCAGTCGACCAGGCCCAGGTACCGAAGGGTCTCGTGGTGAACTCCACTTTCCAGAGCTTTCACTTCACTGATGTCTTCCAAGACATGTTCCACACTGGATAAGTAGCCAGAAACAACATCATCTTTGCTCTGCTCCTTAGCTGCCGTCTCTTCAGACAGGAATATCGATTCCAAAGCTGAATGGAAGAGCTCTCCTTGGAGAAAAAGATCTAAGAAAAATGGGAAAACACCCTCACATTATAGACACTACTTTAGATTTGCATTCTACATATTACACAACGTAGCTCCTAAACAAGTCCTGTTTTTTGCACTGAAAGCTTGAGGGTGTGGGGAGAAGGGAGAGAGACCGAAAATAAATTGTCAGCAGTGAAATTGGTATCTCTTGTATTAATCCTTACTTTACTTTTTTAGTCTCACTAATTACTCAGAAACAAAATACGAGTTTTAATTTATATAAGGCTTGTTATGTCACCTTATTCACTGAAGTGCTTAGTAATTCAAAAAGCATAATCACAGGATATTAGTTTGAAAAAGCATAATGATTCATGCAAAGTGCACTCAGGTATTTATCAGCCTGGCTACTTAATACCCACCACGTCCTCCCAGATCCCCTTCAGTCCTGCAGCTTGGAGAAAGTCACCTTTGTAGGTCTTACGAAACAAAAACCTTCAAACCTCCATGGCAATTTCATGGAAGAGGCTACATACATTGGATAAACTAAACAGTTACTGAGAAACTTCACCATAAACAGCAGGGCACGTTGGTTTTTAAACACTCAAGATTATATGATTTCAAAATGCCTATTTCCATCTTGTTACAAAGTAGCTTTGTAACTGCAAAGAGGCTCAGTAGTATCAGCTGGAAAATATTTGTTTCTAGATACTGGCAAATTGAGAAATAAACAAAAGTCAGACAGGATTGAGCAAAGTATGTCTACAGTCTAATTCTCACTTTCCACAAATTTCTAAATCCATTTTAGTGGCCCTAGGACAAAGACCAGAGCTTAGGTTCGTTGGTAACAGGGACACTCACAATATGCTGTCATGAAACGGAAACAACTTAATGGATTTCCAAACCACTTGACCTAAAGTACCTGCCAGCTCTCCAGACTACTGCTTCTAGTTTGCAATCACACTGTGGCTAGACTTACTTTTGGTATACTCTTCAAATCCGTCTTTTCCAAGTTCCTCTATCATTTTCTGCTTCCATCTTTCCAGATAAAAGACTTGCTGTGGAGAAAGAGTTTGTTGAAGAATACGGGTAACACTGGGCATCTTTGTTTTCTGTAACCCAATCTTCATGGGGAGGTTTGAATCACTGGTGAGAGGAAGAATTCTCTTGTTGGGGTTCATTAAAGGAACCCAGTTCTTGGGAGTTTTTGTCCCAGCATTAACTGGAGGTCTGTGTTTATCTGGTGGCCCATATAAAAAATTGTCTTCTTCAAGTATTGACTCTGGTGTTTGGGCACTGGTTTTGTAAGATGTAACAGAGTAGACCAAGTTCTTGTATTTTTCTTGGTCAACTTGTTCATAACTGTTTCCTTTTTTCTTTTTGCTATAAACACACGCAGAGGTAGACAGACATGTGTATGGGCATTGCTTCTGGCAAAATGGTATTTGAAAAAGCATTTCCAGGCTCCCTGCTTTCCTGGACAGGATCTGTAGGAATTGCATCCTGACAAGGAGTGTTTGTGAGTAGTTAGAATTTTCCTCCTTCTGTTAGGAACAGCCTGTAGGTTACCACATCCTTTCCCCTGTGGAAAAAGAAATTTGTGATTTCCAGAGTCATAAAACGTTACCACCATCCTATTTTTGCCCTTTGCCAAACAAAGAATTGCTATGGTCAAAGTGCCTTCATACACCTTGTGCTACCAAAACTTCTTCAGACAAGTAAGAGAAAGAGTCAATAAGCAAGGAAAAGAGGAAATGGTCCTGAAACGAAGAGGTGCTGGTCTGCAAAATCTGAAATCTGAAACACATGAATGTTGCAAGTAGGAAAAGTTGCAGCAGAGGACATTCCTACAGCAACAGTATCAGAACGGCCATGAAAGTAGGCACAAAACCCAGATCTGCCACAAACAACCCCCCCAAAAGAGGGACGGGGGAAATAAAAGCTACACAGAAGAAACTGAAGCAAATCCATTGCTGTGAGGTATTAAAACTTTTAAATTTATAGTGAATGACCAACTTAAGGGGATTGTGGGGACAAGGTACCTTATGGGGAATAACCCACGTTTTTCTTTTGTAGCTAGGAGAAAACAGCAGCAGTAATTGTGAGGCTTGAGACTGGGGGAGCCAAAGAGAAACCAGATGTACTACAAATATTTTCAGACTCAAATAAATCTTTTAAAATTCAGAATAAAATACGAAAGTGTTTCTAAACTGAGTTTCAAACACAGTTGTGCTCTAAGACACTCAGGAAATTTGAAAGCAAGAACAGTATACAAGCAATACTGTTCTCAGCACACCGTCCAAACCTGCATTGTGACTGCAGTGCTAAGAGGGTTTTTGCACACGGATAAAACGTAACACTTGCACAGTGGCATTTCACACACAGAATCGAGGCCCTATTCTCCTACTGAAGTCATCCGTTTCCCATTCCAAAGTTCCCTCCATCCACTGCAAGGAAAGAATCCCTGCTCGCTGCCAGCTAACATCAGCATTCTGTTCCTGACAGTACTTCCACATTACTCTCTTCCTTCCCCACACTCCTCACACAGCACTTCCCACGCTGCCCGAGCCGTGGGTGCCACGGGAAACAAAACACGGGGAGTTATTTTGTATGGACAGATCCCACACTCACACACAGCTGCAGTGGCACCAGTGTGGGGGTGCAGGCCTCTGTCACACAGAACAGTTTCCAAAAACGGGGCAGCTGATTAGGTCAAGGCATCTTGCAGCAGGAGGCTGAGACCTTGGACTCGGGATCCATAAACACTGTCCTTCAAATGTGAAGGCCAAAACCATCCAGTGGTGGCAGTTTTATCAGGAGTGGGCAGATACACTGCTTTTCTCTTCACTGGCTTTACATTTTCACACTGACTTTGGGTGGCTTGGGCAAATAAAAACTGTGCTGTAACCTGGTGGCATGCAACTGATACAAAAGTAACAAATCAAAAGCGAATCCAAACCAGGAAAGCACAATCACAACTTTTTGTCCTGTAGCCATAGCATTTGTGACCCAGCACCAGGTGCCCTGCAGCCAGATTTGCCAGCCTGTTGTCACTCAGTCTTTACTAAGGGGTTTCCTGTAATTACAATGCATGTCAATCAAAACAACTAATGATTTTAAAATTGCTTCAAGGTCCATAAGAGAATAAGAGGAAAGTGATGAAGTACCAATAGGTTACTTCTTGTACTGCTTTCTTACAGTCTGATCAGACATAAAGCAAACCACCTTGCAAGGGAAACCTTGCCATTTTAGATACTCTGAATGTGTCACTTCCCTTTTTTAATCATTATAGTTAATACTGAAGCAATTCTAGAACTGCTTTCCTTATCCAGCAGAACTGGCTGGGTTGAGTTGCACCTGTTTTCTCATTTTTCAATATTCAACAGCAAGAATGGACATGATCCCTGAGTGTCCCTTGACCTCCAGATTCCTGTCAAAACCACACAAAAAAAGTGCAGTCAGGTGCATTACAAAAGGACAAACCATTTTATTGTCACTAAAGTATGGAAGTTCTGCCACAAAACAGCACAACTTGCTTTGGACAGGTTACACAGCAGCAGGAAATTGGACTGGCTGTGTTCTGTAACCCAAGTCCTGCCCCGCTCCATTTCATGGACATGTGAGGAAGTTTTACAAATTTAGGTGAAGCATAACCAAATGTTATGTTACCTCTAAATGTGGCTTACCTCTAAATAGAGCTGCTAGAGCTGTGATTTAAAATAACACAGGAAAAATACACTCTTATTCCAATGTGATGGGATCCAAAGCTTGTAGTTTCTGCGGCTCTTGTCTGATGACTATTAACATGCTCATTAATGGCCATTGTGGACATGCACTAATCAGAACAGAACAAACGTTGGGCCAGTGACTGTGGCTTTGTTACATAAAGCCACAGCACAAAAGAAAAAGTTTATTCTGGCTTTGTGTCAGCTGCGGGAAGCAAGAGGATACCTGATTCAGCATAAATTCACTCATAGTAAGCTGCTCCCTCAACGCTTTTTAAGGAATAAATTTACACCAGATCAGTGTTTTGAACCATGTAGCTATTGAAATATGGGGTATTATGAGCCAATTTACTGCAACACAGTGCTTCACTGACTAGTATGAATTTTGATTCATCAGCCTACACTGTGCTGGAGCAAT
This sequence comes from Ptilonorhynchus violaceus, assembly GCA_013397565.1. Classification (NCBI taxonomy): domain Eukaryota; kingdom Metazoa; phylum Chordata; class Aves; order Passeriformes; family Ptilonorhynchidae; genus Ptilonorhynchus; species Ptilonorhynchus violaceus. The sequence goes on along the minus strand of VZRJ01008049.1, from coordinate 342,135 downwards.
ACCTGTGGATTGTATGAACTGAACTACCAGGAAAGGCAGAGTTTGTCAGCTGCAAAAGGAAAGAAGTCCTAGAAGTCCTTTTGTTTTACAAAAGGAAAGAAGTCCTAGAATTGCCAAGAAATAAAGAGCCCTTGTGTCCAGCTGAAGAAAGAATCATGTGTTTTTCAATAAATCACAGTGGCATTTCTGTGCAAATAACTTACAGGAAAGAAATGGAGTTGAAGTGGTCTGGATCTATTCTTGAACACAATGAAAAGTATTTAATTGAGATTTCCCTCTGGGGAAGTGTCTCTCTTCTCTCTGAAAGGGTTTGTGGTTGAAGACTGGCAGAATTGCTTCAAGTGTTGCATGATGAGCCACACTGGAGAACTGAACACAAATAAAATAACCTGGAGAAAAAAAAAATAAAACCAGGAGAACTTAACTTTTCCAAGCAAGTTGACTTTGCAGCTCCAACAATAACTGAGCTAACACAACTGAGGAAGTTTTTTCCAGGATAGGAATGAGTGGCTTAACTGAAGGAAATAAAAAGGATTACTCAAGGAAAAGCTGACATCCATAAAAGCCTACCTCTAACTGTGGTTTCAGACAACAACCAGTATAGCTTTTTCTCCACATCCACCTATCCAGCAAACAAAAGCATTGGCTTACTTCAGAGATAATAAGGAAGAGCACTGCTAAACACACCTGCAGACCTGTTGCCCCATGTCCCTAATTCGAGGAGAACAAATCCACTAATGAAGGTATAATTTTTAAATTCCCTGCAGTTTGCAAACTAAATTATTGAACCTATCCAGGTTAAAAATACACCTCCCTCTTCTGGGATGTTTTGAGCACAAACACAGAAAATTTAGCAACCCCGTTTAAAGCACAAGCCCACAGAGCTACCCTGAGCCAAAGGGTAGCTTCCACAAGCCTCAGTTCCCAGTTCAAGCTTCATTCCCAGCTCAGCACTGGGAAGTGCATTAGTGGGAAGCAGGGCTGTTATACGAAGCCAGGATTTTTTGCGATCTCTGAAAGAGTTGAGCTAACACCAGCGACCACCAACTGCCTTGTAGCAGTCAGAACTTTCTGCATGGGCACCAGATGCCTGAAAAACCCAGTGCAGGATAGCCTGCCCTTGTGCAGGGTGGGATAAATCCCGCTGGACAAGAAGCCCCGCTGGACAAGAAGCCCCGCTGGATGCGGGAGTGCCCGGCCTTGCGGCCCGCTCGGTGATGGACCCGGGGGCAGGGTGGGCCAGGGGAGCACCAGCCCCCTTCTCCCTTCCCCTTTATCTTTCTCTTTCTCTTTCCCTTTCCCCTTCCCTATCCTCGCCCTCACGCCCGCTCGGCCCGACCCGGCCCGGGGCCCTCACGACCCGCGGCCCCGCGTTACCTCAGCCGCGCTTCCCGCCACCGCCGCGGGCACCACGGGGCAGGGGCGCCCCACCCTCTGCCTCCGCCGCGCTCACTGCGCATGCGCCTCCCGCTGCCACATGGGATTCGTAGTTCTCCCGCGCCGCCAGCCGCCGGCCCCTTCCATTTGGCTGGAGCGTCCCGAAAGGTGGCGAGAGGGGTGCGCTCGCTCTATCTCGCACTCTTGGGGTGTTCTTTGGAAGGCTCTAGGGAAAACAAGCCAAGTCTTTAAATGCAAGAGGAAAAGTGAAGCGTTGTGCCGCCATCTTGGATGAAGGCAAGCAGTGCCCTGCCCTCACCCAAGATGGCGAGCGCCCCGCGGGGGTGTGGCGGCGGCGGCGGCTCCGCCCCGGGCTATACGAGGAGGCGGTGGCGGCGGGGAAGAGGAGGAGAAAGAGAAAGGTGGAGGGTGGTTGTCTCTTGCCGGAGATATGGCTCTGCTCCGCGGGGACGCGCAGGACAAGGTGAGGGCGGCGGCCCGGGTCCAGCTGGGGCGGGCGGTGGGGACGCAGCCGAGCTCGCCCCGCGACGTGAGAGAGAGCTCCCTGCTCCCTCTGCCCCCGGCAGCGCTGGGACAGTGACAGGTTTTTATTTTTTGCTCCGCTTAGGGTTTGCTTTTTAAATATTAGTTGCCTTAGCTCTTGTGCCGTAAGCGCACTGAGGTCTCCTGAGGGCAGGGGCTCAGAGCGCCCGGTGTGAGCGTGGGGTGCAGCCTCTGAAGGGAGAGGTGCCAGGGAAAGACAAGGAGGTGGGGAGGATTAAAGCCGGAGTGGGAAAGAGGAGGAGGAGGAGGGAAGGGCTGTGCAGCTGCCTGTGCCGAGGCAGGGGCAGGGTGATAACCAGGGCCCTGGAGCTGCGGGAACTGGGCCTGGCCGGTGATGCAGGAGCAGGACCTGCTCGGCAGGAGCTGGCTCTGGACACTGCCGGGGAAGTGCTGTAGGCAGTTGTGCTGCGGGGGGTTAAACTTGCTCTTCCCCGGTGGGTCAGCTGCCCTGGCGTGTCTGTGACCGGCCTTCCTGGTTGTGCGCTCTGGGTTAATTAAGCTGTCAGCTGTCACTTCACCTGCGGTGCCTCTTCGCCTTGGTTGTCACATCAGCAGCTCGCTTGGTTTTCCTTTCTCTGGAGTAGTGTTGGAGCTTTAAAGTGCCAAGGAGCCTCGTGTCTTCCCTTTAAAGCAGCACAGGGTGTTTCCTAATGTTAAAACTCTCAAGCTCTCAGAGGAAACGCAACCGAAATGCTGAAACAGGAACTTTGTGAATTACTGTGTATGTAGTGTGGACAGTGATTGGAATTATTTCTTCTACTGGACCAGCTGCCTGGCTTAACCTACCTAAACTCCCTGATTTAATAACTACCCTCAACACACCTTGAATAGAAGGCAGGGCAGCCCTGTAAGAGTCAGTGAGCTGCCTATTTGCCTTTCATATTGTTACATCTGAATGTGGTTTTGCATTGTGACTAAGCTTCACTGGCAGGAAGATGAGTTTGGTTTAAGCTGTTAGGTGTGCTGAAATTCTCTTCAGTCTGTGTTTTCTCCAGCTTTTGTGAGCATGTATACTAGCTGGCCTGAGGACTAGAGATACACCAGCCTTTATCAACTTCTTCTGGTTAATTTCCTTTTATCTGCTTCTCTTCCATATGAATCTTGTTTTGAAACAATCCCGAGTCAGTAGGACAGGCAAAAGTTTATAGAACAAGTGTTTTCTTGCTTTGAGCTGTGAGCTGGCCAGTGCTTTAACTGTTTTCTGCTGCATGTGAAACTCTTTGTATTAGAGTGTCTGCCCTTGGAGAATACCGAGTGTGAGGTTTTACAGGCTTGCAGGATCTGCAGGTGAGGGGTGGAGGGGAAGGTCAAACATCAGCTCTCTTGCAGCAATTGGTAACTTCTGAGTGTTTATGTGCCTTTCTAACTCAGCAGACAGGAATATTGGGGGAGGGGACAATGTTCTCCTGGTGGGGGCTGGAGTGGCTTTAAACTCTGATGCTCAATGAACAAAGATTAGCTTGTTTTAGGTTGTAGGGCTGTCCTGGGATTCCAGCAGCACAGGGGAGGATAGGCATGCTCCTATCTTGTCTGTTCCTGTTTAGGCAAAGAAACAACAACATGGAACTGGTGTGTGACCAGTAGATAAAGCCCATGCCTGTAAAGGAAGCTTCATTAGGTATTAACCTTAAATAGGAACTACTGTTAAGTATGAACTAAAAACTGACCCTGAGGTGGCAAAGCAGGAGAGGATCAGGATATGTAGGAAGAGGAAGGGAGGGTAGGATAAGGGTGGTTGGAAGTGCAATGGAAAATAAGGTGTAATCTGTCATGGGGGAGGAAAAGGCACTTCAGAATTTGAAGTGAGTAGTGGGACTTCCAAGCTAAGCTTGAGTAAATACCTTGGTATTCCTTAATATCAGTGGCTTCATGGTATTTTAAGGCTTTAGCCTACAGTTGAAATGTTCTAGATCAAAATACTGAGAGCATGTATTGTAGCCTCTCTTTCTCAAAGCAATCCGTGGAAGACAAAATGTTGTGTCATAGCCTGGGACTTGCTGTTATCACTCATAAATGGCGAACCTCTGGTGGACAAATTCTGCCACATGTTCTGGAAGGAATGAGGACATACTGGATCTTGCCTATGCTTAGCAAAAAACCTGCTTCTGAATGCTGCTGGGCCTGAAATCAAGTAGGGAGGCGAGCTGCTAGCAAGGTGACAGCTCCTGGATAAGGATAGTGTACTCTCAAGGACATGCAGCCTCCACAAAACTGGCCCAGCAGTTTGGGCTAATGGAAGGTGAAGCCATGGTGAGGCTGCTGTATTCCTGAGACTCCCTGCCACCAGCTCCAGCCTGGCTTTAGGAGGTCAGCAGAGCATTCTTGTGGATGCTGACTGTGGCTTGGGGGTTTGCTGCTGTTGCACAATTTCCATCTGGGCTGGGCGTGCTCGGTGTTACAGACGGCAGCTGGGCCAGGAGTGCTCAGCCCCAGGCTGTGCTCTGCAGGCACACGGGGGTTTGGCCTTCACGGCCAAAGATGCTGCTTGACCCCTCCAACTGAGGAAGCAGTGGCTTGGCTGGAGGTGTTCTGTGTGCTGCTGGGTGGAACAGGGTGAGCCAGCGAGGCTTTTTCTTGCAATATGGCATCCTTGAATATTTATGGCATCCTTCCCTCTGTCAGGAGGCGTGTGACCTGCAGGTATCTGCAGAGAATGATGCAGAGATCCCTCTGGCAGGAGAGAGCACAGCCAGAGGCAACAGGTGCCCTGGGCCTTCTGCTTCCTTGGCAAACACTGCGCTTGCTGAGGAATGCCATTTCAATGGGACTAAATTGAAATGTTATTCCCTCTTTATCAGTGTTTTAGGCAAAATAATTAAACCTTTGCATCACTGGAGTTCTACAGTCCAAAGTCACAAATTTGGGGAAGCATTTTCTATAGCATAAGTAAGCACTGGTTCAATTTTCCTGTTTGTGTCTAACCCAGACTGCTTCAGAACTGTTCAGCTCAGAGAGGTGACAGTAAGCCTGTGACAAAGGCTGCAAAATCAAAACTTCACATGTGCTATTTTGACTCTGTAGTGCTGCATGCACACAGTGTGCTTTCAGATGTCTTTTTACTATCTTGATTAAAAGGAAATTTAAGCTTCTTATGCTGAATATGGCTAAGATATAGTTCCAGCAAGTAATGCTGCAAATATCTGCTGGCCAGATCCTCTGCTGGTTAACTCCTGGGTGTTGGAACAAGACCCTCAGGAACTGAGTGCTCTGTATAAACTGCCAGAAAACATCATGCTCTTGTAGTGCTCCCTGGAGAGCCCCTAAACTGGTTTAATTAGAAAGCCTGCTCTGTAAAAAGTAATGGATTCTAGGTAGTGGCAGATGTAATTACTATTGAAGTCTTGTTTGTGGGCTGTTGCTTGAATGACAGCAGGGAGGTGATCAGTAAGGGGAGAAGGTTTTTATAAGGTAGCTGAGAATAAGCAGAAAGCTTTGACATGTGAGCCCTTGTGGAAGGGCTCCTTGCTCCTTCCAAGAGCCTGTCTATGTTGAAAGCCCCTGGATTAATCTGTCTTTGAGAACAAAGACATATTCTTATTCCACCAGCAGTCAGAAGTTGTACACAGTTGCTTGCACTGGCAGATTCTTTTGTTAGAATGCAGAAGTAACATCGAGTCAGCCGGAGCTGATGCTGAAACTGCCAAGGGTGGAACTTTAAAAGCAGCAGCTCAGGCCTCTCACCAGAACTGAGTGACTTTAGTGGTTGAGGGCATTTCTTTCCACTGGGTGCCTGCAAGCACCAAGATGTGTTTGCATTTGGGTGAGGACTGATCAGAAACTTAATGTCTGTCAGGCAGAAGCTGATGGTCATCACTGGATTGTACTCAAGTGATCCAACCATTTATTTTTTTTTTTCCTGGCATCTCTAACAAATAGCAAAAAGGCAAGTGCTTTAAAGTTCTACCTGTAGTGGGCACAGTAGTGATCTCTGCTGTTTCATGGGCTTCTAGATCAGGTGTTTGTCATGGTGTCCTAATTAGCACCATACTATCTATTTTCAGTCTTCTGGTCCTGAAACCTAGAAATAGTAAGCAATATAATGTATATTTTATTGTGGAGGGCTCTTCTTGATGTCTTGTTCTAATTTCCAGGTTGAACGGGCGGACAGTATCTGTACTGAATAGGGAGTAGTTTTTCTTGAATCCTCAAGAAACCCCAGGAATCCCGAAACAAGTCACCTAGAGTCCCAAGCCTAGAAGTGGGAGGTGTCAGAGAAGCTGTAACAGTTTCTGTAGTCGCTGCAAACCAGAAGCTGCTTCTGGGAAAGAGAAGTGAGAGTTCAAAGTGAGAGTAGTACTGTGCTGGGTTTAGGTGAATGTTTCAGTTTGCAGCCCAACCCAGCTGTCTCCCCTCTGTGTGTCCTCTGTACCTATTTGGGCATGTGCTACAAGTAAGGAAAAATCCCTTCGCAGCTGCTGAGCTTGTATTATATCCCCTCGAGGGTGTGGAGTGACAGACTGGTTTCTGATAACTGGGATGGGGAAGCTTCCGTTTTCTCGCCCACTGCCTGGAGTCCAGGGAGGAAGCAACGGCGTCCTAGCAGAGAAATGCCTCTGGATATGGAGGAGCTGCCAGACATGGTAGGCCAGAGAGTTAAAAGGGAATGGTGACCTGGGAAGGCCTTGGGTTGGATGCCTGCTGTGGTAAAAGAACAAGCCTGGGGCTTGGAGATGAGAGTTTAATTCCTTTGCTCTGCACAGCCTTCTTGTGACCATAAGCAAGTCGGTCCTCATTGCTGCTTGTAGGATGGGTGTAGGAGAGATGGTGGCGTGAAAGGCCCTGAGTGTGGAGCTGGTGATGCTGCAGAGCAGGTTCTTGCATGGATCAAGGGTTGGTGTGGCACATCTGCTGTAGGAGCTCACTGAGTTAATGCTTTATAGACCTGTGTCGGCAGGGGTGGGGCTTCTTGCTCCCCATTCAGTGGACAAATGCTACTCCAGCAGTTTTTGTAGGGAAACAAAGCACTCCCTCCTCCTGAAGTCAGACAGCGTGAATGTTCCCTTTGTAGTCCGAGCCTTCCTGCTATGATTGTGTAATCCTAAAGGTCTCTGGCCTGGAGTTAAGAGGCCACAGTGACCTTCACAGGACTCGAGCAGACCAGTGGTCTTACGATCCTTTGTTTCATAGAGCTCCAGATCCTGCTTGCAGTTCGTGTAGAGTGCCAGGAGACATGCCTGTGACATGTTAACTGCTTTAATGGGACAAAGCAGGACCACCTTATGCCCATACTTGTCCATCTCTTGTGTAGGCAACTACTAGGCATGGAGCAGCCTAGGGAGCATCTAATCAGGGGTTACTTTCTCCACAAGACTTAATAAGAAAGCTCACAAATTCAGGACTGTCTGATTTGTGTAATCCTTTCCTTAATTTAGCTGAGAGGAAACGGTTTCCTTTGGCTTATCATACTTTCCAGACTCAGCAGTTCATATTTCTAGCACTGCTGATCCTGTTTGGACAGTAAATAGAAGTAAGCAGGATGTAAAACACTGGGGTCTGCATCTTGCTGCTTTGGCTGGTGGTGTTATCTGGCTGGGAAATGGGAAACCCCGATCAACTAGCCTTTCATCTGGCAACACAGTGAGCTGTGCTGCCAGTGAAACCAGTGCCTGACTGGTGGCCTTCTACCTGTCCTTCCTGCAGTGCCTGAATGGGGCAGCTTCTGCCCAAACCTGTGTCAGTGACCTCTGAACTGTCACCTCTGTCCTGTTTGTGCTGTGCCTTCCTAGCAAGGACCAGACTTGCCTGCCTGTATGGGAACATAATAGTCTGTCCCCAGTGGTGACTGGAGGGAAGTGACTGTACTGTTGGAATCTCTGTAGGGTTCAGAGTCCCACCATGTCCTTTGAGATGTGAACAGTGCCTGGGACTGCTAGGAACTGTGTTCCAAGACACGCTCTGTAAGGGTGCTTGTTGCCAAGGCAACGGGCTAAAAGTCTTCTGTCTTTCCCATCTTCTGGGAAACTTAATGTGCTATATACAAGGTCATTCCATAGTCACGAGGCTTTAAAAGTTTTCTCTCTTACCTACCTCGTTTTAATTCTAGCTAACAGTGAGGATGCAGCAGATAGAAGTCTTTTTAGCGTGGCTGGAGGGGTACAGTGGCTGGGATATTCCTCATTTATCCATGGCAGTCTGATCATAGGGATAGCAGTAAACATCAGTGGCAGGGACAGGCTGGAGAGAGGCAAATGCTCACTGTCCTCTGCAGGCAACCAGGGAGACTTGTCATGTACCAGATCTGGGCTGCAGATGGTCAGCCTAGGGGGAGGGAGTTTCCAGAGCCTTTTGGAAGCAAAGCTTCATCTTATAATGGGCAACCTGTCAGGAGTTCCTAGGCAGCTTTACAGAGGCTTGAGGCAGCATTCAGGCTATCTGTGAAATGGCAGGATTGCTTAGATCCTGGCACTGTTTTGTGGGCTTCAGTGCTGAGACTTAGTGTACACAGCAGGTGGTAGGAGCAGGCTCCTGGCTGGTGTGGTGTGTGCACTGGTGTGCTGCAGGCTGGTGAGACAGCAGTCATGGTGCAATTCTCTAGCTTGCTTTTCTGAGACAGCCTTCAGAATTATCTCCAAAGGATAACCTCAGCATTCCTCCTGACTCTGACAGTCACTCTTCAGCAAACTTCCTGTGTTGTGACCTTGATCTCTGGTGTTTTCTCCTTTATGCAGAAAATAGCAACGATTTGTTAGGCTGCAGCACTCAAGGGAGAGCCTCTTAGAAGACAGTTTTCATATGTAAGCTGTAGGATCTTCAACTGAGAAAGCTATTCCACTGCTCTTTAAAAGTTTAAGTATGGTTGAAATGATGTTCTGAGTCTAGGCTGTTGGAATGAAGAAATAAGCCCCCAAAGGAAGGTGTTGGCTCAGATTAAGGCTCTTTGAAGCACTGAGAAAGCAATCCTGGTCATATGTGCTGTTCCTGAAGGCAGGGGTGTAGTGCAGCATGGTTCTTGTTGACAGCTGATGATTGGTCAGCTTCATTAAACCTACTTGATGCATATCAAGGATTATACTGTGAATTCTCTTGCAGCTGAGATCTGTATCTGTAGACCTGAATGTTGATCCTTCTCTCCAAATTGATATCCCTGATGCCCTAAGTGAAAAGGACAGAGTGAAGTTCACTGTACATACTAAGGTAAGGTCATGGGCAAAAAGAGGTTGTGATATAATATATGTATTTGCAGTACACATACCTGTGAAGAGGGACTTGGCAGTGAAGGAAATCTAATTAGATGGAGATTTGCCACTCAAAGGTGGCCTGAGGATGTGTGTGTATATATATACAGAAACTTCAGATTTCCTAAGACTTGGACACTCTAAACAGAGACAGGTAGCTGATGATTAGATTGGCTTTGCTAAGGAGTCCTACCTAGACACCAGAAGGCTTGGGGGGTAGGAAATCAGCTACTGTGAAATGTCACAAAACAAACTGCATTAATACTGTTCTAGAACAGTACTTTTTTTTCTAACAGTCTAAGGATAGTGGTAGGCTCTTGAAAGAGTGCCAGCTCAGCTAAAAGGGAGTGGGCAAGGCTCTGACTAGGCAGAATAGCTTCCTTTGGGAATGGATAGAACTGTTTCTAAAAGCACTGATTTACAAAACAGTAGGGCTTCTATATATTCTCTTTCAGACTACACTGCCAGCTTTTCAAAGCCCTGAGTTTTCAGTTACAAGACAGCATGAAGACTTCGTGTGGTTACATGATACACTTACTGAAACTGAAGAGTATGCAGGATTCATTGTAAGTATTTCCTAAAAAATGTGATTCTAAGTGGAAAAACTGTAGCAATTTAAAGTGCATACTAGTAAGGGCATGAAGTATGTTTTACCAGTGTTACTGCTGTTTTGTGACTTGAGTATTCCTTCTGCTTCCTGTTGCCTTAATTCCTAAACAACTTGAGTGGTATGGCACTTATGTTAGCTTTCCATATAGCTTGAAGCAGCAAAAAGACTTGATGCTTTGAGAGTCCTTGACTCTGTGGTGATATTAATATCTGCCTGAAGGTGGCACAGTGAAATAATCTATTAAATATGATCTTTCCTTCCTATCATGATTGTTTAGGAGAAAATGGCTGGCTATGGGGTGGATTATAGAGGCTATTTCTCTGGGTTGGCTTCCCTTCTGGGGAAGGGCTAGCACAGAACAGGAGGGGAAAACAGGGACCCAGATGTCCACATGCCTCTAGAATTCCTGGGTCATGCACTCTTTACCACAGTTTCCCATGACCTGGCAAAAGAGCTTCCTTCCAGAGAAGGCTGGAAGTAATTTTGGAAAACTTTCTTTGCTAGTATCTATCACTAACCAATTCCTTGCCTAGATACCTCCAGCACCTTCAAAGCCTGACTTTGATGGTCCCAGAGAGAAGATGCAGAAGCTGGGTGAAGGAGAAGTGTCTATGACAAAAGAAGAGTTTGCCAAAATGAAGCAAGAGCTGGAAGCGTAAGTAAAATGAGTCTACTGCCAAAAGCTGCATTTAGAGAAACCTCCTGGGAGAGCAACTCATTTGGTGATAACTGATCTTGAGTGTGACTGTTCTGAAGGGTGTCTTGAAAATCCTGAAGCTGGGGAGTTGCCAGAAGTTTCTTTCAAGCTGGAAAACTAGCTAGCTAAAGAGATTTGAAAGTAGCTAGCTAGTGATAGTGAAGCTATTTCAGAAGCCTGCCGTTGAATATTTTCACGGGATAAACTCACAGCAATTCTTTGTATATTGAAGAATGCAGTACAAGAGAGGATCTCAGTCTGTTCTTTCCTTGCAGTGAATACCTCGCTGTCTTCAAGAAGACTGTCTCATCACATGAGATCTTCCTGCAGCGCATTTCTTCTCATCCTGTGCTCAGCAAAGATCGCAATTTCCATGTTTTCCTGGAGTATGACCAGGATGTAAGACTTTTTTTGTTTCCCTTTCCAAGTGAGGCACACTGTTAGGAGTGCTGTTGTTTTTTCTGGGCACAGTCAGAATGTTCTGTGAATCTATGTGCAGCATCAGCAAGTAGATGTTGCAAGGACTTCTGCAAGATGACTGAAGGATGAAAGCCTGACCTTTAGACTTTTCTTTGTTATAAATCTCATAATGCTTTTAAACCCTTGTCAAATTGGTTGGGAAGCCAACTTTGCATGTCATTATCTTGGGAACATGTATGGCTCAGGTGTACCTGTGCTGTGTTACATGGCCCTAAAATGGGAGAATGGGGTTGTATTAAAGTTAGTCCTGTGTCTGTTTTGTCACACCTAATTATGAGTGATAGATGCTGATCCAAGATATGTAAGGAGAAACTGAGCTGTTTCTGGGACTGGGAAAAATCTGTGGCACAGAATAGTTGAACTACTTCTAGCCAAGCCATTTGTTACATATTACATTTTTTAGGGTATTATGGAGGGCTTGAAAATCAACCTGCTCTGACATATGCTAGGTATAAATGATGTTACTACATTGCAAGTGTCAAAATAGTCACTTTTTTCTTTTCCCCCTGGCTATAACTTTAAAGCTGCTTTGGCCTCTCTGTTGCAGCTGAGTGTGCGGAGAAAAAACACTAAAGAGATGTTTGGTGGCTTTTTAAAAAGTGTAGTAAAGAGTGCTGATGAGGTCCTCTTCTCTGGAGTCAAGGTAAGGTTATTGCTTTACCTCTTATCTCGGTCTTGATTGTTTCTTGCTTCCTGCTCCAGGGAAGTTATTCATGTCTGTTTCAGGCTTGATGTGCATGAGGCTCAGTTTCTGATGTTAACCTGCCTTGTTACTGCTGTCCCAAGTTGGGTGGAGCAGGCTGTATTAATTTTGACTTCTGTAGAAATAAGACGTTGGAGCTATAGGCTGTTAAATTTCAGTGTATAATCAAAGTTTCTGGATGCAGAAGTGTTACCTTAATACCTGATACTGGTGGGGAGAAAGGAGTTATACCTTCAGGAAATATGCTTGTGGCTTTTGTCTGCTTTGGAGCTCTGAACAGGCATGAGTTATGGGTTTCTGCTTGTACTAGATAAGATCAAAGACTCCTGTAACTGGTGTAGCTCCAGCTTTTGTGTGGTGTTGCCACGGCAGCCCTTCCCAACAGGCTTGCTGTCCTACCCACAGTGTCATGAAACATTACAATATGTATCATGTTTGGTGCGGATGGGAAACAAGGTTGTAAAGTGCTTCCTCCTTAGCTACTGTGTTGTAGCAGGCCTAGGAAATAAAATTTCAGCAGTTGGTAGTCCTGAGGGCTGTCCCATGCCAACTTCCTGGTTGCTTCAGGCAACCTGCATCAGTGAGTACTCGAGTGTCAACTTCATCTTCCCTGCATAGTGAAAAAGAAGCTTGGTTTGTCAAACCCTTGGCTCATGTCCTGTCTTGAACAGTTTTTCAATAGGGATTGATGGGCCTAATAGGTCCAGGCTATGGTTGTTTCTTTGGCCCTTCCCAAAATAGGGAAGAGCTTGTACTCTGTGGTAACTGACTTAACTTTCTCTTTCAGGAAGTAGAAGATTTTTTTGAGCAAGAGAAGACTTTTCTTGTGAACTACTACAACAGAATCAAGGATGCATGTGCAAAAGCAGATAAGATGACAAGATCTCATAAAAGTGAATCTTTTCACAGCCCTTTCGAAAGATGATGCAGTTTTGCTGATTTCAGCCTGAAAACCTTGTCTTGTTCTTGCAGATGTTGCAGATGACTATATTTATACTTCAGCTTGTTTGAACAGCCTGGCATTAGAAGAACCAACAGTTATCAAAAAGTAAGCAATTCTTACTGTTCATAAACATATCCTGAGTCTGGGAATACCGAGTTTTTTCTGTAAAATCCAGAGGATTGAGTCATGGCTGATTTGAGTTTCTTGAATTGCAAGCAAGTGGCATTAAAACTTTCCTTCCTCTGGCACTCCTGGTATGGCAGACCTAATGTTACAAATTGCATCTAACTTTTAACTAGTTGATCTCTTGCCAATTGTGGCCTAGAGCTTAATTGTGCTGGTGATCAGAGCTCCTTCTAAACAGAAATCTTCTTGATTCTTTTCAGGTCACAAACTCCTAGAGACCCTTGAAGAAAGGGTTTATGCATGTGCATTCTAGTGTGCTGTTAAATATAACCACACTAGGTCTCTACTATCTCCTGGACTTTTGCAGTTCCAGATTAGTAGGGGATTTCTAAGTTGTGGAAACCCAGTCACCTTTTTTGAGGTGAATTCTTCCGTGTTTCAACTTTGCTATCAATCTACCAAGACCTTGTTAAAACAGAGTGTATAGCTGAATAAACAAGTTAGCTCATCCGTCTTGGATAGCAGAAGGGAAATTCTCCACAAGACCTTTGTGCTCTGGATATCAGACTGTTACATTAAATGGTGTCTAATGCTCAGCTGTACTACTCTGTTGGGTTGGAATCCTGCACGTTGAACCTTTTGTCCAGGTCCTTGCCTAAATGAGGTTTTTTCAAGTCCTTGTCTGGCTCTGTACACAGGAGTAAACTCCAGCCTTCAGCTTTTTTGTTTCCTGACAATTGATCCTGGCATTTATCAGACTAAGAAGTATCTAAAACTTACTTATGCATTTTCTCCCTCACTAGGTACTTGTTGAAGGTTGCAGAGCTCTTTGAGAAACTCAGGGTAAGAGAAGCTTTGCTGGGGGCAGGTGTGAGGGGAAAAGAATCTCTGACTTTGGATGTTGCTGTTTTCTGTTAAACACCAAGTATCTGATTTTTTTTTTTCTTCTTCTGCAGAAGGTAGAGAGTAGAGTTTCATCTGATGAAGACTTAAAGCTCTCTGAACTGTTGAGATACTACATGCTCAATATAGAAGCTGCTAAGGTGAGAACAGTTTTCTTTTTGAAGCTTTGTTTTGTTATGGGCAACGTGACTCATTCATGGTCTTCTTTGTGCTTTAAGACAGCAAAGTGGACCCTTGTTTTGCATAAGAAACCTGACACTCTTAAACCACAGCAGAATATAGAAGCTATATATTAGCTAGCTGGAGTCCAGCCATTTACAGAAGACCTTGGGCCAATTTTTCTTTGGCATGTAAAGTGGAAGAACTCTTTAAATTTCTGTAAGTTAGAGCAAACTGAATTTAAGTCTGCAGCAGTGTTCTTTCCTGTCCTCTGCCTGAGTACTCATGGACTTGTCAATAAAATCAGTGATGACTAATTAGTAGTTGGGATTTACTTCAGGATTTTTAAAGTACCTTAGCACAAATATGTGATAACATGTGAGGGCTATTGAAGTCTGGACTTCCAAGAGGGCTTTGGTAGATTGATGGGACGACAAAAACCTTGCTGGCAACTCTTTTCTAATCAAAACCTGATTTGACAAGGGGATGACTATGCTGAAAAAAGGTATCTAGGTATAACCTACTGGGCCTGCTCATCAAGTGACCTGTAATGTCAGGTACTCCAGAACACTCACTACAGGCTCCCCTGGTGTGGTGTGCTGTTATTTAGACATCAAGACTATGCTGCTGCCAGATTATAAAGGAATTGGCTCAGAGACCTGTACTACTTCCCATGTCTGGTTTAGTATAATGCTTCAGTCAAACTGTCAGATCTCCAACAAATTAAATGTCTCCTGAAAGTAGACTGAGGGAACTCAGAAAGTGCTTTTCCTTCTTAGTGGAGTGATCCACCTTATAGCAGGATAAACTACTTTAAGGGGAGAAACAATGCCTAGAGTAGCCCTTATACTTCCTTGACTAAGGCATAGTAAATAGGCATACTACTGAAAAGGTGGTGCTGCACTTGGTGCAGCACTGGCTCCTATTGCTATGCCAGGAGCAGGCTCTAATAGCTTATTGGAGAAAGCAGAATCTGGTGTTGGAAGAAGTGAAACCTCCTGCTGCTAAGGTAGTTGTAAGCTCAGTTTGGGAAGTATTCCTCCTAAGGCTCTGTGTGCTATTTCTGTCCACATCCAGGATCTTCTGTACAGACGAACAAAGGCTCTCGTTGACTATGAGAACTCGAACAAAGCTCTAGACAAAGCCAGACTAAAGAGCAAGGACGTCAGGCTGGCTGAGGCACATCAACAGGATTGCTGTCAGAAGTTTGAAAAGATTTCAGAATCTGCAAAACAAGGTGAAACAGGCTTTACTGTACTTACGCTTACTGCAGTTGAGGTCTCCATCTGCCCTTCAGTTAAGGCTTCTGAAGCAAATAGTGTGAACATCCCAAGGACAGTATAGATGCCTGTACAACTAATGCAGCTAAACATTTTTAAAAACAATTGTCTGTAGCAGTGTCAGTACTAGACCAATCAATTATCAGCCCCTAGTTTTTGCTTTCTTGACTGAACTCTTGTTCTCAGCCTCCACCTGGAGGTAACTACTCAGGCTTCTAATTATCTCAGGCAGAACTGTGCAAACAGGCTTTTGCTCTGTCCCAGTACAACTGGGTGCATTATACAGAGTTTCAAACACTGGTTCTTAGTAGAAGAGTGTGTATATGTATATATATGGACAGTACAAAGTAGAGGAAACATGCTTTCATGATAGACATGCTACTCCTTTATAGTATCTGGCTTTTAAATGTTCTGTGTTCTCACAGAGCTTGTGTGGATTATTTCTGTTTTATTCCAGTTGTCTTCCTACAAAGCTTTTCTGTCTTAGGCTGTTTCCTCACCAAGATGTCAGTGTCATGTGATGACTGCACCACTGTCTACAAACAGCAAGACTAACTCTTGAACCTTTTTTTTGGTCAAATTCTGTAATTAGAGCTACACAACAGAACTCCTGAAACATAAGAGGCATTGCTGAAACTTGTCACACTTTGTCAATCTCTCTTACCTTTGTTTTTTTTTTTCTTCTCTACAGAACTGATGAGCTTCAAACAGAAAAGAATAGCAGCATTCCGCAAAAATTTAATTGAAATGGCAGAACTGGAAATAAAACATGCAAAGGTGTGTTCTCTTTGGAATTTAACAGGCATAGGTTGAGAGAAGTGAATATTGTGTAACTGGGAGGATTTGCTGGGTCACCTGACTTCCCATCAGGCAGCCTCATCTGTGGGGTTTGACCCCTACTGTGTCTAGAGGCAGCTGCTGCTTCCGGTGCTCCTGAGTGCTGTGAGAGCACATTCTGCGGCTTGTGATCTTGCTGTCAGTCCTTCTCACTTGGCTTGTCAGTGGAGGGGACACTGGCTTTGTAGCAGCCCCTGCACAGCTTTGCTAAGCAGGCTTGAAGGGGTCTGTTAGTGTAGAGAACAAAGCAGGAAGAAGCAACTGTGCATCCTCAGCTTCTTTTGAAGAAGGAAAGTCTAATGTCCCACTCCCTAAGAGTACTGGACTTTACCACAGGCAGCTACTTCAGTGCTGAGCTGGAGTGTGACACAAAGGGCTTGAGAACACTGCTCAGTTTGGCCCACATTAAAAGCTTGCTATTGTCTCTTGCCCCTCTCCTTACCACAAACTGAGCCAAGGTTGCAGGCCTGCAGGAAGAGGAAGATTGCAGACTATGTGATCTGGTTTTGGGTCTTTACTGCTTGAATGCTTGTCTTTGCAGTAGATCTTTAGCATTGGCACAGGCTACAAAATCCGGTGATGGACCCGCTATTTTGGAAGCTACTTCATGGTTAAAGGCAGGAATTGAATTATCAATTGTACTCATCTGAAACTAATTCTCTTCCTTTGCAGAACAATGTGTCTCTCCTGCAGAGCTGTATTGACTTGTTCAAGAACTAAGGAGTCTTATTCTGAAAATGTGACAAAAGCATCAATTGCACTCAATGGCCAGGGGCAACTTACTGGCTTGACTTCATTAGCTTAAAATATTGTCACTGAGATTGTTTGACTAATACTTAAATGTGTTGATAGTGATACATTCACTTTATTGGTATAAATGGGAGCTGAATTGTGTATGAACTGTCTGGATGTAGCTAACATCCTGTTGGCTGATAACTCAAAATGAGTCAAATGGAAGAAATTAATTTGCTGTTGACTGACTTCATCTAGCAGAAAAAGTTTACTGAGAACTCCTTTTTTGCAGGATCATAATCTGTCTCCTCATGGCCCTGATATATTTAAAACTTGCAAGTGAGAGTGACTTAAGGGTAATAATTTTATAAAGTAAATATCTTAGCATTCCACTTCCCAGACAGATTTCTACTACAATATATTTTGAATTTCTATAACTACATTCACTATTTGTACACTTGGGCAACACAGCAAATAAAGATGTCTGACACAACAAGCTGTTGTACGGCAAGAATTTGTGGGCGATGTAAGGTGACAAACAGGCTTCAGACACAGAACTTTCACAAATTACTCATCACCTGCAGCTCTTCAGAGCACTAGAGATAAATATTTGACTCAACAGGATTGTTCTTGGAATGGATGTTGGTATGAAATGTGTGGACTTCAAGTCACGTTGCTGTTTGAGTGGCTGTCTGCAACTTTTAATTCCAATATGCTGCACATACAGCATCGTAAAGGAATCTTTACACCTCCTGCTAGCAACAAGAGGCTGTTTAAACCTTCAGGGCTTCTGGAAGCACAGGCCTAGACAGTCTTCTGTAAGGTATAAACCTCCTGAAACTTTGCACAACCAGCTGGGCTCACACTGCCATAGCTGAGGTCGCTCACCCTGTAAACCTCAGGGCTGTCGTTGGACAGTTTACTATCAGTTGGCACATATGGATATAGGTCAGTGAGTCACATCCTCCTAAAGGCAGCTTTTTGGGTGTCTCAGCCTTGCTTAATTTCATGTGACTAAACTTCTAATCATGCTCAAAGTAGGCTCTGTGGCTGTGCTCTAGGCAGACTGCCCGAAGCAGCTTCTACCAGAGCAGCTCTGAGAAGGAGCAGCTCAGTGGCAGTATCTAAGGGTTGTTCAAGAGGTTACTTTCCTGTGACCTATTGCTTTTTCTTCTTGGTACCCCATGAAAACTGAGCAGCTTCTACCAGCCCCACTGTCCTGCAGCAGAGTTGCTGAAAAATGTCTGACCTCCTTTTACCTTTGGCAAGAGTAGTTTCAACTTGTGGTTGCTTGCCATAAGCACATTGTTTGTGCATATGTGGCCTCTATAGAGCTGGTAGATGACAGTGATGCTATGTATGACAGAGGTCATATCAGCTCCTAGCCACTTGTTCTGAGGCAATGAGTGGTCCCAAACTAGGTGGTTCATGCTGGCAAAGCTTTGGCTTTTCCTAAAAAGGCACTGTTTATCCTAAATTGGTTCAACTTGGTTTAAAGGCCGTTCTTATTTTCTCTACAGAAAGGATGCAGTTGTTTTTGACATGGGGAGCAACACTTTACATCCCTGCTCCAGAAGTAGTCCAGACTATGGTGGGTTTCATGTGTGTTTGAAGCTGAGACGCCCTTTTTCTGTTTCAAATACCCTTTTGGAGCTTTTCCATGAGATGTTTGTTCTTGTGTGGTTTGCACTCTAAATTTTTGACATACCTTAATCCAAGTCAAGATACTAATGTGAACAGATTAAAAGTATGTAAAATACTTCGAGTGGCTGTAATTATGGCTTTATACTGATGTTGCAATTATTGTAGTTACAATTTACAATACCTGCAAGAAAGCTATGAAGCAGTCTCTGCCACTACCAGTGTTGCTCTGGAGGAAGCTGCTGAGTGTCAGCTACTGCCACCAGAGTGCATTGCAGTCAGCTTCAGTAGGGTGACTTGGAAAATAAGTCACAGCACAGCTCACGCATCTGGAGGCCAGTGGGTGGCAGGCTGCAACAGCCACTGGTAACCTGCTCTCATGTTCAGCCTCAGACTGAGTTGTAATGAAGCCCTGAAAGGGCTGCTGCATTCCCCAGTTTCTTGCCTGGTAGCTGGACAGATGTTGATATGTAGGAGAAATTAGCTGTGTTTGTAGGCAATCTGCTCATAAGGACAAATATTCCTTTAACTCATGTAATGTCACTGGACCTGACTTTTCTTATAGCAGCGCCTTGAATAAAGCCTTAGCAGAATGAAGATCAGCTTGGGCAAATCTGTGTGATAAGGCAGGTTATCATCAATACAAAAATAAGTTTTTTAGAAATATTGCTGAGACTTAAGAGCCTGGTTGGGGTGAATGAGAGCAGAATTTCATAGATGCCCCAAACAACGAGTAACTAGTGTACATTCACTGACCCCATCTCTAAGGCAGTTTACCTTTACAAGCTTGTTTATGGGTTAAAAATTGGCTTTTGGGAATGGGCACAAGTCTTATCACTGTGGTGGTAACACAGTGGGTCAGGAACACTAAAATGAGAGTATCTTTGCAATGGGTGAAACGTGGTGATTGTATTTAGGGAGCTGGCAGTATCTGGATATTGAAAAACTGCAGAAAGGAACCAGCCTCATCACATAAGAGAGGCTCAAAAGTGTTCTGTTGTAAAGGCTGTGATTACAGGTGGTGCAATAAAATGGGTTTGTAGTCATAGAAAGGGAATGATTAAGGATTGAATGTGCTTCAAGAAGGAACTGGTTTGCCCTGACATATGCAAGTACTCATGGTTCTAGGAAGACACATCACTGCTGCTGAGGCTGGTAAACAAAAAAGAGAACATTTTGTGTGCCTTTGGGATACATAAAGCCTGAAAGAGCTGTAGGCCTGTACACTTTATGTTGGCTGTTGCTGGGTCTGTGCTTCCCACAGTGATTCTGCAGCTACAACTGGCTTTACAAGCCAGAAACTCTGCTAACACCCTGGCCTGACTGCAGGCAGAAATTCATCTGCCATCCAAATTATCTTGCTATGATTACTGCTGCTTTAATTAGAGATTCACATAACTAGTTGTTGGTGGGGGGGTTCTTCGTTTATTTTTGCTTTTGATGTGCTCCAAATTTATTCTGCTTTTCTCCATTCCATCCTGTTTCTTCTGGATTGCACACTCTGTAGGGGAGCTCTGATCTGAGATCCTGCCTTGTGCTACCCTTCTGATAACAAATGTGAATTTCCTGAAACATGGACTTGGGAAAGTTTTCTCAACAGGTATTAAGTTTCTGACTTGCTGAGATTTGGGAGAAGCTGCTTGTTTATGCTATGAAGCAGAAAGCTCTGCAGAGTTCCTGGTCTTAGACATAGTTTTCAGTACTTCCCTGCTGTCCCAGCACTCGCTGCTATGGTTGAGAGCACAGTTATGAGTGATTTTAGTCTGTACTCGACACCTGCGTCATTGCTTGGTGACAGTGGAATATCTGAAAGGGATTTGAAGTCAGTCCGTTGGCAGATCACTGGGCACCAGTGAAGGAGTGCAGGCACTGATGATCCATTTTAATCCCTCAGATTGTTGCCTGGCTCCAGATTTGGACCTGCAGCTCACTGTTTACCAAAAATCGTGTTTCATGTGCTATCAAAATGCTGCCCAGTGGCTGAGCTCTGGTGTGGGGTCAGCCTTGGTTTTTGTTTACTTTTAATATTACAAAGCCAGTGAGAAGGCCCAGCTGAGATCAGAGTCCAGCTCAGCTGGGTTTTCATGCTTGCATGCTAAAAATAATCCCTGCTAGGAGAGCTTTGTAATTTAAACAGACAAGCAGGAACAGTGCCTGTTTTACAGGGGAGGGAATTCAGGTAGTGTGTGGAAAAGGTGACTTGCCTGTCGTTCCGTGGGGATTTTTTTTTGTCAGAGCCAGGAATTTAGCTTAAATCTGAAATTCCACTCCAGAGTTCCTGCTGTCTTGATCAGCTGCTGTTGGAAGCGGTCGAATGAGTGCTGGTGGTTTTTAGTTTGGCTGTCCCTTGGCTGTGGTTCACTGCTCTTCTGTGGAGATGTGGCAACTGCCAATGACACTGTTCTGCCTTTGCTCCAATGCAGTGAAACATGGCAGTTTAAGTGGCTTTTAGGGCTCTCTTCTGTGGGTCTGTTTTACTTGGCAGTAGGATTGCAAGGTCACTTTCTGCAAGAGAGGCTGCTGGAGTCCTGGACAGGTAGAAATGCATTGTGAGAGCTCCTGTGCTGGTGCTTTGGCTTCTTGTCAGCACTTAAGGGTAGAGTGCAGTGGATCATGTGCACTTACTGCCTGCAGCACCTTGACCTCTTTTAGGTAAGACTGTAGAAGTCTTCCCTATCAGTTAATGGATTCTCATTCCCTTTTTATTCCTTGTGTTTAATGTTGCTTTGCTGTTACTCAAAAACTTTCCTGTTCAGTGTGGGGAAAATGCCCCTGAGAGTCTGACTCACTGATACAAAATAAGACTAAAAAAGAACTTTAAGGTTCCTGTGTAATGCTAGTCTACTGCCTGCTTTGAAAACAATGTCCTGCTTTATTATGTCTGGTTTAGTTAGCATAAAGTTTGTTCTGCTCCCTTTCTAAGGGATTTTAAGAGAAAAAAGTAGAAAGAAGAAAGCCTGACTGTGAAACAGCACAGGTTTAGCTTGCACCTGTGGCTCAGCCCAAAAATGTACCTCAGGTTTAGTATAATTTAGTCAAGGGCTTCCAGCTCTTTCTTGAACTGCTCCTCTTTGAAGGCCTTGCTAAACAAAACCTCTTTAAGCATAAGAGGTTAATGAGAAATGTTCTAGTACAGTAAAATTTGAGACAGCAATGGATCTAGTTTCATCATGAGCTCACTGTCACTGAAAGGGTACGGCCTCGCTTCCCCTCCTATTTTGTTCTTACTGCATCCCTTGGGCTGGTCCTGATGTTCGTGTGGCCTCATGCCAAGCTGATGTAACTCACTAAAATGGCATGAGATGGGCCAAAACAAAATAAAGGCTTTTTGCCAAGTCAGGGCACTGAATCTGTGTCCCTGGAGCTGAGAAGCACACGCACCTGTGCAAGGACAACTCAGAGGGGATGGAGAGGGGACACGTTGCTGGGGAGGCCTAGTTTAGCTCAGCTGTGTTTTGGAACTGTTGGACCAGCGCTGGTCCAGTGAGTTTCTCCCTTTCAGGAAAGAGTGGCAGTTACTTCTAAACCTGCCATGGGATGACCTGGGCCATCTAAGGACTGCCTTTGAACTGGGAACTCTTACTTGTTGGACGAAGCAAAAAGCTTGTCCTTTGGAAGGTGCATAGACAGCTCTTGCTGGGAGGTGCTGGTGGTTGGTGACTTCTTCAGAAAGAAGACTTGTGTCACCAGTGCTTGAGAAACTCCCCCTGCATGGGCAGTGCAGCACTGGATATTTACCCCCACTGGCAAAACTTTTAAGGAGGGTAGCAGAGCGGATTTGGACCATGGGTATGGAAAACATCAGCAAGTTAAAGCCAGGAGCTAAGAGGCAGTGCCACTTTAAAATTTTTCATTCTGCTCTGGAGATTATTGGCACAGCCTCCTTCAGTAAATGCAAAGTGGTTGCCATGGAGGACAGGAAATCCCTCGTCTGCACAGAGAAAGAAAACATTGGAAACTGTCCTACTGTAAAGCACAGCTGCCTCTGTGCTGGGAGAGGGGTGCTCGCTTCTCCGGAGTGTTTTCCAAAGGTCTCTGTTTTTGTCTGCAGATCTTTGCACATATTTGCTCTGTTTCTTAGTGGGCTGCTTGTGCGTTTAAGACGAGCTGGACAAAGGAAGTGGGAGCAGCTGGTTAGGACTAGTTTTAAGTGCCCTGATTAATGTGAGAAGCAGGAGGGATATTCACTTGGAAGTAAGATACTTAGCTAACTTTCAGTGTGTGCCTCTCTGTTTAACTCTGCAGCTTCTCTCATTCCTGTTTCCTTCTACCTTCCCTCTCTGCCTTTTCTTGCCTTGGACCTCTTGGAGCAGCAGGCCTCTGTGCTGTGCTGGCTCTGTGTTCTCTACCTGGAATCTTTAACATATCCTGGCTGCTCTTGCTGGAGTTGGGAACACCAGTTTGGGCCATGTGTGCAGATCTAGCAGCTGGCCATCTGTTTCTGCAAATACCCAGATGTTTGGAGCTGGCCTGTCCTTATGAGACGGGTAGGAGGTGAGACTCAGGGAAGATCTTTCAGGACACGTTGGTGCCATCTTTCCAGTGCAGGCTCTGCAAGAGACTCCCGTTCCCTCTGGAGCTGAGACCAGACAAGCCTGTGGAGGGTTAACGAGCTTTGTCAAGCCATCACTGTTAATTAACATCATCAAGCTGTATAAAGGCTGAGCTGCCTGGTTGCTGCTAACCCATGAATACCTAACCCATCACCAGGACTTGTCATTCTTCCCTAGGGACTGCTTCAGAGGTCAGATGAGCAGGTTACCACTGATGTACACCAGTGATTATTGATCACCTGTAGATATTGATCACCACTGGATCAGGACTTTCCCTTCCTCCAGAGACAGGTTTGTCAGTTGTTTAGTTCAGGTCTGATTCTGTCCCACTGCTGTCCTCTCTGTCCACACCATTGCAGTCCCAAGTTGTGTTTCAAACAGAAAAAGGGAAAGCCATGTCTGACTTGGTGAGCTTTAGCCTCTGCTTGGCAATGTTTTCTGGGCCAAGCTTTTGAGCTGATGCTCCTGAACTTGTTTCAAGGCTCCAGAGGATATTCCTGCAAGTAGACTAAAGTGTTCTGGCTGGAGAGGAAAGGCAGCTGTGCTCCTCACCTTCTCATTGTAGACATGTTGTTGCTTTCAACATGATATGTTGCTTCCTTTATGTTTAACTGAGCTGTGTTGTTCCTAAAGCTGTGCGCTGTTAAATCAGCAGCAAGGCCTCTGGGGATCCCTTTTGGAATCGCTTATAGGGACATTGTGGGTGAATTTAAGGTACCTTTGGCACCCAGTGTGATGGGAACAGTGTCAAAATCCCAGAACTCCTGTGTCCTTCCTGAAGCTGCTCCAGGATTTCCCTTGCAGCTGTTCTCAGACTTGCCACAGCCCACCTTTTATGCAGCGCAGAATGTTCAAACAGCCCTCTTGCACAGTTCCTTCTCACGTTGGGACAGCGTCTTCTGGCGTCAGCTGGCATGGCTGTGTTGACTTGCATCGAGGCGAGACTGATTTCCACCAGCAGGGCTCCCCGGCTGTGTTTGCCACAGGTTGTGACGTCTGTCCACAGTCAACATGTCCACGTCTTCCTTTTATGACTGACCACAAAGTGCCACCTCCTCCGTCCTGCCACCAGCCCTCCCTAGGTATATTTGCACAAGTCAAGTCCCACCTTCTGTGCTGCTTTATTTTTCCATCCGTAGCTGGGAATACTGTGTGGTTGAGGTGTCTTCACCTTGCTGCAGTGGGGTTCCTCTGCCCTGATGTGAGGGTGGGCTTTTTAGGCTTCACATCCGTCTGTTGCAGAAAGCCCGGGGCTGGACTGGCACTGTTTGGCCCATTGGTGTAGAGCCTAGCTGGGTTTCTTTAAGGCTCCCTAATTCTCACAGTGTTTCAAGTCCTTGCCCTGTAAAACATTCAAGGTGACACAGAAACCACTCACTGCTGTCAACAAGACAATGTGAAAAAGAAACCCCTTAGGTGTGTGCAAAAGGAGGAATTAAATGCAATAAATGAAAGCAGAGATGGTCTTGCTGATCTTCAGCTTGGTTGTCAATGACGACCATTCTAGAGACTGTGTTGCATGGAGCCTGTTTTTTTAATCTTCTAGAGGACCAGGTCATCCTTTTGTTAGAAGAGAATTTGGCTTAGGGGTAAACAAGTCTCTCACATTAGACCCAAGGACACCATCTTCTTCCTTCGTGGCAAGGATTGGCAAAAAGGACTTCCAGAGCTTGGTGGTCTGCAGGAGAAAGGTAGGAGGCAATGCCTATGGAGCCAACGCTGGATGGTTGTGTGTCTGCCCATCCTTTGCATTATGGATATACACACATTTCTTTATGTCAAACGCTTTGAGGGGCTCTGGAGAGGATGACTTGAAAAATCCTTTGGGCTGCATTAAACCAAGTGCAAAATGTAATGTGGCACCTGGATGCTGTGCCTGGCTCAACCTTCAGTCGAGTGGAAGAGGGGAAAAGGCAAGGTTTATTTGCTGTCCTTGGAACTGTGCAGGTAATGCTTGTGTGCTCGAGTGAAATGGCAAACTGGAGGATGTGCTCTGGAGGAAGACACACGACGCTTGGCTGAAAAGCTTTCCTCAGGCGGGATAATTTAGTCTACAGAAACGGGTTAATCATAAAAGCCATGTGGTGTGCGAGGACACAAGGCTTAAACTGCCAAAGTTTCCTTGGTGTGCACACACAACAAGCACAGGGAGGAACAATGCAAACAGGGAGTTCTCTGTGGGAGACAGGCATCCCTGCGTCTTAGTGGAGAAATCTTTGCAAATAAACCACCTGGCTCTGTTTGGTTACAGAGGAGCTAAAAGAGGAGCAAGGACACCGGCAGGACAGGCCCGCTGACTGATGGCTGGTGAGAGATGGATTGCTTTGGGGGAAGATGGAGGTGGTGACAGCTTCCTGCCCTCTTTCCTCCCCCTACTTCAGCCATGGCAGGAAGGATATATGTTGAATATTCCTGCTTGGTGTTCGGTAACCCGCTGCAGGGTGGGTGGTGCAGATAAGGAGCCTGCAGTGTGGCTTGGGGAGCAGGCACAGCAGACACCCCATCCATTCCTTGTTCCTGGAACAATGGATCTGGGGTCTTCTGGCAGCACCTCTGTGGGCTGGACAGGTAGAGCACTTCTGGGGACATTTCAGGAGGTATAAAAGGGAACCAATTCTTTTTAAAGCACAACAGAGAGCAGGAAATGGGAGCTTTGAGTGCACCTCCTGTCCTCTGTCTGCCCCGCTATGCCAGTGTGTGCGTATCCTGTGCCTACCAAAGCCACAAGATAAGGCAGCCCTGTAAGGAAACTTGTCTTCTGAATGAATGACTCTGAGCTCTGGGCTGAAGCAACACAACCCTTGTTTAAGAGGCTGTCCTGCAGCTCTGCAAAGGCCTGACAAAGCAGGCAGGGGAGAGGTGGGCAGGTGCCTGCCCCCCAGGTGGTTGCAAAGGGAGGGCCAGCATGATGGGGTGCTGGTTCCTCGCTCGTTTGGCCGGAGGTGTGGCAGTACCCCCCAGCTTCAGCACTCTCCAGCAGCACAGTACTGTGACTTTTCAGTGCTGCTCAAGACACGCCATGGCCTTTGCTAGAGTTTGTGTGACACCTTGTGCAGGGGAGTCCCAATCCCAGCTCGAAGTGATCATCTCAGGAACAGGTGCTTCCTGAGCCCTCTGAACCTTCGGGGCTCTTTGCTCTGCAGAGCTAGACCAGAAAAAATGGGTCAATTCCTCCCCTTGGTCTGGAATTGTAGGAATGCTTAAAGGAAAGAGTTGTAATGCTGCAGAGAACAAGTACGGATTGAAGGGGGGAAAATGGAGGGGAGAGACAGTTAGCACCACCCGCATCGCTGGAATGAATCAAGGATTCCCTGACTGCAGGAATAATGTGTCTTAAGTCTTCTCATCCAAGCACATCGAGGTGTATCCCTCCACATCCGTGACTGTCGTGTTTGCTGATGAGGAGTGTCCATGTGCCAGCCATGCGGTTCCCATATGGAGGACAAGCTGTTTGCTTGGTGGAAGGAGAGGGTAAAGAAGACTTTTGTGCTACCCTGAACCTCCCTATGGGCTCCAGCATTCCCTGTATCCCTGCCTGGCCACTCCATTAGGCCTCCTGAGCCTCCCAACTGGGCTGTGCTGGATGTGTTCTTGCCATATGGGGTTTTTTGCCATGAATGAGGGAGCCCAGAAATCCGATACATGAAAGCAATATCACGGCTGATTTCCTGGAGCCAGTAAGGACAGGAATTGGGAAAATAACTTGGCATGTTTCAGTGAGGTGCTTCTTATAGCATAGTACTAGGCTGGGGAATGAACAGCAGAAGGTGGAGGGTGATGAGCTGTGACAAGGACACCACAGCAGGTAGGAGAGGATTTTTTTTTAATGTGTGTGTTTCTATATTACGGGGTCCTGCTGTAAATTTGGGAGGAATATACTCTTTTACTGAGGCAAGGCTAAGTGGAATTCTCCCTGTTAACAATCAAAGGCAGGCTGTGCTCTCCTGACAAGTGCAAGTTGCTTTCCAGCCTCAGGAAAAAAAAAGAAGCCCCAGGAAAATGGCCTCATGCTTTGGATGGCTGCAAAGGTCAGATCAAAGAGGAATTCATAAATGAGCCTGCAAAAACTGGAATGAGAGAGAGTCCACCCACCCCAGCGTCCTTGTACTTAGGTCTCCAAATGGGGAAATGAGCATGCAGGGGGCTACATTGCTATAAGGAAGTTAAAGGTATGCAGGGGTGCTTTGTGGTCAGGCTTGGCCAAGTCTGTATGTTGTTAAATTACCTCCAGAACAGGGTAGCCATGTCCATGCTGCTGCTGGAAGTGCTGTCTGACCTGTGCTGTTTCCCAAATCTTGGATACCTGCAGAATGGAGCTACTTGGCATGTGCTGAAGCCACACCAGGGACCATCCTAAGAGTCATGGCTCCAATTCCAGCCAACCCAGAAACTGCTTCCTCCTCACTTTGATCCGGTGGGAGGCTGGTTTGTCCTAGTTGATCTGTGTGAGGACAGGGGAATGAATATTCAAGCTCTGGGACTACCTGGACAAGGAAAAGACTGAACTTACCTAAAGGAGGGTCTTTAGGGCATTTGGTGGTGTCTGGGGGGTGGTGGTAGGGGTTCCCTATGGCTGCTCATCTTCCTTGCAGTGGTGCCAGCCTTTCCTGCTGGGCAGCAGGCTCATTGTGGCTCCAGTGGCTGATGTGGTTGCTGTGCTGGAGAACCTCGTGTTATCACTAGGGCCTGTGGTTGTTTGGCACATTAATGGGATTGTTTTCCCATTTCAGCTGTATTCAGATCAGCATCTCAGCTTTAAACCAAATGCTCTGAAATCAGTCCAAGAAAAGAATATTTGTTGGTGAATCTGGGATTTGCCAGGTCTGTCTCTGCAGCAGGCACAGGCCACAGGTACCCCGGCAGCTCTGTTTGCTGCCCAGCAGCAGCCACAGGCACAATGTCTGGCAGAGCTCCCACCCTCACCTTGTCTGCAAATATTTGTATCCTTTCCTGGTCAATCAACAGCCTGGTATTTGCACAGGCAGAAGGTAACAGATATTTGAAGAATTAACTTTCTGTGCAGCCCATTCTCAGGAGCTGCAGGAAGGCTTCTTGGTGGGACTGCGGTGTAACAAAGCAGAGGAAGCAGCAGTTCCTTCTGCTGTGTGATGACGCTGAGGGGCAAAGTCTCTCAAGCAACGTTCCTTTGGAGATTTATGGAGCACTGAGCTTATCTAGCACCTGCCTGCAAACCAGGAGCTGCTTTAGGCTTGAAGCACCCCTGTTTGTAGGCAGCTACAAAGAATAGGGCTCTTGCTAAAGACCTGTCTAATCTCTCATCTTTTAGTGCTTTCCTGAGTCAGCCAGTCCCAGTGGTTACAGATTTATAGTTTCTTTTTTCTGAGCCTCACCATGGGTCTGTGGTAGCCCAGCGGCAGGATAAGGTGGGCAGGCATCCCTTGCCAGCTGTCCTGCAGAACCTCGCTCCTCTGGGATCAGCAACATTCCAAGTCCTACAGGCAGGTTTCTGCTGCCATGTGGAGCAAAAGAAGACAGTGGGGCTCTGATTTGAGGGTCAGCAGCTTTAACTTCTTGGGGGCCTTGCTCAGCAGTTCCTGCCTGAGTACCACCCTCTCTTCCATGTGCATGGATTCATCCACATTACTTTGGATCCCCAGCATGTGATTTCTGCCCAGCCTTGCCCCATCAGTGGCTGTGTGGTGAATTGAACCAGGGATCTGCTCCATCTTAAAACCCTCTTCCCTCCTGATGGATTCTTCACCATCCTCACAAAACCCAGACATGCCTTGTTCCATCATACCAAAAAATTGTCTGATAGCTTCCAAACTTTCATGGTGTCTTGATCCCACTCTCAGAGGTGATAAAAGGGAGAAGGATGAAGCCAGGCACAGTGAAAATCATTATCCTAATTTCTTCATCTCTAAACTGCTGCAATCACTGTAGAAGATGTAACATGCACCTTTAGGGCACTCCTACACTGCAGCCTTTGGTTTGTGGGTTGGTGTGTGGACTGCTAATGCCACCCTTGCAGCAGCCTGGGGCATGTCAAGCATCCCAAGCAGGATGGCTGCTCCCATGATGAAGCAGAAGAAAGCATCCCTGGCTGTTAATGTACTGCTAACCTCTACTAGGATCTGCTTGACAGGATTTAATTTCCAGCCTTTTTCCTGAGTTGTTCAGGAATACCCACTCTCTCCCTGCTCAAAGGAAAGAAGCTTTTTGGGAAACATCTGCCAAATGTTTCTCTTTGCAGCAACACGGTCTTAACCAATACTCACTGTTCTTGCCTCCCTCTTTATCCTCAACACCATTTTGTGTGAGACCAGGAGAAAAACAGAACAGGGAACTGATCCAGGCTAAAAATAATGTGGTGAAACTGATGGCTTAGGCATCACACCGCTTGAGAGATTGTGGCCATGGTCAGAGACGTTGGGTGGACTTCCTAAGAGCTGCTCTAGGGTTTTGGGTACAGGCATATTTTGTCTGCAGATCTACAAGGCCGGTAGCAGAGAAGGGTTTTGGGAAATATGCAGCTGCCTCTGCTGGCATATCAGCTTTTGAAGGTAACGACAGCATATTTCAGGGCAAGGAAGCCCCAAGCCCTTAATTACACCCAGAATTGGTCAAAATGATCGTGAATGATGCACCAGATGGAGTCTGAAATTGTTCCACTTTCTGATTGTCTTGTTGGGGAGATGTTTGCCCTTGTCAGAGGGATTCAGCACTGTCACAGAGTTAGAAACTCTTTATTTGGACCTAGTGAAGGGGAAGGCAGCAGCAGCAGGAGTTGGCCTATGAAGAGGCAAGGAGGCAGCTGGTGTTTTACTGGTAAGCCTCTGCCTCCTCCACTTGCATGTTTTCACACAGTGTATTCCCACTTCCTCAGGAGCTGCTCATTCTTCTGAGTGTAGTAGCAGTTTTATCGAAGGCTTTGCAGGGTTGAAAGGAGGGATACTGCTCTCTCAGAAATGGGTTGTCACTTTTTTCCCGCTCAGTGCAGAACAGCTGATGGCCCCGTCTTGGCAAGCCCAGCCATGCTCTGCTCATATTTTTTGCCTGTCTCAGGGCACTGGAAGGAAGACACTTCAGGGTTTTTTTTCTTTTTCATTCTTCCTTGTCACCCAGGTCACCTTCCTTGTGGGTTCAACTTGGGGTGACCTGGGTGAGGAACTGGCTCTTCTCGTTTGCCTGAGTGTGAGCAGGGACAGGCTGGCCTGTGTGAGAAAGGTCAGGTCTGCACGTCCTGCTAAACAAGGCAAGGCTAGTCCACCTCCAGCTTGGTTGCCCCTGTGGCTTGGTTTGTAGCCCAGGGAAGCCCAGCAATGCTCTTCCAGTCACAGCTGGGGCATGGCTGGAGCAGGCAGGCCGCTCAGGGGAGTGGCACTTGTGTGACACCCGCAGGGTCACAGCCACCCCACACCAGGGCAACAAAACCTGCTTGCAGGAAGGGCTGCAGCCTTCATGTGATTTAAGGAGTGGGTAATTAGGGCCACAACAGCACAGTGCGGGGCTCAGGGGAATTCCTGCCTGCTGGAACATGGCACAGCTAAGCCACGTCTCTGCCTCTGCCCGAGGTCGGTCTCCAGTCTCTCTTTATTTAGAACCTAAGGAAGCGTGGAAACCCCTGGGAAGAGCTGGAAGTGCTGTTGCTGTTCTCTAGCAAACTATCCTCTTTCAGAGGAGATTCCAGAGTATGCTGGAGGTAACCTTTCCTCCTCTTGTTGTCCTTGGTTGCTCGGTGCCTGTCCTTGAAAAATGGTGACAACTGCGTAGGTACAAATCTGTTGGCTGCTTGCACCTCCTGTCAGTGGCCCAGTGTTTATGGGCACCTTGTTTTACTCCTGAAAGTGCTGGGAAAGCCCCTTCCCTCAGCATACCACACTTTACTGTCTCTTCAGAGGAGGGCTCCTGGCCTTGGGCAAGGTGACAAGGAGAGCATGAAACTCCTGGAGAAGTGGCTGTGAGTCTTGGTGCTCCTGAAGGCTGACGAAGCTGTCGAGGGAAACAGACTATTCTTGTCCTTTTGGCCACCTGCAGAAACCATCACAACTGCTGAAGTTGTCTGGTTACTTCAGAAAGGTTTTGCATAGCTGCTGCCCTACCACCTTGGGTACCTCTAAACCACGTAGGTATTTTTTCATGCTGTTTTTTTTTCCTGTTATAAGTTTCTTAGGCTCTTCTGGAAGCCTGTTGGAGGAGCTGCGTCTGTTCATCTGTGTGGTCCTCCCATGACCATATTTCAAGGCTCTGCCCCACAGAACAAAGGGAGGGCAGCAGTGCTGCTTTGTCATGTGAGGCAGGCCGTGCCACCTCCTGTGCCACCTCCTGTCCATTGCCATGCTCCTTCCCTGGGCTGCAGGCTGTGGTTTCAAGGCTCCTGGGAACCACATCAGAAAACATCCCAGCCCCATGCATGACGCAAGGCACTAATGACCAATGCAAACTCACTTTTCTGGTTCAGATTCGTTAAATGCTTTTGGCTGACTGGAAAGCCCTGTGCCACATCAGGGGCTGCCTGTCTCCGTGTTCCACTGACTGCGTGTTGAACTTGTTTTCCTGCACAGAGACAACAAAAACTCCATCAACCATGTCTAATTGGGTAGAAATTAGATGTTCTGCTTATGCAAAACCGAGATGAAATGTATGCTGTTGCGTGGTCTGGTGCACAGATGCTGTATTCCTGATGGTGGACATTTAGCCCTGGCACTTGGATGCTCTCCTGCATCTTGGCACAGCCTGCTGGGATGGGAGACCAGTTGTAATTGTGTCTCATGGCAGGCAGTGCTGCTCCATCCCTGGTCTTCTGCACTGCTGGGAGTGCAGGTGCAGATGCTGATGTGGCTCAGCCGAGATGTGAGAATTCTTTAAGTCCCTACAGCTTGCAGCATCTGATATCAATTGTTTCTTTCACTGTAAAATTGTTGCTATGTAATTTCACTTTGCAGCCTTTCAAACAGGCTCATCTGTCAGATTTTTGTGTTGTCAGTGCTTTGTCATGTGGGATTTTGTTTTTATTAAGAGCAGAGCTTTTACTAAACAAGCATCTCAATCTCCCTCTCGGTTCAAAAAGTACATCTGAAGGTCAGCTTACCTGAAGTCATCTTGGGGAATGTTTTAACTCAAGCACGGTGTAGAAAACCCCCAGAATCTACGATTATAGAATGTGACCAGGTTTTGTCACTCTCCAGGTGCTGGCAGAGAGATGTGATCTGCTTTATTTTCATCCTTGATTTTGCTTCTATGGATAATTTAATGTCTATTCAAACACGAGGAAAAAATTTATATAGGACACCTTCTGCATATACATAAAATTAGAGCCCCACAACTGGTGCTCTGCCCTTCCTTGTGCTCTCCAGCCCAGAGATTTGGCATGCCACACCATCCCATGGGAGCGTGTGGAGGAGAAGAGGGCGAGGGAATCTCTTAGTAATGTTATGGTCATCAGAAAGTCAGTCCCTGCAGCCAAACTTACACCCAGGAGCTCCTTGCCAGCCTTGTGGGCAGGCTTAAAGCCTGGGTCATGTGGCATGGATGCAAATTTAGTGCTCTTGAAAACCGAGCTAAGCCTGAGGGCTGTACAGTAAGCCCGTGGAGAGCAGCTGTTGTGGCAGCGGATAAACGAGTGGGAAGGGAAAAACACTCTTCCCTTGTTTCAGAGAGAGGAGAATCTCTGCCTGGGGCCCTGCTGTGCCAGGAGCTGTGGGCCTGCATGTCAGGCTCTGGGTTGTGTGGCAGGATCAAGATGGGGACAACTGTCTTGGCTACAGACCCGAAAGGATGGAAACCCCCACACCTTTGTTTCCCAGGGTACCTCATATGTGTCCCAGGCTTTCAGAGCAGGAGGCAAAGTGATAGCCAGAGGCTCCAGTGACATCAGAGGAGCAGCTGAGGACTGCCAGGATATGGGAAGAGTTAAGCAGTCTGGACATGAGGAATGAGCTGTGGTGTTCCTTCTGTGATTTAAAGAGGGAAAAATGCACCCTCCCTCTCAGATGCTTCCTTCTGTCCAAAAAAGGCTAAATAGGCTCAGTGAAAAACCAGCAGAGGCATTCCTCATATTCTCTGGAGTAACTGGATGTAAAACCCTGGATTTAAAGGGGTAGCTTGCAGCAAATTAAATGCAACTCTGAAAGGAGTTCACCTTGTGCAGGAAAGCTGACTGTGGTTTCGATAGAGAAGGGTGAGCTGGGTGCTAACAAGAGAAAGATGAGTCTGTGTACGAGGTGCATATTAACAAACACAGATGATTCATAAGTCACCACGGATTATTAAACACAGGTGGCCAGTTTGTCTTATTTATTTTATTAGGGACAGCTTACATGCACAGTAATAACCCCAGGACTCAGCTGGGCTCAGCAGCTACCAAGCACCCAGGTTAATGGCATTAACCCTGATCCAAACTCTGTTCATGTCAATGGGGGACTCTCTCCCGACTTTCAACAAGCTTTGGAGCATGACCAAAGTGAGTTTAATGAGCTCTTTTAATATATTCTGTCATCCTTCTGCAGCCAAACAGACTGTGCTGTCTTCTCTGGGCCAGGATTGCAGGCACTGACTGCACTCCTTGCTGGTGGCTGTCTGCCTGTTGCGAAACACGTGTGAGGGCTGTTTTGCAAAATCACCTCCATGCAGAGAACAGCCACCTCTGGCACCCAGCAGTGAGTCACAGAGGCAATCTGGAGCCTGAAGGAGGGGGAGGAGGAGGGAGAAGGGGGAGAAAAATCTTCAAAAGTGAAAGGAAGTTTAAGGGAGGCTGGAGATGATTGCCAGTGTCAACGCGATGGGGAACGGAAGGATCTCTGGCAGACAGACACCGTGTCGTGGTCCTTCCTTCCCACCTCCAGCCACCAAGAGATGAGAGCAGCATGGGGCACTCATGGTGGGTGAATCGCTGCCTCACTCTCCCAACTGGAGCAGAGTTGGAGAGAGGTCCACTCCACTCTGCCCATTGCCCAAAAGCAGGACTTCAGGGAGGATTTCCAAGGAACCTCACCAGAAAGCACATACCAGCTACTCTGGAAAAGAGTAGAGCGAGGTCTGCCACACACCAGGCTTTGCTACCAGAGAGACATCGAGCACCTGTCCCACCAGGCTCCACACCCCTGGGGGTGGGTTGTGGCTTCTTTTCAGATCCCAGTCATGTTTGAGGTGGAGTTTCCCACTCCCGTGAGAGTGGTTAGCCAGAGCATCCCTATTGAGCATGGCTGAGACTATGTGAAAAGTGAAGGTTAGGGGATAAAGTGTGGGAAGAAGGAAAACAGTTGATATGGGGGGGTTGGAGGAGGGGATCTGGAATAATGTTTCAGTCACTTCGGGTGGCAGTTTCTTATTTCCCTTAAGCAGAATTTCTGGGAATTTCTGTGACTTTCTGGGTGAGTGGGATGCAGAAAACCAGGTTTCTTCATCCCTGAAGTCAGGGTTGTCTTTGTTTGGACTTTTATATCTGGGAAAGAGCTTCAGGAAAGTATCCTGAAGAGAGACTGGGGAGGCAGAGCAGTGGAGAAGTGTCACTCCTTAGCAGATAGCTGCCTTTATAGGGTAAGGATTAAGCTCTTCACCTCAGTGGCTTCTGCAAATGCCAAGCTTGGGCAGCTCATTCTCTAGCAGTGCCTGGACAGAAATGTTGCAGTTTCTCAATATCAAACCTGAGATGTTGGTGGCTCTTACCCTGCAAAATTCAGTCGCTTGTGTGGGAAGCCAACCATGAGACTGCCAAGCTGCAGGTCCTTCCCCACTGCCTGCCGGCAAAGCATAGCTCTTAGGGGGCTGTGACACAGCAGGGTCTTCTTGCCGAAGGGTCCTACTGGAGCATCTCCCAAGGGTCACAGTCCCTGGGTCACTTTGTGGACCCCTTGGGAGCAGACAGCATCCACTGAGCGTGGGGAGTGCTCTCTGTCCTGGCTGCTGCATGCTCACTAATTGGCCCTGACATCCTGATGAGGACTTTGTGCAGGGCTGTCAGGAGCAGTTACTGATGCTTGGCAGTGCTTCCCTGCAAGTGCTGGATGAAGGCTGCGGGTCAGGTCCTTGCAAGGGGCTCAGCCAGATGAGAGCTTTGTGCACATCAGTGCCTGGCGGTTCCCTGAGCGGGTTCCCATCTGATTTCTGTGTTTATTGTGTGCCTGGAATGTAATACATATAAGCTCTTTCCTAAGGAAAGGCGTTAAAAGTTACTGCCATGAGCAGCAGGGTTGGCTTCACTTCTTATGACTGGGGAAAGGCAAGAATTGCCACCAAAATCAAGTAGCTTTTAATGTAAATTTGATTGCCAAGTGCTCACCTGCAGCAACCTTAAACCAACTGAGAAACCATCCTCTCTCCCTCTCTCTCTTCCCTACCAAGTGTCTGGCTCTAAGAAGCACAGACAACCCCACAAAATCTCACAGATCTGTTGGGTGAAGCATTGCCCAGAGGTGGGAATACCCACACGGATTTTCTGTGGAGCACAGCCAGCCCCAACAAGGTTATGCAGTTAAACAGGAGTGTGTTTAAAGGGAGGGAGAGGATAAGGTTTGCCTGGGCTTTTCCTTGAAAGGAAATGCCGTTTGAGAGGAGTCCCGGGAGAGGTGGATGCCAGGGCTCAGGGAGCAGGACGCAGTGACTTCCAGAAGCTGCAGAGGGGGAAGGACTGCAGTGGGGTTAATATGGACCTCTGGACAATTGAGGGTGACAGGGAGTGATTCAGCTGGTTGTTCTGCTCCTGACTGTCTGCAACACTTGGCAGTGCTTTTGAAGGAGCTTCTTGAATGGCAAATCCTGGTTTGGTCCACCTGAAACTGTCCAGCTTGGATTTGCCAGATGTGTTGCAGGGGACACCATTCCTGGCTGGCTGAGATGGAGGGACTAAGGGATCTTCAGGCAGACTTGCTGGCATGCCTGCAGCTTGAGATTCCCAGCCAGGGCCAGCATCCCCAGGGCTCTGAGCAGAGAGTGGAGCTGGTGGCTGGAAAGGGGTGGCTGAGCCAAGAGCTGCTGGGAGTCCTGGACGGTCCAGTGGCTTCTCAGCTCTTCCTCCCAACTGTGCCTCGGTGCTCAAGTGCATTGTGGGCTGCGTGGGCAGAGCATCCTACTGGGAGGAGGGAATTGCTGATCATTGGAGAGCAAAGGGAAGTCTGGTTGAAAATAGTTTTGTTGGTGAGTCCTATACCAGTCTGCATCCCTGGAAAATCAGTTAATTCAGTTAGGAATACAAGAAGGTGGGGGTGTGTGTGTGTGTGTGTGAAGGTTGATCCACCTTTTGTGACCAGGGAGGTCAACACCAAAATGTGTGATAGTTATAAGAAGGACAGGACTTGTGTCTGAGTCCGCACAGGATCATGGCACCATTAGCCAGCGTATCAGACAAAACCTCATTTCCTTTGTCAGAGAACACCCATGATGTCTGTGGAGACAGAAATGGTGTGGATTTGGATGCAGCACAGGGCAGAGCATGGGAAGCCTTCGTCAGCTCGTGCAGTGCTGATGGCAATTTATAAATTGGTCCTTGGTGCTTGCCTTGCATTTAGACTTTCACAAGGACATCGGGGTGACACTGGAGAGGCTCTCCTGTCTTGAATAACCTGCAAGAGAAAGGGAGAGGAAAAGCAGAATCAGGAAGACAAAACACAAATGGAGAGGAGGATCTCCTGTCTGCATTGAGTCTCTTTTTTTGCTGTGCTGAAGTGATTTTCTCTCAACTTGCAGACTTCTAAGCTGCTTGGCTTGTCTCCCCCCCTTACCTCCTGTTTTCAATTCTTTGATCTGAAAAGGCAATTACTAAATGAAACCAGGCAGTTGGGACTTAGTTAGGAGTGTGACTCAGCCTTTGCAGCAGCGAGTGCCCAAGGCTCCCAGCTGTTGAACTTGCACAGCTGGGCACAGGTGAGGTGCTCAAGAAGTTTATTTTCTTCCCTCCAAGTCTCTTATTTCCCTCAATTTAAATTGGCTGCTGCTCTTTCCTGCTGGTTCTAATTGGCCTTTGAGGGTGTGTGTACCTGGATTGCAGGCACGGGAGGGTAAAGGAGTCAGGAGTACATTTCTCCAACCCATCTCTTATTCCTGGCTCTGAGCAGCACCCTTTTCCCAGCTTCACCCTGCCTTTTATTTATTTTTTATATTTCTATGACTTAACAGACGGTAGATTGAAATCCCAGTGCATATCTCTAGCTCTCCTTCCTGTCTGCTCATGATATGCATCACATCTCTGCAGGAGGCTTGTGTCTCCATCTACCCTTAGGGAATGAGACCGTACTTTTTGAGGGAGCTAAAGAACCAACACCTTGATTCCTTGGGCACCAGGAAAATCCCTGGCCTGTGAGCACCCCTTTCCTGCCAGCTCAGAGTGTCATAAAAATAATAGAATCATGAAAGTGCTTTAAAAACTTGAAAGAGTGCTGAGATCCACCTTTTAACGATTTTTTCCTCTGGGGGCAGAAGGTTGCGTGTCTCTTGTACTTTAGACAACAGCAGAGATTTTTTGGCAATTCCAGCTCTGGCCTTTGAGGAAGCAGCCCACACCACAAGAGTCATGAGTCTTGCAAGCTGGAAAATATCTCCCACTTTCCCTCTCTTGTCCTGTAAAAGGGAACAGGTAGAAACCTTCGCTTCTTTCCTTGTGTCAAAAAGAGCTTTGAAAGCCATTTGTGGTGGAAAATACAAACCCAAGGAAGATTTCACATGACCTCTTCCCCACGGATGACCTCTTCTGTGTGGCTGCCCCTTTCCCTGGGTCTTTTCCACCATGTTTCCCATTTGCATCCCTGGGAAAAAGCCGCGCTTCGAGGCCCAGGCTTTGGCTGTTGCCGCAGTGAGCGGGGCAGGTTTGCTCCTCTGGGCCACCAGCCCTGGCCCTGTCTCCAGCACTGTGCTGACAGTGGGGAGATGACTCAGTGCCTGGCAGAGGCAGGGAGGGGAGGCAGCAGCCCCCAACCTGCGGCTGAACAGGCTCAGCTTTGTGCTGGACATCTTAAAAGGAGCTTTATGACTCCTCTCAGCGCAGCACGAGCCCCAGCTCCTGCACAGGCCCTTCTTTGTGGGTGGTGACGTGGTCCCGGGGTGGAGGCGAAGCCAAGCAGGAGGTGGAGAGCAGCCCTCGGAAGGACTGAAACTGGGAGAGTAAGAGGCAGGACAGGGAAGCAAGACCCCAGGATGCTTGATTCTGATCGCTCCAGAGGGGAGGTCGGTGCCCTAAGGGTGTGCCAGGGATCTGACTCAGCCCTGAGTTGATGGTGGTCCCTGAATGTCACTTCGAGTCGCTGAACACAGCTGCCAAAGACTGCAGCTCTTGCAGGCTGGTGTCAGAGGTCCCAGGAAAGATGGGGGAATACCTAGGAAGGCACACCTTGTGTATTGCAATTACGTGTAAATATGCAAAATCTCGGCTCTGCAAGGTTTTTATTCACATTTCCTTTGCTCGGTTTCACGTTAAAAAAACCCCATGCAGCTGCCTTCTCTCTCAGTTGCAGGGACAACTGGAGAAGCAAATGCTTTTACAATTTGTCTCTCAAAATATCAGTTTTCGTTTTGCTTGAACTAAATGGTTTCTCACTCTTTTCTCACATGTTTGCATCAGTGGTAATGAGAGCGGGAGGTGTTCTCGGCCCTCTGCTGATGCCTCTGCCCGGGTGACAGGGTGCACATGTTCATGCAAGGCGTGTTGCTGGGAAACCCGGCGGCCAGAGTCCCCCTTGCTGCCTTCCCCGTGGCCCTGAGCACGTTAATCTCTGCCTCAGCCTCGGCAGACAGACATCTGCTGCTGTTTTTCCAGACGGGGCCGTGCCGGGGTGATAAAACACGGAGAAAGCTTCTACAGCGAAGCTGCCTCTTAAGACCACCAAAGGCCTAAGCCCACCACCAGAGTGGGGCTACAGAGGCACAGGCTGAGATCCACCATGCAGCCTCCATTACACCGTGCCAGAGGGTCTCCAGGAGGGAAGTTACTCCACACTTCTGCTGATGGACTCCTCTCCTTCCCTAAGGGCTGTGCTGCATCGTGTCAGGGTGATTCCCACCTGTTGATGGTTGAGGGGAGGGAAATGTCCCTTCTGCAGCTGCTGTCTAATTTTGCTTGAATTCCACTAAGAGTGGAACTCCCAGCTAAGCAGGTGAAGTACAAGAACGTTAAAACACCGTTTGCCACTGGGCCACTGCCCTTGATGCATCGCTCCAATTTTAGTGCTCCATCACTTCCGTGGTGTCACCTCGGCAACTGCAGGGCATTCTCATGGCAGAAATCCCGGAGTGATACAAGATGAACTTGGCCTAAACGTGTAGAAACAGCTGAGATTGAATAATTTTTCTTCTAGGTATGCCAGTGACCCTGAAGACTGCCAAGTGCTGTGCCAATGCTTGTATGACAACAGCCATGCTCCTGGCAGCCATGCTTAGGTCTGCTGGGGCTGAGCTGTGCCCAGGTGGGTGTGGGAAGTACTGGTGATCTGCAGGCTGGAATACCCCTGCTCCAGCCTTTGAGCCAGGTTTCACGTCCTCCTTGTGCCCTGCAACTGGGTGCATCAAGCTTTGGTTGGACCATGCAGTATAGGCAGGTTGTCACATAGGGGGAAATTCCTGGGAATTCCTTCTCTCTCAGGCTAGTTAGTCCTGATGGTTTTGGACTGGACAGGGTCCATAAATGAAAGGTTTGCCCCAAACCCAGGTGGGAGGCACCAGCTGCAGAATGCTCGAGGCTGACAGGATGGGATCACACCCACTTGTAAGCCTGGAAATCCTGGTCCTGGGATGCCCGTCGGCATTTTTTAGGAGGTTTCAAGAAAAATAGTTATTATACATGGGCCTCTGCCCAGAAACCCAGGCAGCTGTACGGCTTGGAGAAGCTGGAAAGTGCTGCAGAAGAGGACGATGCTTTTTTAAATGGCCTCTCCATCGCAGATTACAAGATAATACTAAAAGTGAAAAAAGACACAAGGTAACACCTCTTTAAAAGTGGGAAATAGCTCCTTGCAGACATATGGGGATGCTAAAGCCAGGCAACAGGTGAATTAACACAACTGCTAGCCACTTTTTTATTTCTTGAAAGTGGCATGGTGTATTTTTAGCACCAGAAGTTTAGGTGGTTTAGTTCTGAAACCACCTCAAAGGCTGAAAGTCAAGCCTGCTTTACTGAGCCCCACAGCTGTGCTTGGGCAGCCAGGCATTAAATAAGAAAAAACCATATAGCTGAAGAATTCAAACACAATCTGTTGCAAACCTGGTTTTCTGGGAAGATAAAGCAGGGCCAGGGAAAAAATAGTTCAAGGGGCATTTTGTTGCTCTTGCACCTCCATGCTGAGAACGGTTTGGGGGGATTTAGTGACAATAAATGCCCAGCTCCTGCAGCAAGGGGTATTACAGCTCACCAGGGCACCCACTGAATTGTGACTCTTAATTCAGGTGGCACACAAAGTCTGAGGGATGAAACCTGAGCCCCTGAAGAAGGAGGGAATTTTAATCTGGTATCATGAAATTACTTGCCCTTGCCAAAGTATTTGAGGGAAATAGCTGACTATTGTGAGAGATTTGTGAGCAGGTCTGTCTTAGAGGTTCCTCTTTCCTGAGGAGTGACATTGAGGCTTGTCGCTGTCTGAGGTACAGGTATCAGTTACACTAATCCCGTAAAAATGCCGTAACATCCTCTTAATTCCTTTTAAACTGGACTTTCCTCAGGACGGCCATGGCAGGACTCTGAGTGCTGGTTGGATGAGCTGTGCTGAGGTGCTGGGTGGGGAGCTGGAAGGGCTGGTGGGTCTCATTCTCTCCTGCCACACTCTGACGGGGCAGTACATTTGGCTGGAGGGCCTGTGAGGCTGCCACGCTTAGTTTCCTATATAAAAATTTACAAGGAGCAGGGAGTAAAGCAACCCTAAAACTTCCCTCTCCTAGCCTTCCACAAGTCACATACACATGAGGATTGCAGATCCATCAAAGCAGGGCTGTCATCCCACCAGCAGCCTCATGTTCTGCTGCCACAGGGACCAGGGCTTCCACCCATGGGACTGGTCCTAAGTCTCTCACTCAGCTGGTTCCTCTGCTCTGCATTTTTCCCCTCAGTGCCCTTCAGATACTTTAAGGGGCTGTGGCTGGTCAGGCTCAGGAGGGTTGGAAGGGAGGTGGCCAGGCAGGTTTCTGGTGGCCATCCGCAGAGAAACGTAGATCAGATGATCCCAGAAGAAGGTGAGCTGTGGAGGGAAAGGTCACCCAGAGAAGGCCAGGAGGAATGCGGCTCATCCATCTACAGAAAAGAGAGATAACAGCAGTATTTGTGGCGAACACTTTGTCTCCTGCTAATTCAGGTTGCTGATTCCTGCTCACTGAGCCCAGACAGGCCTTCTGGGGAAAGTCTAAACATTAACAAAACAAGTGCTGTGCACACAGCAGGGCAG
The DNA here is from genome assembly GCA_013397565.1 of Ptilonorhynchus violaceus. Classification (NCBI taxonomy): domain Eukaryota; kingdom Metazoa; phylum Chordata; class Aves; order Passeriformes; family Ptilonorhynchidae; genus Ptilonorhynchus; species Ptilonorhynchus violaceus. The sequence goes on along the minus strand of VZRJ01008049.1, from coordinate 301,038 downwards.
CTCAAACACAGTGTGGGTGGTTTGCTGGAGGGCATTCACACACAGCCACGGCACAGGGGGGTCCTCCCCGATGCTGGACATGCACTGGTCAAGGCTGCGTTGTATCAGCTCGTCAAATATTTGTTTGCATCTGTGACCTCCAGACTTTCCCATCATGGGGATGATTTCGGCTGCAGGTTTGCTGGCAGCCACTTTGGAGTTCCAGTAGGGGCCAAGAGCGGGGCAGGGTGGAAGAACTCCTTAGGAGCAATGTTCCCCTCACAAGGTTTAATTTCAGATGTACCCAGCGCCAGGCCCTGGTAAAATTCACCCCTGTCCCGGGGGCAAGGCTTTTCCCAGCACTCTTTTCTTTCAGAAGGGTTTTTTTTTGAGCAAAGGTGGTGCCAGGGAAAACTCTGCATGATCCAGGCTTGGCCATCCCTATTGCCAGCCGGCAGAAATGACTGTCACTCTGAACACCAGTGGGGAGCAGTGATTTATCCCTGCTGGGGAGAAATCCCCCCATCAACAGGTGGGGGGATTGCTCCAAGCAAGCAGAGAGAGGACCCTCCTTACTGAGGCAATGTGGCAGCCAAAGTCCTCTTTGTTAGTAGAGTGCAATAAAAGCACAAATGTCGTGATGCTTTATGGGGCAGGTGAACACCTCTGTTTCCTCAGACATCTTGTTTGCACCTGAGGGCAAATTTGGGGTGAGTGGGGTGGAGCTGTTACAGTAAAGGTCGTCTCATTGACCCTTAAGAAAAAGGCATCCCTTTTCCTGAAAGGTGGCTTCCCTTCAGATTTTTGTGCTCATAGAAGGGGAGCTCCAGACTCTCACACCTCAGGGATATGGCCCCACTGTGCACAGATTGTGGTGAGGCACAGGACAGGCTTTTCTCAGCAGTGGCTTCTTTTTAGGGGCTGCCTGATTCTCAGTGGGAGTGTGTCTGTTTCCTCTTGTGTTTATCATGTGTAACCTGCAATTCTTATTAATTATGGCAATACTCCCAGCTGCTTATGGCTATTTGGGCAGCACCATTTCTGTGCTTTTCACCAGCTAAATGCTGCATTGCTAACTAGACTATTTCCTGATCATATTTTTTTCTGTGTTTCTGAGGAAGCTTCCCCTTATCCCACACCTCTTTTCTTCCTAGCTCAGGACTCCCTTCCCCAGCACGACTTGCTCTTGTTCCTGGGCAGGGTGTCACAGCTCTTTTGCAGGGTGGCCTTCCTGATTTGGTAACCTGCTTGCTCACAGGCTTATCTGAACTTGATCCTGTCTTTCTTAGCCACTCTGGATTTGCATGTTCCTTTGAGGCAGAGAGTGGAATGAGCTCAGCAGTTGGTGATGGCTGCAGCTACCAGCAGTGATGCAGTTATTGTTTCAGTTCCTGCTTCCTCTTTCCAGAAAAGCGAGTTCCTGTCAGTGAGCTGTCAGTGACTATGGACAGAGGACAGGATTTGGACTGGCTGTGGGATTATACAAAGGCTCTTGCTTTACATGCCAGTTTGGAATTATCAGCAACAGTGCTACAAATCTCTGATGGTCAAGGCTTTTGGCAGTGCTGACAAGAATTCAGTTGGTTTTATGCTCTGCTGTTGAGGTGCTGCTTTTATGTAAATACCCTTCCCAACCCTGGAGGGTGCATCTCTTCCAGGAGTTGTACAGCAAGTGTCTTCGTCTGTGTCTTTGGAAATGGCTGAATTCCTCTGGACAACCACATCTTCCATGAGGTGCTTTGCTTTTACCTCTGGAGAAGGTGCAACATTCCTGTGAAGTCGTCCATATCACTTAGTTTCTCCTCATGTGGACGTGTGTTACACTTCCTCGGAGACAGAGCTCTGCAGAAACATTTCTGGTGGGGCATTGCACTCACTTTTGTGTACTCTGTGTGTAAGCTCAGCCTTTCAAAACACTCCTGTGCCCACCAAAAGTCTCTTTCCACATGCTGGAAACTCAAATAAAATGGAGCACCAGGGAGCAGCCATAACCGGTCTTTTATTGCCAACTCTTCTTGGCTAGTTGGTGAGGAGGGAAAGGATGTTCCCCTCAAACCTTTTTTACATCTCTGTCTTGATTTTTCCAATAGAAAATTGTGAGCACATGAGTTAAGCAGAGCCCCAGGGAATGGGAACCTCCATATGGATGCATTAAGGACAATAACAATCTGATATTATTAGTGACAATAATAATCCAATATTATTAATGACAATCAGAACAGACACCACACAACCCACAAGGCTTCTGTAAAGGGGGTTACTCTTTGGTGTTGAGCTGCCCAAGGATAGGGGAAAAATATTATTTTGTATAGAGAAAAAAACCTCCTGACACTTCAAAATGCAATGGGAAAGAGCAAATAACTGTAAGAAAACAGAGCAGACCAGGTCTTCCTCCAGTGATCTGGTGGATGAGCAGAAGCACATCAGCTTACAGGGAGGCAGAGGTGTAGCTGCGGGTCTACCGGTGTGGCTTCCTGAAATGCTGCCAGAAGCTGGAAACCTTTGTCTTCAGGCAGGAATGTGCTCAAAAAGCCAGAGTGAGCCCAGGACTCCACCATGCAGATAAAGGCAGCATGAAAGCTGAACACGTGTAAATCTGAGCCGCCTCTAGGGGTGGTTACAGTAGAAAACATGAGCCTGGAAAGCTGGAGGAGATGGCGTGCCCAGCTCTTCTGGCAAGCAGTTGTAGTAGTCTCCTTCAGGGATGGGGCCCTTTGATCTTGGCCTTTGGAGAAGCTCTGGCATGTGGCTGGAGCCACTGCTGGGATGGGAGAATATCAGCAGCCCTAGTGATCCCCATGTGTGTTGGCGGAGAGTTGTCTTTGACTGGGGAATACCAGAACAAGGCAGACCTGGCCAGAGCAAGTAAGATCTGATCTGCTGCCTCTGCTTTGGTGAGAGGTGAACTGTGGTGAGGAAAAAACTGTGGGAAAGAGGCCAGTGAGTTTGCAGCGGGGCTCGTCCCCTCGAAAGAGCTGTAACTCACATCCTCTTCACGTCAGCAGTCAGGAGTGGCTACCCCCACCCAGGGCAGGGCGTCTGCCGGGGCTTTCCCTGCTGCCAGCCGAGTGATGCTTTCCATGGTGGGCAAATATGAGCAAGCATGGAGAGACTGGCTCTGCTGCGAGGTGAAAGCGTGATGGGTGGGAAGCACGCGGGTTGCAAACCACTGCCTGCCTCGTTCACCGAGGACGTGGCCTCCAAGGAGTTGGTAGCAGGCATGGAAAACCTGAGGCACCTCTGCCTTGAAGCAGGCCTAATTTTTTTTCCTTGATCACACACTGGCCATGGGTCTTGTGGTAGCCAAGCTGTGCCATGCCGGATGCCCTCACAACCCAGCTGCCTCTCTGGTTGGAAGGGAGGGCTTTGTAGGGGCTCTTCTTCACAGTTCTTTTCCCAGAAAACTCTACATTACTCTTCATAAAACCTGTTTGAAAGGGCTCAGTGGATTAAAATGTTAAAAGAGAGAGAAAGCTGAGCAGATGCAGCTCTCGCTTTAGTTTTAATGGCCTTAAGAAGCCATATTAAAAAAAAGGAGTTGCTTCCAGGAAAAGTTTTCCAAAGTCTCAACTTGATTTCCTTCCCAGTGTTGTGAAAGCTGCCCTTTGATAAAGATTGTGATTAAAAAAACCAACAGTCTTATCTTTTCTCCAATTCGTTTTAATGCTATAAATCCAGAGGGGGAAGGGGACTCTTAAAAAGCAAACGTCTGTATTTTCCCATATAAACATATCGCTCCCAGGAAGACACTTTCTTCTTTGACAAGGGTCTTTCTGTTGGAAAACCATTGCTTAGCTTTGCCCCGACAGCCCAGGGACAGTAAAACTTGTCAGCATGGAGAAACTGAGTGGCCTGGCTGGAGCTGGATAATGTTGGTATTAAGAGGGCAATTGTCCTTCTAACTCAGCAGTGCCAAGAAATCCCCTCCCATTCTCCTGATCCTCTTTCAGAGCTCTAAGGCAGCTGCTGGCTTGTGGCACATTTCTTTCCTAGATGTCACCTTGGGGTTTTTTCGCCCCTCCTCTCTGGATTACTGGGATGCTTGGACTCATTTCTGACCGTGGTATTGCAGATGTGGATGGGCTGGGCTGCATTTTTAGGATCTGATTCAAAGCCCACTGAAGGCAGGAACAGTTTGCTGTTGATGTCAGTGGTCTCTGGAGCAGGCACTGTGTAACTGCTAGTTTTTATTCCAGGCAATTGCAGTTAAAAGGAGTGAAGAAAAAACGCCACATTTTATTTTAAAAGTAAAGCGCTCAGGCCAGGTCCACTGGCTGCTGAGCAGCCAAAACAAGGATCCTACTTAAGCCAGGGTTTTGCCCTCCTGTGCAAACTGTACCTTTTTCAACCTGGCAATTGCCTGGCTGCTCCTGTCCTGTGTCCTCTCCATGCTGTGGGATGCTGGTCCCCACAGTGACCCGTGGATCCCACACCCTGGCTTTGAGCACTGTGAGGTTATGTGGAAATGTGCTGCTTTTGGGGCTGCTCAGTTTTTGTTTCCTGCCTTTGGAAAACTTCAAATATCCTTGTAACTACAGGAAGCTCAAGGAGAAACACCAAATGCTCAGCCTTGTGACAAAGTCACAGACACCAGAGAGCTGCCAGGGGAGCAGGACCCAGCAGCAGTTTGTGAGTAAAAAATGCATGTATAGGTACACACATCAGTACAAACCCCCAGTGTGGGGGCCATGCTGCAAGGGAGGAGCTGCCAGGGAAGGTGTGTGAGATTCGGGTGATTTAACTGGGGAGAATTACAAACTCATTGGGACCAGTCGCTCTTATTTGACTTTCCTTGGGCTTCATTTAAAAGCTAACACGATTTTCTTTTCCACCAACTTCCGTGGGCTTTGGATCAGGATCTTTGTGCCTGCAGGGTTATCTCAGTTTCCTGGAACTCTTTCGCTGTTTGAATTTGCTAAGTATATTTACTGCCAGGCTGCTTTCTTCTTTAACTCCCGCTGGCTGATTGCAAAAACTTTTTGTTCCCGGCAGCTGCGGGTCCAGGAGCGGCGTCGCTCTCTCAAAATCGGCTGTGCACGTCCCTGGGTGTCCCCTTCTCCAGCTGGCCCCACGTAAATCTTCAAACTCCGCAAGATCCACTGCGAACTTGCCTCTTGCAAATCATTCGGTGCAGTCAGAGAAGGTTCAGGAGCATCAGGCAGCATTATTAACATTTTTTCTTTTAATTTTGAGCCTCAGTCTTTCACAAAGATGTGGGCTCCCTGGAGGAGATGTTTGCTCTGAGTTTATTCCCTGTCTCTTTTTTTGGTCACATGAGTAGGGCAGAACATTCAACTAGTTGAATTAATAAGTGTAGCTTTGTCAATACACTCAATAAATAAGCACGGATAAATCAAATGTTCTTATTGGGTATCAGTAAACAAGGAAAATTTTCTAATGAAAGCCCTGGCTGTGTTTAGCACCTTCTAAAGAGCAACGTGGCCTGACATTTAAAAACAGAGGAACACAAAGGGAGGGGGTAGTTTGGAGAGCAGAGGCTGGTGGAGGAACAGGTCTGAGCCACTGTGTTGCTTGTGCATCCTCCTGCTTGGAGCCCCATCAGATGATAGAGAGCCATCACTGGAGACAGTCACCTCCAACCTTCCACCCAGGAGCAGCCGTGCTGACGGCTGAGCATTGGCTTTGATGGTCTTGAGAGCGCCCTCAGTAATATCCACACACCTGAAAACAAGTAGGTGGCTTGCTTTTCCACTTGAACTAGGGCAGGTTGACCTGTTCTTGCTTTTTTAGGTGTTGATGGAAATGTGACACTTCTAGGAAAACGCATCTCATCCAGGAGTCAAGATAGGTCTTTGAAATACAAATGGGAGCGGAGGCTGCAAAGCAGACAAGCTTTACATTGTACTTCCCTCGAGTACACAAAGTACGGCTTGCAGTATATATATATAATCTATATATGTGTCTAACTGGGACAGCTGAGGAAAAGTCTGAGAAGTGTGACTCCCTGCCCCCTGTGAAGTTTTAAGCATGTGCTGCTATGTCAGAAAGCCCCCAAAATGTGTTATTTGAAAGGATTCACTGCGGGGGCTTTTAAAGGTAATCTTGGCACTTATGTCACATCTAAATGTTTGGGTTTTACAACACATTGCTCTTAATGAGCCATTCCCAGAGGTTAATTAGGCTGTATGAAGAGATTTACAAGAGTCACTGCCCCTGGCAGTGGAAATGGGAAGCACTTCTGCTGGCTGGGAGGGATCCACGCTCAGCTCCCAGGAGGAAGGAGCACGCCAAAGGCCACTGTCCACGGGACGGCTCTGCTGTGTCAGAGCACTTCAAACTGACCAGAGTCACGATGACCTGATTCCCAGCTTTCCCATTCAACCTCTTTTGCTCCAGTTTTACTTTTAAGGCCCTTGTCAAATACCAAATAACGCTGCCCCTTGCCAAGGTGACTGCTGGCCAAAAGTCCTCTTTTAGTGTGAACTGAAGTTTTTCCAGTGCTCAGGGCCATGCTGGGAGAGCAGAGCCCAAGTGTGAGTGGCTGGGGATGTGCCTTCCCCTCCAGGGCAGGTTTCGTTTCAGCACACCTGAAAAACATGGTGATAGCACCGAGGTGTCAGACCAGGCTGGAGTCACGGGTGTGTGAGGTCGTGCAGGAGTATCCAGGGAACTTAAAACACGAGCAGGTGAGCCAAGCACAGGGCTGGCACAAGGAACCGCCCCGATGTGTCAATTTGACACCAGTTTGTTGTGCCACGGTGGGGGGCATGTGAGATTGCCAGGTTTCTGGCAAACCTGAAACTGGACTTTGACTCTCTCCCACAACTTCCAGCTTTCCCCTGCACACCCAAAAACTTTCCCCAAGTCCCAAACACGTGGTGTTTTGACACTCCAGCATGAGTCTTCACACTATGTTGCTGCAGCAAGTTTTGGGGCTTGCTTTGACCCACATTCAGCAACAAGTTCAAGCCCCTTCCTTACCTTGCAAAAATGTCAGCCTGGCACCTGGGTGTAATCATATATGTACTTGGAGAGGTCCTTTGCTAATATAAAAATCCCTTTTCTGCTCAGAGACGGGATTCTGAGCACAAAGCGCTGTGTGCAGCCAGAGAGCACAGTGTGTTCTTGGACTGCAACGTGCAGGTACACGGCTCTGCTCTGAGGAGAGCAATTCAGAGCTGGGATTTACCTTGGCATTATTCAATGCCATCTCACACACAGATTTAACCCCGAGCCTGAGGTTCCCCAGCTGTATTTTTTGGAAGGAAAAACGCTTAAAAAAATTACAATTTTTAAAAATTTTACCCTTTTGTTTATTTTCTTCTTTTTTCTCCTCTTCTTTTTCTCCTGCTCCTCTGGGTAAATAACCATCCATAGGTGTGCTTGGTTTAGAGACCTTCTGATACATTTCGGTGCTGATGTGGCAGATCCCAGGACCTTTAAAGTAGAGTTTTTTTCTGCAGAGACAGAGAGGTGCTGTTGGCCCTTTGCAAAGTCCTGACACATACTGGAAACGGACATTGGTGGCATACACATATAGATGGAAAAGCCTTGGAGAGATGTTTTCCCCTGCGGGATTGTGCTGATGTCCCACCGAGCAACCCAGGAGGGTGACTTTAGAAAGGTGCTGTTTGCTTTTCCTGCTTCTCACCAGAGGGCAGGACCCAAGGTGTCAAGGTGACAGAGGCTCTTGCTGTATGCTGGGGTGATGCAGTGGTTGTGAACAAACTCATAAAAACGAGTTACCTCTCCAGATGTGAGCAGAAGGTATCACCTCTGTCTGCAGCTTTCATTGTACCAGGGAGCAGGAGAAAAACCCCTTCAGCTCTTGGATTTCACTTCATGGCTCCTGTACCAATATTTTGCAAGTCCCTGTAGATGCATCCAAACTTCTCACCATGGACATGGCTCACACTTTCTCCCTGTTGGCTCCTGGCTTCAGCCAGAGGAGGAAAGGCATCACATGGGTTTCGTGTTGGGGGTGCGGGGGCAAGAGGCAGAGGAGCCTCGGGAACATGGGAGAGCCTCAACCAGAGAAGCCTGTCCTCAGCTGAGGTCTGTTTTTTCTAAGCCACAGGTACTTTGTGGGTTTTTATTTAATCCTGAAAGTGCACTATTGTCCTCACTCATGCTCTGTAGCACAGCATTCCCAAAACACCTTATATTCTCCATTTGGGGCCATGCCCTGGGATTTCTCAAAGCTAGGAGCTGTGTTAGTTCCTGGCTTGTTAGGAGAGCCTTCATGGGCTGTTTTGAGTTGGATTACAATTTCCAGATGTTGAGTCAGGCGGTGAGCATGAACCCCGCTAAGATCATCCATGGGAAGTGGGAAGAGTTCCCTTGACAGAGCCAGCAATTGCCCCATCCCAGTCTGCTGGCAGTGGAGCAAGACAAGCTGCACGTCTCTGAACTGCTTCAACCCTTCTCAGCTGATTTTCTGAGTTCCGATGAAGATTCTTGGTAAGCTCCTGAGTCACGTCAGTTTGTGTCCAGCCAAACTTTCAAGAGAAGCATGCATTTTTCTAGGTCTAAAGCCAGTTTGGGGGTGGGCAGAGGAAGACTATTCTCCATCCAGTGTGGATGGACAGGATCTGGAGGGAAGAGGTCCCAGAGATTTTTTTCCTTGCCCAGATGGAAATGTCCTTTCTTCCAAGCCGTACATAGCCCTGGTCCTTCAGACTGAGCACAGGGACACCACACTGCATAGTGAAGGATTAGCTAATTTCCTTCCCTTCTTCTCTGGAAGGTGTTTTGATTAGCATAACCATTGTGTTCCCAAATTAGCCCGTGTTTCTGCTTTGCCCTCAGGCTGGCTTTTCCTGTTACAAGCCTGCTCTGGCACAGGGATGCAGTTTTCCACTGCGGCATCACAGCTTACATCTGGATCCAGCCACACTCAGCGCACCAGCTGCCCTTTCTGAGCAAACTTTGGCTGATGTTGAGGCTACAGGGAGCTGGTCCTACAGCCCTGCAGGTCACCAATGGAAACCCTCAAACATCCCAAGCTCTGTCACAAGGCTCAGGGGACCATGGCATGTGCTGGACTGAGACCAGCAGCAGATGGGACAAGGGTGCATCCCGCTCCTTGTCATCGTGGCAGGGGGAATGTTAACCTCTGGCATGGGCTGAGGTGCCCATCCCTGGTATCTCAAGCCATCCTCAATAGATCTGAGCCTGCCTAGCACATCCTCTTCCAGTCACTCACCTGTTCCTGCTTTCTTCCTGCCGAGAATCGTTCTCAACTGAAGCAAGGCAAAATTCTGGGAAAGAATTAATAGGGGAATGTGAAATATTTTCCAAGTGCCAACAAGACAGACAGACACACGCAGAGTGAATAATCAGGGCCCCCTGATTTCACGCCTTTTGAGTGCCGCAGAGAGCAGGAGCTGCTTGCAGAGCAGGCATGGAACTGAGAAGCTGAATTACTGTGGTGTCAAGCCTTATCCACAGAAGATGTATCTGGGCGTCCGAAATCAGATGGTTAACACTCTTTCACTGCTGGCTGAGCCACAGGGGTGGTGTAGGGAGATGAAGCTGTTTATTTAAATTCTCCCACAGAACAGGTTTAAGTCCTGCTTAAAATGTCTTCAACGAGGGATGGAGGAACAGATGAAGCACATGGATATTTGATCTTGCCCCATTACACAGCATAGATGTCATCATGCCTTGAGATGGCCCGGAGCAATCTTCCACCAGATTTCAGGTGGGCTTCCACAGTGGGAGCCCAGTTATGGCCAGGAGGACAGAAGAAAGGATGCCACAAGAATGAAATGTTCTGGATGAGGCCAGAGGGCAACATGGGAAGTAGCCAGGGAGGAAAGAAAGAGGTTCCCTTCTCAAACCCTTCATCAGCTGATTTAACTCCAAGCTCCTTACCAGTGTGATCTACTCCTCTAACAATAGTTCGACCGTCAGTGGACCCAAAAATGAACTCACTGAGTTTTTGGGTTCTGGTGGCTGCCCGGCTGTTACTCCTCCTGCCAGCGTTTGGGGCATGTCACAGAGCAGAGCTGTAGGGACAGGGGAACAGCAGAATAGAGATCTACGGCATGAACACCATGAGTGCTCCTGGAAAAGTGCTGTCTTACAAACATCCAGGGCAAAGCCCAGCTGCTGAGACACAGGAATTTAGTGTCTGCTGGGAACTGGGGTAGCCCACTGAAGTGGGGATATCCTGCAGGTCCTGGTTCATATTTCGTATTCCGGTGGTAATTTCCAATCCCATGCAGAGTTAGGTGGAAAAATGGGGAGGCCGAGCAGAAGGTATCCCCTGCTCCAGAAGCAAATCCAGCTGTGGCCCGGTGCATTTTCCAAGCCAAGCCTCAGCTGTGCCATTGCAGAAACAGGGGTGAGGAGGGATCCCGAAGCTCTTGCCACCGTGTCCCCGCACTTCGCTCCGCTGCAGCATCCACCTCTAATTTCCATCCCTGGAGCAGAGCGGCTGCTTATTAAACCCAGAGCAGCAAGGGCTTGGCAAGGCACACAGGCTGGGAGGAACTGCCAGGGAGCCAAGGGGAGGCCAGACAGACTCATTCCTTCTTTTATGAAAAAGGGGAGGCTGCTTCCAGAGTCTTCAAAGGGATTGAGTGTGGATGTGGTGCTGCTTGGAGGATCAGCCTGGCTATGAGACAAGGCAGCAGCATGTCCACAGTGCAGGCAGCAGCCGAGTATGGAGCAAAGGACTACTCTGCCCTTGTTCCTACCAGATTTTTGGTGTATTCCTGTAGCAGTAAGTATCCCATGGTGGGAGTGAGGGGGGCAAGCACCTCCACAACTCCACAAGGGCTCAGGATTGAAATGCACCACCAAGCCCCAGGCAGAGCTCGCTGCCCTCCTGTAAGAAAGCACAAGCTGTGCCTGTCCGTGTGCTCAGCCACAGCCTGGATGTGGATCACATGGGAGTGGGACAAAGCACTTGGTCACAGTCCTGGTTGGCTCCCCAGGTGGGATTTCGTGGTAACCTCTGAACAACTGAGCCTGGAGCTTCAGAAGGAGCTGGGCTGCGAGGGACCTCAGGGAGTCCTGCAGACCTTGTGGCAGCGTTTGTTTGATGACTGCTGTGCAGAGCTAAAAATACCTCAGCTATGGTTATGAGTTTAGGATAACTAATACACCCAGTGGAAAGATTTGGAACCGTCCCAGGGCTAAACAACAGCTTCTTCACCAACAGCCAAAGACTTGTGGATGCAAAAATAACTAGAAACTGAAAAACTTGAGCTGGAGCAAGCGAATTTCAAACTGAGCCCAAAAAAAACTTTCTAGTGGTGAAGACGACCATGGAAAATTGTCAGCACTTTGGTTGTTTTAACAACAGGGTACACAGACCTCTGGATTGAGGCTGGATCCTGCCTCTGGGCAGGAGTTGGGAGAAGCAGTACTTAAGGAGAATGCCTTCGTTATGGGGTGAAATCAAATTACACTGATAATATGCTATCCCAGTGTCCTGGATCAACAGCACAGTACAAGAATCAGAGGGAAACACCATGATGGAAGGTATACACTTGATGTCTTAAAAAGTGGGGGGAAAGACCCAAGAATAGACCAACTGGTGACTGTGGGTGCTGGGAGGAATGGTGTGGAATGAGTCAGCTTCCAGCCACATGGGGGTTGGTGAGCAGAGGGCAAGCAGGGGTTTCAGACATCTGTCTGCAGACCTAAAGCACAGCTGGGGAAGGAGCAGAGGGAGCAGTCCTCCAAGCACATCTGTGCCATGGTGGCAGAGGACTCCCAGGTTCACATCTCAGTTCTGCCTGCCTGGGCTTTCACCCCACGCTGTGCATTTCCCCATTGCTCTGCCCTCATTATTGTTCCACGTTGAAGCAGACACTCAATTATTCATTTGGCTGGAGATGACGAGAGTGGGCCCAGCTCCTCATGCCCAGAGTGCTTGGCTGGGGCTGTGCATGTCAGTCCCTGCCCTACTGAACACTGAAGTTCTCAGTGCTTTGCTAAGAGAGCTTGAGAGAGCCCGGCCTTGTCTCTCACACCCAGCAGGAGAGAACACCCCCGGTCCCCCAGGATGCTCATGGCAAGGTGTGTGGCTGGGAAGGGTGCCTGGCTGCATGCTCCACCATGGATGTACCCAGGGAAATCAGGACTCATAGGGCTTGGGACATCAGTGCTGTTCAGCCACTGCATTCCTGCTTCCAAGTGCTTTGGTTTGGAGAAGGTCCTTGGTGCATCTGATGAACTGATGATCCCGGGTGGACTGAGGCAGAGCTGGATCCCAAACCTTTATGCTTTTGTCTCAAGGCGTCATGGCCATCATGGGTCTTCCCAGCCCAGATCCTGCTCAAAGTGGGGAGCCCTGCCCTGCCCGCTTTGCCTGCAGCCAGTAGAAAAGCCCACAGAAAACCCAAAAGAGCCTCCAAGTTCTCATGAGTGCTGAGAAGCGTTTGTGCCTATTTCAGGTCCCCCTGCAGAAGCTGTGTTATCATAATTAGTTGAAATGTTGCTCCATTAGCGTATTTTTTTCCTCTTCTCCCACCACATCAGCCTTCATGAAACAGCCACTTATTCTCCCCCTGCCGTTGTGTCGAGACGTACCAGGCTGCGGGCAGGGCCTGCTGCCCTCCCCGGCCCGGCCTCAATGGCACGGCTTGTTCTCCCTGCACGGGGTGACGATCCACTGGCAGCTGATGTAAATCCCAGGAACACCACTGAGAGCAGCCCCAGCGGCCACCACCGGGAAGATCTGGCCACTGAAATACAACAATGTCGATGTGCTGAGCCAGGAGGCTGGAAGATCCTAGCAGCCTGTGCTGTGATGTTTAATTATCACTCCCTCACAGCCACTTTTATAACAGATTCCTTTCTTGCTCCGCAGCCAGTGCAGAAGCTTGGTTGTGTACCACGATGTGGCCAAGGAGAATGCAGGGAAGGAAAAGAGATGGCTCTGAGCTTGGCTGAATGTGTGGAGGCATGGGAGACATATTCCCATGCAAGACCAGACCTTTAGTCTGATTTTGGGTAAAAAGTGTGGCCAATGCCATCTGTGTATTACAGAGTAGGCAGCGAACCTCTGCTTTGTCAGAGCAACCCTCTTTGCCAACCCTCACACTCCTGCTTGGTTGGGTGTCTGGGTGGTTGGTCGGTTTTGGATGCACATTCCTGGGAAGACGGGCCTGAGATGGTTCTCATGTTTTTATTGCAGACTGGCCAGGTGCAACACCTCCTGAGGCTCTTCTCCAATGGTTCAGCCTAGTGGTTTGTTCTGACGTGGAGTCCCTTCCAACCCTTACTTTTTAATTTCCATGGTACTGCGGCATCCAAATCATTTCCAGACAGCAAACTCCCTCTGGTGCTTGAGTGATCACTTGAGTGATAAATCTTGCCATGGGAGGTCACAACCAGGCCGGGATGCACACAGAGGGTGTGTGCCAAGAGGACAGCCACCATCCTAGGTGGCACTGGCCATTGGGGGCATGGCTTGCTCCCTGTCCTGGGACCTGCAAGCTGGTGGGTGATGGACCAGTCCTAGCACTGTTTAACCACACAGCGCTTGCAACCCCTGCAAGAAGGCTCCCGCTGGGGCCAGGCATCTTTCGGGTCCAATCTGCTCCACGGTGCCTACACCCAGCCCTTGAGGAGGGTCCCCAGCGCGGAGCAGGACCCCCATCCCTGGCTGGGAGCTCCCCGCCTTAGCCACCCACCCACCCTCTCCCCGCTGTGCCTCAGGGCTGGCGCTGACACCTCGGGCAAGGCCGGCGAGCAGCCACGGCCGGCGCACACCGATCCCGGCAGCTCAGCCCAGGGGCAAAGGTCCGCGG
>VZRJ01008049.1:248518-286926 GCA_013397565.1 Ptilonorhynchus violaceus | reverse complement strand
CAGGGCGAGGTCCGGGCCCCGCTGCCCCCGGCCCCCGAGCGCCGCCGTCCTGCCCCAGCGCCGGCCGGATGACAATTATTAATCTCATTAACCGCGCTTACGGAAGGTCCCGGCGCTCGGGCCGCTGTCCCTTGTCCCCTTTTTTTTTTTCTTAATTAAGCCCCCCGACAAAACTGTGCTGGCACCGGGAGACCCCCGGCAGCGCGGGGTCCCCGAGCTTTTGGACAGAGGCATCGACCCCTAAGCGAAGACGCCCCCCGCCCACCCTGGGGTCTTTCCAGCCTGGACACGAGCAGCCTTCCCGCGGGTGTCCCCCGCTCCTCGCCCTGCTGGGGAAGCGGTCCAGCGGAAGAGCGTGTGCTGCACACGTGGCTGAGCGGGATGGAGAAGCATCCGCGCCTGGAATGCCAACTCTCCCCTTTTCGAAGCCCCGAATCGGCGGGAAGTGGCTGGAAGGAGTTGGGGCTACCTGCGATGTGAGCCCGCGGGAGGAGCTGATGAGGACCGGCAGGGAAATGCCTCTTTGGGCCAGGGAGGGTAGAGAAAATTTGTAATAGCCGCCGCAGAGATTAGCCAAGCTGCAGCTGTGTTGTGGTGCTGTTACACTCTTCTCTTATATATATATATATCTATCTATCTGTGTGTGTGTATTTTCTGCCTGTTTTTTCACTCCTGGGCTTGGGAAGGGAGCTGGCAGCACTGCTGGCAAGCACAAGCCAGCTGGCTGCTCCTGCCAGAGCTAATGGAGCACTAAGACACGTTCAATTAAGTCGAGCTATAACTGTTGACGGTGGGCTGATCTGGAGTTGCTGCGTGGAGTAGCACACGCTGCCGGGAGGCTGGAAGTGCACAGTCACTTGCACAGAAAATGTATTTAAACAGAGGCTGCTGGCAATGTGGGCAGGATCTGCTCGTGGCGCGCAGGCTTTTCTCGTTTTTTTTTAATTTTTGTCTCTCTCTATTGCAACAGGGTGGAGAGAAAAACTCCAGGAGAAGTATCTGGTGATTGTTTTATCTGCTGGCAGTGCTGTCACCTTCTCCTGCTGCTGGGCTGCCCTGCTGTTCGCAGGATCAGGCCTCCTAGTTCCCTGTTCCTTGCCCTTTCCCTCCTTTTTTTTAACCTGCTGGGATATGGAGAGGAAAGGATGCTGCAGGTGCCTCACAGGCAGGCATTGCCGTGGGTTATGCAGAACCTGTCCGTGTGAACCCAGTTCTCTCCTTCTCTGCCCTCTGCCTCCCCATCACCTCTCCTGCATTGCTCTACCCTGAGATGCCACCTTGACACCATGGCAGAGTGCAAGCCTTGCGTTGCAGGGGGGCAGTGTCCTGCTTGCAAAGAGCATCTTTTCCTATCTGCAGCACCTATCGACACCAGGAGGAGATAATGTGCATCTTCCTTTGGCTGTGGAAAGAAATAAGGTTTCTGTAGTTACTGCACATCCTGTCTCTTCCTTTGCTCCTGCTCCCCTGATGCTTGGCCTGGCTGATTTAAACCAGGGTTGGTGGAGGGCTGGGTCTTAAGGATGCTGAATTCCCATGGACTTCATGTGTGGTCACGGAGGGGAGGAAAGGCTGAACAGGTGGCAAGGTTCCAGCCTGGTTTTTGACACAGCTGTCAGTGACAAATGTGACCACAAGACACTGAGCATGGCCCTGGTGCTGTCACGTCACGTGTCTGTGGGTTGGTTCATCCTGGAAATTGTTTAGTACTGAGAAACCAGCAAGGCCGAGTGCTTTTCTGGTTTTGCTTCCTTAGGGCAAGTTGGACTTTTGCTCCAGTCAAACAGAGGTTACTGCATGTGCGGGGAGGTCAGGATTCGTGGGCTGTTATCTGGGATGTTGGGAAGTCTGATGGATAACGAGAAAAAGCCGCAGGAATGGAAGAGTCAAAGCACAGCATTTCAGCCTGCTCCTTTACATGGAAGGCCAAGTGAAATACCAGTTCTCCATCTTATTCCTGTTCTGGTGGTGAAAAACTTTGTCTGGACAAGCTATTTTGGGGAAGGAGTTTGCATTTGGAGATATTTGATGATTCCCACTGTTTTGGCTGGGAAAGGAGTGGAGGATGATTCTGCCCAAGAAATTTCACGGAGGTAAATGTGCCTGACGCTGTGAACTTGATGTTTTGAGCATGGACTCTGATGAGTGCTGGCGTCCCTGCACCTCTTGGGCACACCACCCTCTGCCAAAGCAGATTGAAAAATGCCATCGTAGGAGCAAAGCCCCTGGATGACCAGAACTTACAGAAGGGAGGATCCTGAAGTCTTTGAGCCTCTTCAAAGCGTGGCTGTCAAGCTGAACCTGCGAGATCACCCTTTGGTGCCCTATTTTGCCGTGTCCTGGCTGATGTTTTGTTCAGGTGGGCAGCGTGGGAGGCTTTCCTGCCAAAGGGCATGTGCAAATCCAGGAGAAAACTTTCAGCGCTTGGAAGGGCAAAGGTGGCAATGTCAGGAAATGCCGAAGCAGAGCTTCTCTCCTGGTGCTACCGCTGTGGCATAAATGCTTCTTGCATCTGTGCACCAGGAAGTTCCTGTAGGAGAAGGCTTTTCCTTGTCCCCCAAATGCCAAGGCCAGCCTGGCTTAATTTAAGTGTGTGTGGCTGTCCCTGCACCGGTGGAGAGATAGGCTGTTCCCTGAACAAGTTGTTGGGCTGGTCGTGCCGAGTCTCCACCGCAGGAGGAGCCCTACAGGTAGAACTCGCTCCTGGGAGTCAGCACCGGGGCTGTGGGGCATGAGCATGGAGGCAGGACCAAAGTTTGCCATGACAGGGCTGCTGGGAGTGATTCCTGCCCGCTTGGCAACTCTCCTTCCTGTGGGTTTTCTCCCGGCACATCTGTCCTTGGGAACAGCGCGGGGTTTCTCTGGTCGAGCAGTGGGAGCGTGGGTGGCCCCTGCGAGCACCTCGGCTGCTTTCAGGGGCTCTGGCTGCTACTGTGGCTCTTTTGCAGGTCCACAGCTCCTCAGTGCTCTTGGCTGCGTTTTTCCTGTATTGCTTTTGGTCTGGAGGGGGTTGCTCCGGTGCTTTTTTTTCGCTAGGAAGGACTTTAGTACTGATTTGCATCCTTATCTCACCCAGGCTGTAAAGCCAGGCAGGAGGCAAGGTGCAGGCAGCTTTTACTGCAGCCCGTGGGGCTGGGTGAGGCTCTCTGCGAGGGAGAGAGGATATGGGGCTCAAACGCTGTCTGTAAGGGCTTCTGGGGGACAGTCCTATGGGTTGACATGTGGGGCAGGCAGAGGGCTCTGTTGCCGTGGTGCTGCATCCAGGATTTCTTCCCCCATTCCCATCCCCTTTGGGCTCCATCAAACTGCTTTTGAGGGTGGCAGTACCAGCTGGTGGGGTTGGAGTGCATTTGTCAGCACTAGGGGATGCCCTTGCCCAAAGGTGGAGCGGCAGATTTTTATCTAGATCTGAAACTGTGGTGCTGTGAGGTCAGGAAGGGTTTATTTTTACCAATATGTTGGGGTTTCTGGGTGGGGAGTGCAGGTCGCCTTGTTCTGCCCCTAAAACAGCTCCTGGGTGCTTTGGTGTAGCCCTAAACCCAGTACAAGATCGTGGGTGTGTGTTTTCCAGCCCTACTTTTTATTTACTGCTAGGGAGTGGAAATCCAGTCCTTTTCACCCTGTGGGTTTGGAATAATCTATTTGTCCTGCCTGGGACCATCCCACAGCGATGCAACCTAGTCAGGAGGCAATGACTTGGCACCCAGTGTGCTGGGATAGAGTGGGCTGAGGCCGTTTAAATACAGAATGGCCAGGGTAGATGTGAGATAGTGATGCCTGTAGTATCAGCTGGGATCTCCAGCGGTGCCCCAGGGTAGAAGATTGGCCCTGGCAGGGGAGGCTCGTTCCAGCTGGCATGGACAGCCCTCCTGCCTGCCAGCTCCTCTCTCCTGTTCTATCTGGGATGCTTGGAGAGGTGGGCAGGGAGAGCTAGGCTGCTGGTTAGAGCATCCTTTCTCAGGCAGGTGGGTTTCTCCAGTGGGAGATTTGCAGCTCCTCCCAGCCCTGCACTCCCTGCTTGGGTGCTGGAGGTGAGTTTTGACTGCCCTGTCCCCACCTTGCTGCATGAGCAGATTCAGGTGTGCTGCTCCACCTGTTAGGAAGAGCCTCCAGGGTGTCTCCGTGCAAGCACTGAGGTTTGAAAAGATGCTGATCTCCTGAGTTTTATTCTTATTTTTGCCTCCTCCCCTCCCAGCCCCTCCCTGCCTCCTCAACCCACAACCCCTTAAAGAGGAAATCTGATAATGTCTGCAGTTAAGCGTGGGGATGAGAACTCCTGATAGCTGAGGATTGTCTGCATTTTGCTTGCTGTGTTTTGATCCACAATGATGAGAAACTGCAGCCTGGGCACCTCCTGGAAAGTGTTCCTTCCCAGATTAACTGCTTCACACCAGCGTCTGGGGGGCCACGAGCCACCTCGGAGCCACATGGAAGTGATGCCCTGATGGATGAAACATGTGAATGGGACAGCAGAGATTGGCTTTGAAACCAGGACAGGGTTCAGTCAAGGAGAGTGGAGGTGGCAGCATCCTTCTCCAGGAGTGGCTGTACCCTGCTTGCCAGACCTCAGACTGGCAGCGTGTGTGGTCTGTGCTGCTGCTCAGCAGCAGTGCCACAGTGTGTGGGTGACAAAGGGAGGAGGGAAAGGCTGCTGCAAAGCTTTCTCATTCCAGGGGAATATTTTATTCCAGAGCTGAGACCTGGATGTACATCTGGGTGCCATGAAAAAGCCAGGTGCTCCAGGAGAAGCCCAGATTTTGGCAAACCTGCACCAAGCAGCCTGAAGGGGGGCTCTCTTACTGCTGCAGGTATGGCCGAGGGTCATGTAAAACCACCACACTGGACATGGAATGAGGCTTGTGGCTGTCTCTGATTGCATCCCTGTTTTTTTCTTCCCTCCCTTCGGTTCTTCTGGAAATGAAATGTAGTCACCAGGGTACAACTGGACTACTGTGCATGGGCGGTGTAGCAGAGGAGCACAAACCTGGGGGGAGTGTAGGCAGGTCTACCTGAGTTGTGTGAATCTTGAGTGTTTCTCTCCCCATTTCATGGTGCCATTTGAAGGGACGGATTTCTATGTGAAACTCTGGCTCAGGAAGGCCACTGCATTTCTTTCCTCCCCTCCTGCCCCTAACTGTTGTCCTGGTGTCTTGCAGGCACAGAAGAGTAAGGCAGGATGGATGTGTACGACCCTCAGACGCTGGGTGTTATGGTCTTTGGAGGCTTCATGGTGATCTCAGCCATTGGGATCTTCCTGGTGTCCACCTTCTCCATGAAGGAGACGTCTTACGAGGAAGCCTTGGCCAAGCAACGCAAAGAGCTTGAGAAGACCCAGCAGCAGAAATTGGAGAAAAAGAAGAAAGAGAAACCGGTTGAGAAAAAAGGAAAAGCGAAGAAAAAGGAAGAGAAACCGAATGGAAAGATCCCAGAGCAGCAGCTCACTCAGGAAGTGACGGACCCTCCCAAGGAGGTGGTTCCTGAGCCTGCTGTGGTGCCTGAGCCTGCGGCAGTTGAGACTCCAATTGCAGCGGTGTCAGTTGTCCCCCAGGAGAAGGAGAAACCTGTTCCATCGCCCAAGGAGAAGAGGAAGAAGGAGAAGAAGGTGGCAAAGGTAGAGCCTGCTCCCAGCCCGGTGTTGGCTCCGCCTCCTGCCAGCGTCCCCAAAAGTTCTCCCGTCCGGGAGGTGACCCCTAAGGAGGTGCCTGTGGTGGCAGTGCCCCCGGTTGGCACTCAGCAAAGTGCTCCTGTCATCAGCTCCGTCACCATCAAGAAAACCGAGGCTCCTCCAGCCCAGGAGGATCAGAAGCATGAGGCACCTGCCAAGAAGAAGGCTGCATCCAAGAAGAAGAGTGAGCCAGGTAAGGCCAAATTCCTCGGCCTGTGTGCTGTTAGTCCAGCACATGGGTGCTGGAGAGTTATGGGTTCCTCTGGGATTTGCTGTTATGTTGTGGGTCTCAGCAGATCCGCCCGTGGGAATGAATGAGAGGTGCATGTCCCTATCCTGGGAGAGGGACAGCTGCCAAGGTGCCGCACATCTGGGTGGAAAGCCAGGATGAGGTGTTTTCCCCATGTAACCCTGATTGTTAAAAGGACAGAGGAGCTCTCCCACACTTACACGTGGAGGTGGGTCACTGCTAGAGTTTCCTCCTTTACTGGAGGGGAAGAAGGATTCTTCAAGGAGAGAGGATTGATGGGATTTTATACTGCAGGGGATTGACCATAGAGTAATTGGAGGGAAGTGACTTTGGATCTGTCACAGGGAAGGGGAAACTTGCCGATCATCAATCATGCCTCGATTGACTCAGAGATGGAAGAGATCAGGTGATCCTGAACTCTGCAGAATATAAATATGTGTAGTGAGGGGGAAATCAGCTCTGGAGCTGGATTCTTGCCTCTCATTATCCAGTGGGAACAGTTTGGGATTTATTTTTGGTTAAGTGATAATTACAGGCACTAAAAATGTGAGTGCTTTCAGACCTGTAGAAGTGTTCTACAGGTTCTTCCATGTGTGGACACATGGGACAAATCTTTCAAGTGTTCTCAAAGGTGAGATGTGGTGTGCACAGGTTTCATTTCTTTCTTTGCAAAAAAACCCTCAACCCACCAAACTAAAGGACATCCTTTCTTGCTACCCTTCTGCAGCATATCCAAACCTAGGCTGCTGTGCAACCTGGCAGTTTCCACACCCATGTTTTGGAAGAGGGCCTGCTACTCAGCAGGACATTTGCAGCTGCTGGTTTTCAAGGTTGGGTTAAACCCCTTGCATCTGCTCTTCTGAGGAAAGGATTTTACTGAAGGCCATCTCCACACAGTGATGGGGTTTGAAATTATTGGAGAAGCTGCTCCTGGAGGGTATTGCAGTGGTGGTGTTGGGGAAACTGGAGGGGACTGGTTTGTTGTATGCACCCAGGGATGCACTTCTCTAACACTGAAAAACATGGCCCTAAAGCCAAGCTGCAACAGCTGAGGGAATGTGGCTGGGAGATGAACTTTTAGCATTTGTTAAGTTGGGAGGTTTTTTGGCTGCTCCAAACTTAGATTCCCTTGGGTGTGAAGTGCCGATCCTGCATGTCCTAAAAGCCAAGAGTGATGTCTTAGCTGCTCCTGTGGGATTTTTTGAAAGGAAAGCTCTGGCAGGATTTGTGCCATGAAGCCAATTGCAGTTTGACCGATGTGTTGCGGGGCAGCCTTTTGGCATCCGTGGTCTCTCCTCCTCAAGTGCAAAGGAACAAATTATCCCGTGGCAGATAAAAATGGGTGTTCAAAGCATTCAAGGACACGTCCTCAGCACTGAAACAGATGGCAAAGCTGACGAGAGCGGCTTGGGGTATTTTCCTCTTGTGGGGGTTGTTTCATCCGTGTCTCCCAAGCCCCCCGGGTGTAAGAAGTGGCTCTTCAGGCCACTCATCCTGCTGTGCATTCCCATGGCAGCTTTGCCACGTGGCTGCTCCTTGTTTCGTTGCTCTCTCAGCGAGGCGCGAGGTTTCCAACTCTCCACGTGGGCTTGGTGTCAGCACAGGCTCCCTCGTGCCACAGCTTGGCCAGCTGCCCCCAATCCATGTGCCAGCTGCCGGGTGGGGCTCGAATGGTGCTTGCCTTTTCCAAAGCTCCCTCACGTGACTCCACCTGGAGAGGGGTGGAATTCTACTTGGTGGGTCCCTCTGCCCCTGCCCCCTGAGCCAGGGGATCACAGAATCAACTAAGATGGAAAAGACCTTTGAGATTATCGAGTCCAACCTATGATCCAACACCACCTTGTCACCCAGACCATGGCACTGAGTGCCACGTCCAGTCTTGCCCTATACATCTCCCGGGATGGTGACTCCACCACCTCCCTGGGCAGCCCATTCCAATGCCCAGTCACTCTTCCTGTGAAGAACAACTTCCTGATGTGCAGCCTAAACCTCCCCTGGTGCAGCTTAAGGCTGTGTCCTCTGCTTCTGTCACTGTTGGCTGGGAGAAGAGGCTGAACCCCACCTGGCTACACCCTCCTCTCAGGCAGTTGTAGAGAGTGGTAAGGTCACCCCTGAGCCTCCTCCTTTCCAGGCTGAACACCCCCAGCTCCCTCAGCGACTCCTCACAGGACTTGTGTTCCAGACCCCTCACCAGCCTTGTTGCCCTTCTCTGGACACGCTCCGGCATCTCAACGTCCTTCCCAAATTGGTGGCCCCAGAACTGGACACAGCACTCAAGGTGCAGCCTCACCAGTGCCGAGTACAGGGGAGCAATCACTTCCCTGGTCCTGCTGGCCACACTATTCCTGATCCAGGCCAGGATGCCATTGGCCTTCTTGGCCACGTGGGCAGCAAGAGGGATGTGATGTGCTGTCCTGCATCCCTGCAGGATGTTGTTGCCAGGATGAGTAAAGTGTGAGCCAAGCGTTGGGCCCCGGTTGCACAAGACACTGGAGCTGCCCCGGCTGCGCTGCTGGGAAGTGGCTGTGGTGACACAGACCCGGCTGCTGCCAGGACTTGGCACTGCCATCCCAAATGGATCTACCAGAGTTCACTTAGCAATTACTGTCACTGGCCAAACAGACTCGACTTGGGGAAAACTAATTTTTTTCCCAACTAAAATAGATGAGAAACAGAGACAAAATTAAAACACCGCCTTCCCCCCCCCGCCCTTATTCCCAGGCTCAACTTCATTCCTTCCCTCCCGACTCCTCTGAGTGGTGCAGGGGGATGAGGACTGCGGTCAGTTTGTAGCAGCCACTGTTTGCAGCTCTTTCCTCCTCACACCTTTCCCCTGCTCCAGTGTGGGGCCTTCCATGGGCTGCAGTCCTTCAGGAGGAGCCCCTCTTCCAGCAGGGGCTCCTCTCTAGAGGCTGCCCATTCTCTAGAGGAGAATCTCTGCTCCAACACCTGCAGCATCTCCTCCTCCTTCTTCTTTGAACTTTGCTGCTTGGGGCATCCAAGCTTTGTATTCAAGGGACCCTGGTGTTAATGGCTTTACGGGTCCTGGAGCTACTGGACTCCAAACTGCTTTTCCTTCCATGATTTTCTAGGAAAATAAGGCCACTGGGCCATAGATACAGTGCAGGAACTCCTAAACCACTGCCCGCCACACTCTCTCCATTGTGACCATGTGCACTGTGGTCCTACAACAGCAGCATGGTCCCTGATGCTCCCTGGCTTTCCCAGGTTAGCAGAGGGGTAGAGGAAGGGTTGGAGTCACGTCGCTCCCTTAGCAAAGAGCTGGAACCAACTTGCCTGGTGAAAGGTGGGAGATGACCTTGCTGTGCCCTGGCACCACTGCAGGGAGTGACATCCTTCAGCGAGGTTGTGTTTTGGTGCTGTCCAGATTCTGATGCCCAACATAGCTCCCTGGCATTGGCAAAGCGTGCCCAGCTCCTGCTGAGACTCTCTCCGTTTGGTAGAGGGTGATGGCAGGTGCTGGCACCAGTAGTTGAGCCAGGCAGAGGTGACAGCTCAGTAAGCATGTGTGTGGTGAGTGTTATCTCCACCACGCACACCACACTTTTTATACTGCTTTCACTTAGGGAGGTATCAGTGACTGGAAATCTGGGGGGATGGTGGTTTGAGATGGCAGTTGTGGGGTTGAAGCCAGCTGAGATGATACCATATCTCTGCTGTTGTCCCCAGCAGTCCCAACCCCTCCTGTCTCTTCCCTAGCACCTGCAGATTCGGATGGGCCCCTCTACCTGCCCTACAAGACCCTTGTGTCCACGGTCAGCAGCATGGTGTTCAGTGAGGGGGAGGCCCAGCAGCTCATCGAGATCCTGACGGAGAAAGCAGGAATCATCCAGGACACCTGGCACACGGTAGGGCTCTGCCAGGGCTCTGCTGAGCCTCAGGAGGTGCAAGGGGAGGGAAGGCACCCCATTTTCAGGCAGGCTGGCCCTGAGGGTGTCTTGGAGAGCGGAACTGAATTTTCCCCTGGAGCAGAGGGCAGGATGTCCCCAGGGGTGGAGGGGGTGGGTCTGAAGGTGATGGTCCCCACTGATGTGCTACCCCACGCTGGCAGGCCACGCAGAAGGGTGACCCGGTTGCTGTCCTGAAACGCCAGCTGGAGGAGAAGGAGAAGCAGCTCTCTGCCGAGCAGGAGGATGCAGCTGCTGCCAGGAACAAGCTGCGGGAGCTGGGCAAGGTAAGCCCTGTGTGGCCCTCCTGGCATCCCCGGCACGAGCTCTGCTCGTGGTGGCTCTCCATGTGCCTCCTGCTCCCAGCACCTCATCCCACTTGCAGGTGAAGCCTAGGAGCTCTTTGGGCCCTTCACCTGTTTGCTGTTTTCTTCCCAAAAAGGGGAGGAGATCCCCATCTGGCCTCCTCCCTTGGGCCTGATCCAGTCTGGGGAGGTGCCAGCCCAAAGAACCACAGGGCAGTGCCCTTTGGCAGCCATGGGAAAAGCAGGGGAAAACCCTCTCTGTGGGAGATTGCAGCTGTCTTCTGCTTTGGGGAGAAAAGCAAATCCCTTCTCCGCCCAGATTCCCTGAGCTGAGAAGGTGCCTTTGTAAGGAGCCTGATCCTATTTACAGTGCCCTTCCCTGACTCAGCCCTCCACCTCTTTTGGATGTTGAAGGCAGAACAGACCCCTGCCACATTGAACTTGTCAAGTCCATCTGCTTAATTTTTCTGCTTTGCCCCAAACGTTATGTGATGTTATTTATCCCAGGGGGAGAGAGGAGGGCAGGAAATAACATTCCAGGCTGTCTTACTCCTTTTTCTTAGCTGGCCCAATATGGAACAACAGTGGCATCCAGTGGCCACAGAGCCCAAAACAAAATGCAGGAGGAAATGTAAGTGCAGAACGTACCTGGGCGCGGGGGCAGCAGTGAAAGGGCTAAGCTTCTTAGTCTTCTGAGCTAGGAGGCCACCAGCTCCACATCCTCTTAAAATGAGGAAAGCTGAGGACTGACTGGGGGACTCCTTTCCTCGAAGGAGCTGGCGGCCGAGCGGGCCAAGGCGGTGGCCGTGGAGGGCAAGCTGAAGGAGCAGCTGCTGGCCCGCGAGCGGGAGATCGTGGCGGTGCAGGCGCGGATGCAGGCCAGCTACCAGGACCACGTCAGCGAGACTCAGCAGCTCCAGGGCAAGGTGAGCCCCAGGCTGTGCCCTGCTCCTGCCTCCATGGGCTGCCAGGGGGCTGCTGGTGGCCTTGTGGAGAAGGCTGAGCTGTGTGAGGGGACAAGAGCCAAGGGGAGGGGAGGGGTGACACCCTTTGGTGCTCCTGGACCGTGGTGCTGGAGGGGGAAGAGGTGCGTGGGAGCATCCTCATGGGATGTCACATCCCTGGGGGCTGTCAGCATCAGCAGACTCCCCCCTGCGTTGCCAGTCCCTCTTGCTCATCTCGTGGGCTTTGACAGGGAGAGCAAAGGGGCCGGTGGTGGCATTAACCCCTGTTGCGCTCCCCTAGATCCGAACCCTGCAGGAACAGCTGGAGAATGGCCCCAACACACAGCTGGCTCGCCTGCAGCAGGAGAACTCCATCCTGAGGGATGCCCTCAACCAGGCTACCAGCCAGATGGAAAGCAAGTAAGGCTGGGGTGAGGGCAAGCAAACCCTGGCTTGGCCGCCCCCCTTTCTCGAAGGTACACCCCAAGTAGCTGGAGGTAGAGGAGGGAGTGCAGGAGGAAGAGCTTGCCAAATGGCTTTTGGGCGGCTGCCAGGGGAAACAAGGATGTTCTTCCCAAGCGAAAGAGAATCCCTCTCTGCTTTGGGGTCACCTGTGCTGATGCCAGAGCCAACAAGCAGTGGAGGGGGGAGAGGGGACTAGAAGGCACTGTGGCGTGTTCCCCTCATAAGGCAGCTCATACTCTCAAACTTGAGAAGAAATGCAGCTGGTTCTTCGATGGGAGTGATGCTGCAGAGAACAGAGACCAGCCCAGTGTGTGCAGAACAAATAGGAGCTAGGTAGAAGAATTTCACACTCCTTTTTATAGAAAGTCTGAAACGACTGGTGATTAACAGCAGTCAAATAATTACAGGGTGGACTCCAGCTGCTTGTAGTGCTTCCTCTTGTGTCTGGGAACACAGATCCTTGTGTCCTCTACTTCATAAGAAAGGAATGTCTCCTGTGACTGAAACAGGACTTTTTAAAAGTGATTTGTTGGCTCTCTCCACCCCCTCCCTGAAGGACCAGGAGTGTCCTAGAAACAGGCAAACAAAGTTTTGAGGTGTTTCAAGTCCTATATGTCAGGCCTGCAGGAGGAGGTGTTCCCCCATGGCAACATCAGAGAGGCTTGGCTGGCCTGTGGGCTGAAATAACCCTGCTTCTGTTGGTGCAGGCAAAATGCTGAGCTGGCCAAGTTGAGGCAGGAGTGCAACAAGCTGATGAAAGAGCTGTCTGAGAAATCCGAGGTGCTGCAGCAAGAGGAGCAGCAGAGGAAGAGCTGGGAGATCAAAGCGGTGGCCTCGGAGAAGCGGATCGAGCAGCTGCAGGTCAGGCAGATGAATGTCCATGGCTGGGAAGGAAGGGAGCTGCCTTGCAGGCTTCCTAATTGCCCTCCCCTCCATTAGCTTGTCACATTCAGTGTGCCCCTTGTGCAGCACCACCAGCAGAGCCCAGGGAGCAGGATGCCCTGGTTGAAGGTTGAAGCCATTCTTCTGCAGGAGCTCTCTCTCTCAAACTCAGATGGTTTTAAGCCTGTTGCTGTCTCTCCCTGGTGCAGGAGACAGAGCTTGTGGCTTTTTTTGTTGCCACGAGGGTGTGGCTGGGTTTGGGGTTTTTAGGGATGTTGAAAGGACACCTCCCAAGCAGAGTCTCTGAGCACACAGAGGGGTGTTGCTGGCAGGCAGGCTGTACTCACACAGGGAAGAGCATCTTCCTGGGATGTTGACAGCGCTCCTGCTGGGATGTTGCTAAACTGGGTGCTGGGAGCATTAATCCCAGTGTAGCAGACAGAGTGAGGGATGTGCCCTGGGCGTGTGCTGTGGCATCTGAACTGCTCTGGCCTCTTTAAGAAGGGGCTGTGGTGAAGGAGACCTTTACCTGCACATGCCAAAATGGTTTTGTAGAGGTGTTGCTAGAGCAAGCAGCCTTCATATTCTTGCTCTTAATTTTTTGTGTGCCTGAGGGTGTAGATCTCCTTCTGGTGGGCTGCATTTGGCTCCTGTTGCTTTTGTGGGTGAGGAGCAAGGAGGGTGATGTGAGCACAGAGCAGGTGTGAAGGCAGGAGCTGCCTGCTCAACATGAGCTCCTAGACATGGATTTGGGAGAACTCCAGGGCTGTCAGCTTGCTGCACACCTTAATACTAATTAAATAAATCACACTAGCTGGAAGACTCTAAAGTCAGGGATGTGTTCAAGGTGCTAGGGAGAACGTGTTCCACAGCAACACCTGGAGCTCTGAGCTGAGAATGTGGAGTCAAATCCTCAAAAAAAAGAGAAGCTCTGATTTCCTGGTGGTGCTGGAAGCATCTGTTGGACAGAGACAGGCCTGCTGGTTTACCTTTTTCTGTCCCCTCCATGCAAAGCAATTCTTCTCCATCTGCAAGGGCACCCCTAGAGCTGCAACTCGTCCTCCTCCTCCTCTGCCTTCCCCCTCAAAATGCCTGCCTTGGCCAGGCCTCTTCCTTGCAGCTTTCTAAGATGGAAAAAAAAAGTATTCCCTGGCCCAAGTTGGACAGAATATTCCTCCACGTGTGGAAACGTGGTTGGGTGTCCCTGCTCTGCAGAGCCCCGTGCCAGCACCTCTCCCTGCTGGGCTGGGGCGATGTGAACCAGAGCTTTGAGAGGTTTTTCAGAGCTCTCCATAGGGGAGGTTGGCCATGGAATTGGCCCAGAACTGAGACATTGGGTATTGTCTGCTTCCCAACGTGGGCTGGCAACTGATAAAATGTGAGCACAGGGCAAGGTGCTTCATGCACAGGGGGAGATTGGGTGGAGGGTGACTTTAATCCCCCAAAGCACAGCTCAAAAATGGCATTATGTGACACACAAAGCTTTGCTTCAAGTTGGCTGGGGGTGTCTGTCACACTCCAGGAAACCTTCTCTTCCTGCTGTGCAGGCTTCCCAACGGGAGGTGGAGGTGATGCTGCAGAAGAGGCTGGATGAGGTCAGCGACGAGCTCCGCAAAACCCAGAGCAGCTACAAAAGCTTGTTGGCAGACACAGAAAAGACCAAAGGGCAGCAGCAGAGCATTGCTGGTGAGGAGCTGGGACTGGCATGGGGAGGCCTGTGGGGCAGACTGGAAACTTTGAGAGCTGGGTACTTGGTGGAGCTGCCTGGGGCAGGACAACAGATCCAGGGATGACTTAGGCTGCCTGGTGTTGGTGTGAGCAAGACATGGGCTGGCCAATGGTTCTGTCTAGGCTGTTCCTCCAGTGCCTCTCTCTTGTGCTGTCCTGCATCCCTGCCTGCCCTTTCTGTGCCTCCTGGGAGCATCCACAGCCAAGGCTTCTTTGGCTAAGATTCTGCTTGGACAGAGCAGGGTGGGGAGTCTCCAGGTTTGTTTGCACCTGCCCTACTGTGTTTGTCACCCTTCCCTCCAACAGAACTGCAGGCCAAGCTGCTGAGCTCCGAGGCAGAGGTTAAGAGTAAGCTGCTGGAGCTGGACAGTGTGAAAGGGAAACTGCAGGATGCCAGCTTGGAGAACACAAAGCTTCTGGAGAGGATCAAATCCATCGAAGCTCTGCTGGAGGCAGGCCAGATGAGGGAGGCAGAAAAAGACAGAGACTTGCAGGTTGCGTGCTCGTTTACTTGGGGTGGGAGGATGGGAACGGGTTACTCTGATTACACAATCCCTGTGTTGTCTTTGCTCTGGGATCTTCTCTGGGATGCCACAGGAAGGGCTGACCTGCATCACGTGCTTAGGGCAGATAATGAAAGTGCTTTCTCTCTTCCAGGCAGCCAATGAAGCAGAAATGAAGCAGCTGCAGTCAAGGTGGGTCCAGGTGCACATCCTGCTATGGCACCTCCAGCTTGCTGTCCATGTGTCTCAGGCTTCCTCGAGCACTGAGCCTATGGCTGAGGGCTTCCTGCCTCCCAGGCAGGCTTGGGGACTGCCAAACTGGAAAGTCGAGGTCAATCCTGACCAGCAGTGCTATTTAAAATATTAATTGGCTCTGGTGCTGGCCCCATGTAACAGCCAGTCTGTTCTTAAGTAGGACTAAAGTGCTGGTGGGCACTTGGGGTCTGACCAGTCCTACAGAACAGGAGGTCCTGGTGGTGTTGGTGCTGGGTGTGGGATGTCTCTGATCCAAGTCCTTGCTCAAGGCTGGGCCAACCGGAGGCAGTTTTTTGAAAATGTTTCCAGGTGTCTCCAAGGATGGAGGTTCACCACCTCTCTGGGTCCCTGTTCCAGTGTTTGATAACCTCTTCTCCCACCATCCAGTGCAGAAAAGCTTTCTGGCATTTAATTGGAGTTCCCCATGTCATGGCTTGTGCGTGTTGCTCCCTGTCCATGTGCTGGGCACCTCTGAGAAGGCTCAGGCTCTGCACGGGGGGAGGATTTCTTAGATGCCCCCACTGCCAGCAAGCATCCAGCATTCCTCTAAAGGAAGGCAGCTGTGAAGTTGTCCTGGGACCCCAAGAGACTGGTGTAGTTTTTCTCAAGGACCTGAACCTTGGTTTGCTCAAAGTGAGGGTCTCTTCAGGGCAGATGGTGGATCTGAGGGTGTGGAGGGAAGCTGCAGCTCTCTGCTGTTTAGTGGGCAGCCCTGATTTCGGGTTACTCAAGATAGTGGGGTGATACTTTCAAAATGCAGAGCTGTGGGCTCTCTCAGCCTAATGAGCCGTGGATGGGAACAGTCCCAGTTGTGCAAGCTGGAATTCTTGGCCTTTGCATCCGGATGCTGCTTCCTCTTTTTGTGTGTGTACAGCCAGCCAGGTACTCACACTTGTTATTGCTGGTAAGGGGTAGAAAACTAGATCCCACTCCAGTATTGCCATGGCTGTGGTTTTTAGTCCTGCTCCCTCTTCCTCCTGCTGTGTGTAGATCCCAGAGCAGACCAGGATAGGAAGGGCTGTGGTCTCCATCTCGGGAGCTTGCTGCCCGTGAGGGAGGTGAATGCTCAGGCTCACTCCTGCACCCTGCCCTTCCAGACTCCAGGAGAAGACAAGCCAGCTCTCAGCCTTGGAAAGGGAAGCCACACAGCTGCGGGAGGCGGTGGAGCAACAGAAGCTGAAAAACAACGTACGTGAGTGCACGGCAGCCCATCGTGGTCACCTACTGATGGCTCCAGGCTGTGGCCAGAGGCTCTTCCAGCAGGAATACCCCCGGCAGGCTGTGCTGCTGGAGCTGGTGGGCTGTAGCAGGCAGTGTGCTGCCCGAGGTGATCTGTCTGTCCCCTGTTCTCTTGGGAGGTTTAGGACCTGGTAAGCCAGAGAGAACCTACCCTGGCAGGGCCAAGGCAATCCCTGAGAAGGCTCCTTCACTGCTCCTCTGCTCCCCCTGCTGCAAGGTGGTGTCAGTTGTGTGGAGGCCGCTGTGCATCCTGCACTTGAGTTGTGTCCCCTCTAGGCATCCTGAGCATGCTTTGGAGCTCCTGCCCCCCATCCAGCTCTGCTCTGCTCCCTCCAGGGCATTTCCTGAGCAATGGGGTGTGTGGAGCCACTGCAAAGACTGGGGGGAAAGGGATGGACTGGTGGGCAGTGGGATGGAAAGCCCTGCAGTGCCAATAAGCAGCTTTGTGGCCTTTGGCACAGCGTGTGGCTTATTGCCCTCTCTGTGTGGTCTCCACAGGACCTTCGGGAAAAGAACTGGAAGGCAATGGAAGCACTCACCACAGTGGAGAAGGCGTGTGAGGAAAAGCTACTCGCTGCTACAAAAGCAAAGGTGAGCCTGGCATTTCCCTGGTGTTGGAAGGGAAACCTTCGGCTTCCCCAAGCCACCGGAGATGCTTGCCCTGGGTTGCCTGCCTCCTCTTAGGAGCAGTGCTGGCCCAGCTCTCCTGCAAGCTTCTCCAAAATCTGTCTTGAGGGCTGTGCATCCCTGGTACTGCTCATGGTTGGGGAACCAGGAAGGTTGTTGAACTGGAAGTGACATTTTTGTGGTTCCCAGTGTCAGCAGTTTCCTGTGCTGCTGCTTTCCCCATGCTGGCTCAATCCCTGTAAGCACAGAAGAGCAGGACCAGTGTTGTCACCCTGGCCAGCAGGTGCTCAAGATGTCCATCCCATGACAGTTTGTCCCTCTTTCAGGAAGAGCTGGCCCAACAGCTGGATGCACTCCAGACACGAACCAAGCAGACGCTGCTCTCTGCCCTCCCCGGAGTCACCATGTCCTCACAGCAGGTGGGACAGGCTTCCCCAGACCCCCACAGAGCCTCCTCTGCATGGGAAGGAGAGGTGTCTGTCTAAGCATCCTCTTTCTTCCTTGTTCTTTTTTCCGAACTCAGGATTATGACACGTGGCTACAGGAGTTTAAGGAGAAGACCGTGGGTGTGCTAAAGCAGCAGATGATCACAACAGAGTCACCAGTAAGTGAAGGGGCTGGAAAGTGGAGGGAGTGCTGGAGGGTCACATGTTTCTTCTCCTCATCTCTCCCTCCCTCCCTTCCCTCTCTTTTTAGGATTCAGCTCTCAAATTAAAAGAGGCAGAGGAAGCGCAAAGCACTTTACAAGCAGAATGCGAGCAGTACAGAACGATCCTCGCAGAGACAGTAAGTTGCTGCCCTTGGGACTGTATTGGCTTTCCACTGGAAATCCCTCTGGAGAGGTCAGCTGGCAGCCCAGGCTGCCTGTGAGCTCAGGGTGGGCATCCCTCGGTATGTTGGGGGGCTGCCCAGTATTTGTCAGTGAGACAGAGGAACAGGACAAATGTGAATTCCTAGAGCTCTTCTTCAGCCTAATTGTGTTGGAAACCTTCCTGGTAGTGATGGGATGAGACACAGCAGGGTGGTTGAGCCAGAACAGGAATTAGGAGGCCCCAGCCTCACCTAAGACATCTACTTCTGTCACCCGTTCTTTGGGCCAAATCCTTGGAGAGGCTTTGGCTATGCCAAGGCTTCCAGCTCTTACTCTGCTCAGCCTCGTGGGGGCTGGAGGAGGTTTGGGCTCAGCTGAGGCTTTGCCCACAGGAAGGGATGCTGCGAAACCTGCAGAAGAGCGTGGAGGAGGAGGAGCAGGTGTGGAAGGCAAAGCTCACAGCCTCTGAAGAGGAGCTCCAAAAGGTGCGTGTTGGTGGCACTCACGGGTTTGGTGCTCCTGGAGCTGGACTGCCAGGAGAAGGGGATCTGTTGGCTACGAATTGGTTGGTGACCCTAAGTGTTCCTGCCAGCTTTGAACCCCAAGAGACACAGGGATTTTCTCTTCTCCCCAAATCTACCCCTCCTGTCACCAAACCAGCAGACAAAAAACCCACCTCATGTAGAATCTTCTGTCTCGAATGCAGAACTGAGATTGAGCTATTTTCCATGGTCTGGCTGCTCCCTATCCATCACATGGGGTTTTGGAGTTAACTGGGACTGCAGGGAGATGGGGGAAGCTGTTGTACAAGAGATGTTTGATTTCCCAGCCCAGTGCTGGCTCCAGCAGCGCCAGCACTGCCGAGGGCTGCTGTGGGATTGCAGGGGATGACGTGGCTGCTGATGGTGTGCGTGATGGGACGAACGTCCGGTGCCGAGGGCAGGTCCCAGAGCAATCCTGCCCCCCGGTGGAGAAGAGGTGAATTCCTCCTCTCCAGAAATTTCAGCATCTGTGGAGTCCTCTTCAAAAATCATCCCAGGTTTAAATGCAAGCCCCGTGCTTTTTCTGGTAGATTGGCGTCTCTTAACACTGAAGTCCACGACACCTCATTGGAAAGTTGCTACTTCCAAACCAAAAAGTGCTTTCAGTAAGAAGCTTGTGCTGAGCCTGGTGCCAGTTTCTCGGGTGTTGAAACCTGACTGCAGCCACCTGAAGTACTGCAGGCAACAGCTGTTGCCTTTCTCCATGATTTATGGCCTCTGTGTGTTAGTTGTCCTCCCTGGGAAGAAGAGCTCCTCTGTGGAGCTCCCCTTTGGCATCGGGCACTTGGGTACAGGATGAAGTGGGAGAGGTGGGAGTGAAAGAGCAGCCAGGTTTTGATTGAAGCAAAGGTGCTCAGTGTCCACTGACCTTCTCTGATCCTTTCTGCTTCAGTCACACCTCCAGCTGAAATCCCTGGAAGGCATGGTGGAGAAGTTGAAAGCAGATATACAGAACACAGATCAGGTGAGGTTTTTTGAGTGCAAGAGAAGGTCTCTGCACAGGTGCCAGACTGGTGAATGCTGTGCTTGGGTTGAGTCGGGCCCCATCTCCTGGCTTGCCATGGGGAGGGCAGACTTTAAGCATAGGATGTTTGGGATGTGTCGATCTCAATCAGTCAATCCCCTCCTGCTTTCCTGTCTTTAAATCCAGCTAAAGGAATACACGTCTCTTCTGGAAACGCAACTGGAAAATCATTTGGAGACAGCCAGCTCTGAGCGCCAAAACTACACAAAAGAAGTTGGAGCCGTAAGCGTGGTGGCTGCTGCCTTCTTAACCTTCTGCTAACCCTGACTCACCACCCATGCACATCTTGAGGATTTGAGGAGTGCCCCTGGGGACCTGGGAAATACCCCAGGGATCTGCAGCTTTGCAAAGAAGGAGAAAACAAAGAAGGAGAAACCTGGACATGGTTGCTCCAGTCTCAGTTGTAGACACATAAAGTCAGGAGATTCATGGGCAAGGTGATGGGTCAGGGAGATCTGTATGGAGGTGCTGTCTACTGCTCCTCGGTGGCCTGTGTGATTTCTGTGGCTCAGGTGAGACAGACCTGTCTTGTGGCTGTCTCTCTGCGCAGGCAGCAGCAGGCAGGTCAGCAAGTGATGCCATCAGGACCTCTCTGGGAAGATGTCGCATCATAAAAATGCTTCCTTGGGCCAAAGAGTTCCAAAACCAAGTGCATAAAAGGACTTAATTTTTTTTTTCTTTCTGTTCCTCCTCAACAGTTGAGGCAGCTCTTGTCAGAGTCCCAGGAGCAGCTGGAGGCAGCAAAGACTGAGACGCAGAAGCAGAGCAAGGAGCTGGCTCTGGTAAGGAGGGGCCCTTGGGGCTGGTTTGCAAAGCAGCTGTGGGGGCAGCACCCTTCCTGTGGGTTCAGGGAGGACAGGAAGGCACAGCCATTGCACAGGGAAACCTCGTGCTGCTGGGGACCAGATTTTCAGAGA
This sequence comes from Ptilonorhynchus violaceus, assembly GCA_013397565.1. Taxonomy (NCBI): domain Eukaryota; kingdom Metazoa; phylum Chordata; class Aves; order Passeriformes; family Ptilonorhynchidae; genus Ptilonorhynchus; species Ptilonorhynchus violaceus. Next base: position 266,861 of record VZRJ01008049.1, on the reverse strand, counting down.
CGATGTTTGGGACCCAGGAAGAGGTTTTTATTTGCCTGTCTTTCCTGCTGTGATGGGGGTGGGAAGGAAGGGAGAGCAGCCAGGCTTGCTCAAGCTGGTGTGTACCAGAAAAACCCAGCTGCCCCACCAGTGGACACTTGTCACCACAACACCACCCTGGGGCAGGGGTTTGGGTGTCTTAAGCATCCATCCATCCATCCATCCATCCATCCATCCATCCATCCATCCATCCATCCACCCACCTTTGAGCAGACGAGGTGGAAGCATGTGCTCTGCACCCCTGGGAGCTGTTGTGCCTCCAGCCGCCCAGGTTAGGTGCCACTGTCGTGCTCTCGCAGAAACAGAAATGGTTTTCCCAACATTTCAGCTTGTGTGCAAGCCAAAAAGCTGGCAGGCTGTATCTGCAGGTCCTTGTGGGTCATGTGAAGGCTGCGGCGCAGGGATGTGTAACTGGGCTGGGCTTGCTGGTCCTCCCTCCAGGTCAGGCAGCAGTTGGGTGAGAGGGAGAGCCACGTACAGGGTGGAGAAGCAGTGAGGTTACAAGCTGAGCCAAGTGAGCCTGCACCTGTCGAGGTTAGGGTCATGAGACTGCTCCTGGGGAGGCATTGACCCTTAACCATGTCCTGTGTCACCATCTCTCACCTCATGGAGAACTGCACACGACTTTGCTCAGGGCTGTCACAGCTGTGTTGTCTCCTGTCCTGTGTGTTTTGGGAAGCCAGCCCCCCATCCCTTCAGCCATGTACCGTAGCAGTCAGCTTCCACCAGACTGTTCCCCTTGGGCACCCTCTGTGACAGCATCAGGCTGGCAAAGTCTGAGGGGAGACAGGCAGGGCATGCTGCAAGCCCTGGGGCCAACACTTGTCACAATGCCCTGTGGCATTGGGGGCTCAGAGGAAGGGGATGCCCTGACAGAGCTGTGCCAGGATCCCGTCCCAGCGGGTGGGGATTAGGATTACAGAGGCTCCATAAATCTTGCTGGAGCTGGGTGAGGGCATTAGCAGCTGTTTCCTTTCAGGCTGATGCCTCTTGCCGGTGGCGGTGCTGCCACGAGCCGGGCTCTGTCTTTCTCCATTAATCCTGTTAACTGTGGAGCCTTCTCCCAGTCATGGGGACCTGCCAGGCGTGTCTTCCTCTGCGGGGCGCCTCTCATCACACATCCCAGCTGGTGCTGCCTGAGAAGCAAGCCAAATTTGGCAATGCTAGGCCACGCCCATCAGCATCCTCCCAGCCCTGCAGAGCAGGGATGCTGGTCCCTATTTGCCCTTTGGTGCCCCGGGGAAAGCTTCCATTTTCATTTCTTCTGTCATAGTCCAGCTTTCTTGGTAATGTCCCTGCTAGCTCATTTCTTGGGTCTTTTTAAAATTCTATTTCTGGGTGTTTTCCCCCCTCTTCTCAACACAGCTGAAAACCCAGCTGGAGCAGAATGAAACGCTGGTGGAGAAGGAGCAAGTGCTGCGGCAAAAGCTGGCACGGGAGCTGGAGGAGGTGGGTGTGGGTGAGGAGGATACAAGGGTGTGCAAAGCCTTTAGGGGTTCTTGGCTGCTAATGAAGCCCAAGGATTAATTTGAAGAATTAATTTGAAGGTTTTTCCCCATCACTGCCTGCACCTCAGACATTCCTTCACACACCTGAAGAACTTCTTCCAGCAGCCGTGCTAAAGTCATGGGGCATCACTGGCCCCTCAAATTCCGCCTCTCCCAGTCCCCCCGTGTCTTTTGCCAGCTCTTTCCTGTGCGGGTTAAGGCCTTTAGCTGGGTTTCCTGCTGCTCCTGGTGAGAAGTGTCACCTTCCTGGTGGAAGCTGGATCAACACAAGCAATGCTTTATGTGGCTGTACAATCCAATTCTTCACCAGGGCCCACCCAGTGGGCACTCGGGGATGTTGGGAGCAGGATTTGGAAGATGCCAGTGCCATTGGCTTCTGTGCTTACTGAGTGTGTCCCCTTCCAGGCCCAGAGCTTAGCACGCAGCTTGCAAGCAGAGCTGGAAAAGCTGAGACTGGCTGAACATGCAGCAGCTTCAGACAAGGAGGAAGCCCAGCATCTCAAGGTGATTTGGCTGTACCACGACAGCAAAAGTCATGTCCGAGCAGGACTACGGGCACGATTTATCATTTTTGAGGATGGTGGAGCAAGGTCAATGGTTACCCTGATGGCAGAGAGCTCCACCGTGGCTGAAGGACAGCAGGGCACAAGTCACAGCCACTGCATCCCTGTAGGCCAAGATGAGCGTGATGCCCTGAGCAAACATTCACAGGCTGGGCTTTTCACACACTGGGAAACCATCCAGTCCTAGGCCCCGGCATCTGCGGGGAGCCAGAGTGAGCTGTAGCTTTGGGGTGATGCCTGCTCTCCCTGTGGAGGAGGGAACCTGGTGTTCCCCTGGCTTCTGGGCACCGAGACAGCTTGATGCAGACCCGAGGTGACCTGAGATGCTTTGAAGGGGGGAAGGTCACGAGACAGCAAAGGGAGGCTCAGGCAGATGCCTTCTTTTGACTACCATGTAGGAAAGACTTGAAAAAGAAAAAAAATTAACAAAGGACCTGGGCCAGGCAGCAACCAAACTACAGGAGCTACTGAAGGTTACGCAGGACCAACTGGCCAAAGAGAGAGAAATGGTGAAGAAGTTGAAAGAACAGCTTCAGGAAACGGTACTGGTGGTGGCCATGGCCCTCCCCTTGATGCTGGTGGAGGCCCTGGGGCAGTGTGCAGCAGGCAGGGGTTTAAAACTGGAGGCAAGGTGGCCCTTGCTGCCAGGAACCGCTTGGCTGGCTTTTGGGAAACCCTGGGACCACACAAGGTGGTGGCCAAGGTTCTCCCTACCCAAAAGGCAGGACCTGGCCCATCTGTGAAATGCTCTGGGGCTTGAGCTACCATGAGAATAAGGTTGAGAGCCAGCTGAGTAACCCATTCCTTTTTTCCTTCTCCAGGGGAAAGAGGACAGTTCAAAGGAAGGGACTTCAGTTTGACGAGTCTGCGCCCTGGACCTTACAGTTAACTTACCAAAATGCCTTACACATTCCTAAAAATAAAAATTTATGCTAAATTTACTGTAGATAAAAGATACAAGCCATTAGTGACCCAAAACCTAGTTTTGAAACTTACAAAAAAATACAAAAAAAAACCCCAAAAAACCAACCAGTAAACACTGCAGTTTGTAAGAAAATCTTCATACTGTTTTGTACAACTCTTCGTTTCCTGGGGAGCTGCTGTGGCCACGCCGGGCACGCGCTGGGGCTTCACCTTCCTGTTCCAGCAGAACCCACCAACGTGTGAAAAGGGAAGACTGTGTTTGTACATCAACCAGTGCAATTATAATTATATATTTTTTCCTTTTTTTTTTTTATTTTTTTTTTGAGTGAAAGGAGTGTGAAAGTAAGACCCACTATGGAAGGATGCCCTCTGATGGGTGGCTCTTGGCACGTGTATTTCTGGGTGTCGATGCAATTAAAGTGACGTAGTGAAAAGAGCTTGTCCTTGCTTTATTTTTCCTGGGGTTTTGTTTGTGTTGGTTTTTTAAAGTTTGTAAGCCAGGTAGGTCTTTGGGGGTCACTGAAGAAGGACTCTGCTTTGCATGTTCTTTATTTTCCCCTTGCTTGCTCTGTTACAAAAGCCATCCCGTTTTTGATGCACTACAAACAAAGGAGAGAAACAATTCCTTCCCACTGTGTTTTCCTGACAGTGGAGGGCTGGGGTGTGGGGGTTGGCAGAGGGATTGCCACTTTTGCCATAGCAGTAGGGGCGTGGTGGGGACAGGGACCACTCCTCTTGCTTGCTTTAAACCTTAGTACTCCCCTGTAATCTGCCCCTGCGGGTGCTGTGTGATGGTGGCAGCCCTTGGTCGCTGCCAGGCTCTCCAGCCTTCTGCTCTCCCCTTCTTGTGGCTTTGCTTTTTATTTTTTCCTTTTTTTTTTTAAATTGTTCTTTTATTGTTCTTTCTTTTTTTTCCTTTCTCTTTTATTTGCAAGCTGGTTTCTTAGGAAATGGCCGAGGCCACATGACAGCTTGGTGCCTGTCTCCCCACAATAAAGCTGCTGAGCCCAGTGCTGACATCAGCAGGATCTGAGTGAGGGGAGGAAAAGGCCCCCTCGGTCCCTCCAGTGCGTGCGAAGAGCCAAGGCCAGGAAGAAGGATGAGGGACAGACCTGCTTCCATTTTGTTCCTGGGGAAGGCCAGTGTGTGACCAACCCCTGCACTGCACACCAGAGACTCCACAGGACTGGGGGAATGTCCTGTCCCTCCCTCAGCACTGTGGCTTTTGGGGCCACGATGAAGGAGGGTGGGGGAGGACTGTGACTCATCTTTGCCCAGGTAAGAGAAAGGGCTGAGGAAATGGTGAGCTGGGAGCCACCGCCCCTGCCCCCCACCCTTGTGTGTATCCCTCCACTCCCCCTCCCAGCACAGGCAGCAGATGGAGCTGGTCTCCCCACTCCTAGAGGGACAAACTTGGGAAGCAGACCTTTTGCCCCACAGCCGTCGGTTTATCTTCCTGGACTTGTGGCACATGGGGAGGAACACATGAGTCAAGGGCCACTGGTGACCTCACCCTGTCACCACTGTCACTTGCCCCAGACCAGCAGGCCTGACCTTTCGGATTTAAGTTCCCAGAAGTGAGGGAATGCCTGCATGTTATCAGGATGGCACAAACCCCTCACCCAACCCCCAGGCTGGGGAGAGCTGTCAAGCATGTCAGGGTGGCTGCCAGCCCCAGGGAGCCATGGGGAGGAAGGACCCTGCAGCTGCAGGTGCCAGGAAGTGACGCAATTCCTTTGGTTTTGCAGTTTTTGCTTTTGCAACAACTCTTCCTTTATTGTGAGCTCCTGTGAACAGAGAGCAGACACCCAGGCCTGCCCACATGCACAGTAAGAGACCCCAGAACAGCCCATGTGAGGGGAGCAGTGTTCCAGATACACCACGGAGCAGGTTGGCTCGAGTGGGGCTCCAAAAGCTGCCCCAGAACAGGTTCAGTGTCCCCAGCACAGGAGCACACAAAGCCCTTCTGGCACACAATGCCAAGCTGGCTGTTATAGTAAGGGAGGAACTGTTCTTGTAAAGCAAAGCTGAAAAAAACAAGTCTCTTTTGGGAAAGACATTTAGCTGTTTTTACACCTGGAGTGGCACCATTGTGATTTTTTCTTCCCTTGGTGCCTTGACAGAACGGGAAGGCCATCCCGAGGGGCCAGGAGAAAGCCAAGCCTTGCCCAAGAGCACGTGGGACTGAGGGCTGGCCAGCCCGTGGTATCCCACAGCTGGTGGGATTTTGCAGTGTGCCCACCCAGAGTTATCTCCTTTCTTTCAGGAGCCACCCAGGCTTGGTGCTTGTCAGCCCATGACTCATGGCAGGGAAGATCAGCAGCCCCAGCACTGCAGGCAGGTGCCTTTAGTGATAAAGATCAAGAAATTGCTCAGCTGGAGGGACTTGGAATAGGAACACTGAATCCTGCTGATTCAGCTGTTGGCTGGAGTTACCTTTCAGCCTGGGTGCCTGGGCTTATCAAGGCACAGTTTAAGACACTCTGTTGAACCTTTGTTGTAAATTACATTTACACTGTCTGCTGTTTACACTTAAGCCTGAATTATCCGTCTCCATTTCCTGTTCCCATCTTCTCCCAGGTCCAATAGACAAAAATGGCTTTTGGGAAATGATTGCCTGCGTGAGGACTTCAAAATGTTTCTAGCAGCTCTGCTCTTGCTGCAGCCAAGCTGCACTACCTGGACTCAAGTCCTGCTGAGCTTGTGTGACTGACCTGTCTCCCTCACCTCTTTTTTTCACGTACCCCTGTTAGAAAGTGATTTCTCCCACCAGCAACCAGCCAAGGCACAGGAAATGTTTATCATCTTGTCTCTCCCTGCTTGTCTGTTCAGAAGGTCTGAGTGCTCTGGGAGAAATCTTAAAAAGTCACATGAGTTTCATCCCCTCCAAAAGCAAAAGGATGAACCTTGAGATGAAGTCTGTCCAACAAGCCCAAAGCACTGTGGCTCTGAAGATGAAGAGTTACTGCAAGCCCTGGACCACAAGATCACAGCCCTGCAGTGCAGGAGAGGCCAGATCCTAACACTTGGGGACTTCTTGTGAGGGCCCTAAAAGCAGCCAGGCTCTCCAATCAACTGAAGCTGTGGCACCACACCCAGCCAAGGCCCAAAGTGTCACCTCTTATAGCCCAGAGTTCCGGGACTACTGCACTTTGAACCCAAGTCCCTGATCCGAGGGCTTTGAGATTATGGGAAGTGCTCTCCTACCTTACAGGTCTGACATCCTTCCTCTTTCGCAGCATCTCCTGCTCCATTTTCTAACCAAATAAGGAAATCCCAGGCAGAAGTCCACCACAGCGTCACCCGGGCGAGATAACGATGCCTGCAGTGTGGAGGCATCAGCTATCAGCTGATCTTGGCTAGGAGTTGCCTGTTTGTCAGGCAGCACCACTCCCATTGTGTCACCCTGCTTTCCTTATCTCCACCTGGACTTTGGACAGACATTAGTACTGCAGATACCTGGGCAAGGAGGAGCTGCTTATGAGGACAATTCCCCACTCTGGGCGAGCTCCCCGTTGACTGCATGACAGGCTAAAAGCCCCAGCAGAAACCAGGCCAGTTTGCTCAGAATCAGAAACCTTCACTCCAATGGATCCCTTTGCATCAGAAAGCCTTGTGCTCCCAGCCCTGTGACCCGCGTGGGTGCCAAGTGAGAGCGAGCAGTCAATGCCTGTCTTTAATGAAAGGTTTTAACCACGCAGCATGGCCAGAGAGGGCACATGCTGAGTTAGGTAATGGCCCATTATTCCCCTGGCCCCCAGACACAGCAGCACAGCGCTGGCACTGCTCTGCCAGGAGCTGTGGGGACACTGCAGCTTTCTGTCCCTGCACAGCTGGGAACAGCTCCAGGAGGAAGGGCCGTCCTGTCACCGCCCAGAGAAAGCTCCCTCAGTCCTCCCAGGGAAAGCCGTGCAGAACAACCAACACATGGCTGGGTTCCTGCTGCTCAGACTGCAAATAGGGAGATGGGTCCCAGGAAGCCCCTCAACCAATGGGAATTTGGGTCCAAAGCCTAGAAGGCAGAGAGCAGGTGCTGTTTGGGAGCTGGAGCCTGCAGCAGGCAGGCAGTCACCTGTCAGAGGGATGCAGGGCCAAGGAGGGGAGCACACTGCAGAGACAAACCTGCTCTGCCCCCCAAATCCCTCCAACTCCACCAGCTCTTCCTTCCAGCCTGTTTCACCCCATTCCTGCTCCCTCGAGAGCAGCACAGGGCAGGAGGCACAGCAGCTCCCTAAGTGCTTACCCAGATCCAGCAGTGCCAGCCCCACTGCAGGAGGGCTGGTCCAGAGGCTGGAGAGGAATCAGTCACTGACCCAGGGGAGGGAAAGCCCATTTATTTAGGCTGTTCAAATTTGGCACGCACAGAACATATCACAGTAATGCACTGGAGGCTAAGGGTTTTGGTTTTTTTTTTTCTTTTTCTCTACAGACATACAAGAAAACTCTATGCAACTCCCATGTACACATTACACAAAGGAAACAGCTTTAATCAACCACTGATGAAACATGGAAGCTTTTAAGATCTCTGTAGCTGGCACAGGAATGTTCTCTACCCCCCATACAAAAGGCATTTCAGGTCAAACTTTCTAGTAGGTGATATTTCCATGCATTTCTACAGAATTAAAGAAGCTAACAGACAAAAAGCCCAGATCAAGCCATATTAGTCAGGCTGATTGGTTCTACTAAGTTAAATCAATAGTAATTATGGACAAATGGACCAAGTGACCAAAGACTGGGGCTGAAAATACCATTTTTTAAAGTTGTGGTTCCTTTTCATTTTACTACCCATAACTGGAGAGCTCTGATATAAGAGTCTGCATTTATAAAAGCCTCAGAAGCATCTGATCCACTAGTAAGTGTGTATTAGAGAAAGGTAGTTCTAAATTAAACTATGTCAACAGAAAAAGCAATTTCTAGAGAATCACTCAGGAGGAAAGAGACCTCAAGACACTTCATAACAAGAGAATTGAACCTACAGAACAAGTGAACCTTTAAATATTATTACTGCACCGTGAGTTTACAAGGGAGTGGATTAGGACTATTTCTCCAGAAAAAGTGTCTGTTTTATGTCTAGCTTCATAATTAGGCTTTTAAGTACAGCTCTGCAACTGCAAGCACTAAGAATTTAACCCAGTTTTGGTGCTAACAGGTTGCTTTAGCCGAAGTTTAACTACAGTTTTTAAGTTTTGTCTTAAATGGTTACAGGGGAAAAGTTTTTTAATTTTGCTTGTTACTATCTAGAAAAGCAAGAACAGGAACCAGATTGTTCTCGCCTCTCCACCTTTCATGATACACTGCTCAAATTTTTGGAGACCTTTAGTGTTAATCCATGGGGGACAGTACTGGGCTGGACAACCAATGCAAATATTAATACACCAAGATAAATCCTTAATTTGATTTATTTAGGGTCATTTGTACATACGAGCTACATCTCCAAAATCTACTTTATTCTACAAGACAGCTTCCCTACTGTTAGTGAAACCCTTGCCTAGAATGTTTGCTTTATATAACTGATCTATTAAAACATGGAATGCTTGTAGAATTGTGGCACTGTATGACATCTACACGGGACTTCCTTCAAAAGCTACGACTAGGGAGCCTCCTAGCTTCTCAGCAATGCAAGCTCGGTTCAGGTCCTCTGGCCCATTTGCTTGGCATTCATGCTTTATGCCTAAAAAAAGAGGCAAAACACTCAATAATGCAGTAGTTCAACATGCTGCTAATCAATCAAAGAAACATACCTGGTAGTCATATTAGAAGAAACAATCCGGTCACTCAAGCAGACAAGTCCTGCCTTAGCTTAGAGAATTTGGTGTTTTTTCCCTGACATGTCACAGCAGACATCTGGCTGCACACCAAATGTCATTGTAGGGACGTGTAGGGAGAAATCTGTCACTAGATCAGTGCTCAGATTGCGGGCCTTTCATGGCAGGCTCTTAGAGCGAATCCCTCATTTCTTGTGCTGCCCTGGATACAGCAGGGGAGGGAGCTGCAGGCAAGCACACGGAGAGGGCTCACTCAGCTCCCACTGGCTCTGCAGAGGTGGCTGAAAGCATCACAGTGAGAACCTGAGGCACAGACTGAGAGCTGGTCTATGCAATCAACAGTGCTTTCTTTTTTTGACGGGTGGGGAGCCCAACCCATGCCTGCCTTATATGGTGCAAAGCAGCATTTCTTCAGGATTTCTTTTTCTCCACATGTGCAGCACACAGCAGTCTCCGAGGGCAGTTCGAATCCCTGGGCTGGCTATCGTGTGAAGGCTGGCACTGCTGCACAATGATCCTGTCAGTCTGGCACAGTGCAAGGTTTTGGTCCAGTACAGCATGAGGAGCTGAAGAGTGCCACCTGGCTACAAGCCAGAGTGATTTACTACAGCACAGTAAGTTTACGAGACTGCATTTTAACAGACACAGACATGAAAGTCCTCTGCCACTGAGGTAGCTCTGCACAAAATCCAGCTTTGTGTTATGAGTCTAATGGTTTCTGGCCTGTATGGTGCAGATGTGCTGCTCCATAGCGTACATCACACATTGCAAAACCTGCTCTTGTCCTGAGCACCGTTCCAGTGCCTCTAAAATTTCGTGAGATAATATAAATTTAAAATAGAGCTCATTTTAGCTCTGTCACATGACTCTTCAACTCTCACTAGTATCTCAAAAAAACAACAACAGAACAGCCCCCACAACCTAAACCAATTAAGCCTTGCTGTGTATTCTAGGGGCACAGCAGAGTTAGGAGCATTAGCTGCATTACGTACCTTGAAACTTCTTTTTGATTGCATCCTTGGAGCTTGCGTAGATCATCTTACTTTTGAGAGGTGCTTGTTCTGGTGCCCTAGCGGGAGACACCAAAGCGAGTGGAATTAGTGACACTGATTATCCAGCACAGAGAGAAGCAGTATCCTATCCACCATGAACAAGTGGAACAATGTCATGGGTTCAGAATACAGGCATCAGGCTGTTTGACTCACTTTAAGCCCGCCATTTTCCCAGCCTGGGCAATACAAACACTCTGAGACCTCACCCACAGTGCCTGGACTGCACGTTAGGAATGAGTAAGTTGGGAAGGTGGCTTACCACAAGAAAAACATCAGCTCTTCTTTTTTGGATTCCTTGGTCTCAAAGCTTGCATCATACAAGGCATAGCGGCAATCCTTCTCGGGAAGCATCTGCACAAAGTGCTTGAAAGGGTCGGTGACTGTCACACCAACATCTCCCACCAGAATCTCTTTGCCTTCTTCCACGATAATGCACTTTTTGTCTGGACTGAGGCAGAAGATGACAGCCTTCTTCCTCTTCTTGATTTCCTCGGGCGTGGAGCACTTCCGCACTTTCATGTCGTAAAAGATACGGCACACCTCGTCGGCAACTTGTACTCCGGAGGCCTGCAAAGACCACAGCAAACACCTTCAGGGCTTCCACCCCAAATTTTCCCAACTACATTATGGCGCTGCCTTAAATCCAGCGCTAGAAGACACTAGATACTTGCAATAGTCACTCGTGGCGCAAGAGTCTCGTGAGAAAAGGCTGCAAACTCTTTTTTTCCAAAGCCAAGCAAAGAATCCCGAGTATCGCTGCTGCCCATAGCCAGCTGCCAAACCAAAAACTATCCCAAAGAAGGCACAATCCTGCTTACACTGGAACATTGTTTTGGGGGAGTTTTACAGGCATGTCCACCCCTTGTTCTTTGAGATTCAGTTGTGGCAGATCCTTTGGCATTATAGCAGCTGAGTTTTGTTCCTCATTTTAGGCTGGCCAGTCAAACAAGCCCACAAGGATCTCAAAATCTCCCAGCCATTTCCCACATGCCTGCTAGCAGCTTTAGGAACACAGGTAAAACTGGCCAATTCCATACATGTCACATGGATTGAGTTCAGACATCAAGAGAGAGGTAGTGGGATATTGGCATTGCAATGATAGAGTTTTTAGCTGAACAAAGCAACCCTGAGAATTCAAAATAATTTGAGAATTCAGTATTTTAAATGGGGAACTTGTAAGTCTTAACAGTTAGTCTACTTCTCAGCACCTACTCCATCAGTTTTTAAAGCAAGCTCAAGCCTTCTCAACTCTTCCTCCCCCTTGGAGTCTGCTCGGAAATTGTAGTGAGTGGTATCGTATTCCCCTGTGTAAGCTGTAACGGGAGGTGCACATGCAGCATTATCAATCTGATGTTAAAGGCAGCTGCACAGAGTAAAGAGGACAAGACTTAGCAAGAATGACAAAAGGCTGAACTGCATTTTCAGTCTGCTGCTTTTCTGGGAATGAGATGGGAAAAAAAAGGGGCAGGTAGAAGCATTTGCATCTGAGTTTCGTTCTCAAACGGCAGCAAAGTTGGAGAGCTTAAAACCAACTGTGCAATAGTGAATATTGCAAATATGGGAAGCCAGCAGACACTGCTGGGAGGACATCATAGCCAGAGCAGTAAAGACCAAACTGAAGCCTGTCCAATACTCAGCAACTCTATCTGTCTGAAGTGCTACACACAGTATAAACAGTGAGATTCCTTTAGAATACCGCTTCCTCCCTCACTGGTTTTACATCTTCCATATTCAAATGACATTACTCATATTCATCTATCAGAAGGAAAACTGCCTTCCTCCCTCTGTGTAAACTGCCACACATCACTGCTACGAGCACAGTCAGCAGGACCAACAGTCAGGTACAGCAGCAGCTGAGATATGCAGCTGAAAAAGGATAAAGGTTGTTCTTCATTTTGGTTTTCTTCCCCTTCAGCCCCAAAATGTGAACTCCATGAATTAATTTTGCGTCTTGAAGAAAGAGAGAAGAGTTAAAGCAGAGTTCAGCTGCAAAACCAGGGGGATCAGAGGTGCAGGGCAACTGCTCAGAGCTCACTTTCAAACAGGCTGTGCTGAAGAGATGGTTATGGATTGGACACCTACTGAATGTGTGGGGCTTTTTTAAAGCCTTGACCAGTGCCTACCACGGAGGACCTCAGATGAGCCGAGATTCTCCTCTTTCTACCAACATCTCTCCTTCTATAACTCTGGCTGGCATAGCACTGCTAACCCGGTGAGGAGAGGTGGCACAGCTGGCAGAATCTATTACCATGGAGTTTGGTATCTAGAGCTCCCAAGTGCTGCTCGTGGAAAACCAGGGCAATCTCATACATCAGTGAATCTGAGACAGAAGCTTTTCCTTAGGATGGAGAACAGTGCTCTTTCAGGGTTTACCTGAATACAAGAGGACCTCCCTCATGATTTGCAATGCATGGTCTGTCTCTTAGGGGTAATCTATCCAGAATTCCTTGCACTTACTTTGGGACAGAACAGCAATTCAGCCAGCGTGCCCCAGCTGTCTGGCAGGCAGCCATCCTTCTGCCTATCACCAATAAGGTGAGGAAAGTATGCCGAGAAAGCCTATTTCAGGATAAATTTGAGCAACAGTGCAAACATGGACTCAAAGTGACTCACTCCTGTGTCACCTCCTCCATACAGAGGCACTGCACTTTGTCAGTGTGACTGAGAGCTAATGGGGAATAAAGGTCTTTCTCCTCCCGTCCATGTATTTGGTGTGGTCAAGAGCCTCTTTGGGAAGACTCTAAATAATACAAAGTTAACCTAATGAAGCAAACAGTGCAGCAACTACAGGTATTTTATTACTCACTAAGGACAAATCCACAAGGAATTCAAGAGAATCTTTTTCCTCCCTGAGGTTTATCTTCTAACTAATGGCACCTCAGTAGCTGACAATGGGTGATAACACTCAGGTTTTAGTCCTAAAACCCCCTCAAGATTCTCAGAAAATGCAGAGAAAGCCTCAGCTGGCATGGGATTGAGGCTATTAATCATGGAAAAGCCATTCATGCCACCTACCTCTATCTTTGTCAATTCTTGATTTTTGCTCCGACACAACAGTTCCCCTGCAGCAAGTCATGTTAACTTTGAAAGCAGAGGTTAATGCTCAGCTTAGAGCCAAAAGCAGCAGCAACAGAGCTGCAGGCTGATGTGCAGTCAAGTGCATTTGCTTGTGCTACTACACAGTCAGAAACATGTCTCCAAGTTAGGAGACAAGTTGTTTCTTTAAAAAGAAACTGAGCACTGCTGGCAAGTCAGTTCAGATTCCTAAAATGTTGAAAGTATTTAGTCTGGAAACTCAAAATTCACTGTTAAACTGCAGCTGGTAACTGGGACTGACCAGAAGCTGAAGGGACAACAGTGAAAACTCTATTTTTTAGCTTTCCAAAGCAAAAGGCTGTTAGTAGCTGGTGCGACTCCTTTCCACAGCTGCTGTACAACCCCTGGATTCATCAGACAGGCTGACATTAGCAGCCATTATGTTGCCAGGGACAATGCAGATTTGTTCCATCTGAGAACACCCTATAGCTGTGTCAAAGTATGGGTTGAAATGAACCAGTGCAACAAACCAACTGCTTCCAAAAAGAGGATCCACTGTTATAACTGTAGGACTCCCTCTTCAACCCTGAGCTTGTAGCAGCCACAAATGGCTTCACAAACATACTTAAAAAGGAAAAAAACCCAAATCCCAAGCAGCTTTTGTTCTAAGGTAGATCCAACCACTCTGTGTAGAACAGCAACAGGATGCTTGCTAAGAACACTGGAACAAGGAGAAATGCCACACTAAATACATGTCCTCAATCGACATTTTAACCTCATCTCTGCTGTCTAGTCCAGAAGAGCTGGTGAGAAGCCTCCACCCTCCCAGTAATGACAGAGGAAACGTTTATTTGTTAGCCTGGATTTTCCCTCTTTGGCCAGATCCCTCTCTGCTCAAAGAATTCAATACAGCACATTTGTTATTATTTTGTGCATTGTGGCTTGAATGCTACAGAGCTCCAGCAGCCAGCCTGGTTCTGCTCCTTTTCCAGCTCTGGACTGGCACGTAGGGGCTGGTTCAGTGAGCAGTGCATACTGCAGGCAGTTGTGGGATACATGACCATCAACCAGCTGGTGACATTTTGTTGTAGGGGACAGACCCTCAGCTGAAACAAGGCAGCAGCAAGCAGACAAGCCACCTAAATCCCAGGCGGGAAAACGATGCCAGGACAGCGCGTTCAGGGAAACAATCAGGCAAGAAGGAACAGAGCGAGTTTCTCTGAGGGGATTGGCAAAACTGAGTTCTCCCCCAGCACCTCCATGCAAACAGAGCACATGCTGGGGGCTGAGCTCCTCACACATTATCTCGGGGCACTTGCAGCAGTATCCCCACTAGACTCTCACCCAGACTGCTGCAGGCACCTGAGGCAGCGATGGCATTCACTGCCCCGTCAGCAGGCGCTGCAGGAACACAGCGGCTTTTGTTCCTGATGCCTCGTTCCTGCCTCAAGTGCAAAGCTATGCAGAAGTCTTGGGAGAGCACAATGCCCTCCCCCTCCACAGGGCAGCCCAAAGAGGGAGCCTTCTGTCCACCACGCTTCCAACCGCAGGAGCCATATCCAGCTGCATCCACTAAGAGCTTCCAACATTTTGCCTCCACTCCCAAGTATCTGAACTGAAATTTAATCTAAATTGGGGAAGACTGAAGAACAAGCCAAAGCTTTCTCAAGAAAATCCCCACATACAGAAAGCCATTTCAGAAGTGAAAGACGTGCCAGACACTTGATGAACCGCATTTGTAGCAAGCCTGCATTTAAACACAACATTGGCACAATGAAATTTGACTTCTCTTTTGTTTGGAAGTGCTGTGAACTCCAGTATTTTCCTTGAATATTTAAAATACTTTACCTAAGAACACTCTTTGTTTTCCTCAACTGTAAGACAGCCAAGAAGACCTTAAACTAATGACTTAGTCTGCCTCAAGACAAGTTTGAAGGACTAATTTGTTCTTACATCTTGACAATTTTAGAGTGTAGGTTTTCTCTCCTGTGATTAGAACCGAAGAACTCTCCCCAGTGGTGCCTGTGCATTATCTTCTATGCACTATCTACAGAGACATTTCAAGATGCACTTCTTGCCTTGTTTTGTCTGGGAACCACGCACACACATTCTACACACGGGGGTGGACTATCCACAGCTACTCAAGCGGAAACTTCTGCTTCTTGGAAAAGCATCATCAATTTTTCCAGAATTTGACACCAAGAATTTATTAAAGTATGCCTTGTTTAATTGCAAGGGCAGTTTTGAGAACACTGTGCTCCCATGTTTGCTGGTCACATTATTGGTATGTATTTGGTTCCTAGTTTCTTCAGCAAACTCCGTTTCCCCTATGTCTGGAATCATCACCATCCCTCTTATCTACCTCTGAAATTCCCTGCCAGTGCCAGAGCTGCCTGTGGAACCATGTGGCATTTCCCTCTGACTCACTGATGTGTCATAGTACATCTCTGCAACAAATACTTTTTCAATTGAACCTATTTCTACTTAACTGGTCTGGGACAGCATCCTTCAGGGACAGGGCTGTCCCTTACACTGCCACACAATGGAATGCCCTGGGATATTGCCAGCAACTTGAAGGAAAAACTAAGCCAAGGTAGTTGTGAGAACACTTAGCAGAAAGGGAGGCTCACAGCCTGGCTGAAAGAAACTTTTGCCGAATCAGGCCTCTGAAAAGGTGTCAGCTAAGGCCAACAAGCCAACTGAAAGAGTAGGTGATCAAAACCATAAAGATCTTAAATGCTGCTTTATCTGTTATTTGACCACTCAAGAAAACACCTCTGATACTCCCACCTCCACTCCACTGAGCAGGAAAGGCAGCAATGCAAGGAGGAAATGCAAAGAGTGACTACTTCATCCCAAAGACCAGCAACAGTGTGGGAATACCAGTGACTTCAGGAGTCTGGAAAGGCGCACATCCCTGTGCTTACGTATATCTGGACAGACACACACCTTCATTTACAGGGGACAGCCTGTGCACCTGAAAGGCCAAGGCTTCAGTTCAGATCTGCAGCACAACAGGAAACAGAACTAACACCCTTTTACTGCTGTTGTGTAAGAGGCCATTACTTGCACACCACGAACCACAACAAGTACTGAGTTATCTGCATATCACTTGTAGACAGATCTTGCCAGCTACACTCCAGTTCTTTATTTTGCATTATTTGGTCTCTTCTGGCAGGGGGAAGGCATGGGGGGATGAATCCAAACCCTATTCAGCTTTAATTATTTTTCCCCGACAATAAAAAAAGGTTATCAACAAGACAAGGAGAAACGAGTAAGAAAGCAATTATTAAAAAAAAATAAGAAAAAACTATCCTTCGAATTCCTGAAGGTCATTTCCTCAGCTTTCAGCCAAAGAGGAAATTATCTCCTTCTCTGAGCCACCATGAAGTTCACTCCCGATTTAATTATCAAGGTAGGTAGAACAAGCAATACCCACAAAAGGCAATCCCAACAATACTGCTGAAAACAGGAAATGCAGTCACCAGTAGCAGCAGTGCAGAAGTTTTGAGCAGCACCCATTCCTGTGTTGAAACACAAGTTTTTAAGGTAATGCAGGTGGAAACTGGTGTGTAAGAGGACTCTTGCAGAAAATCAAAGCTTCTTAGAAACACAGAAATCAGCTATTATGAACCTAAACGCCTGTAAGAATTTTCTTGTGGCCCTCCAGGCACGTACAGCAACCTAAAGCTTAAATGTCACCCTCAAAACCAGGCTTTGGAGGCCTGCTCTGGGCATTCTTGATATTGTTACTGAGGGATC
This sequence comes from Ptilonorhynchus violaceus, assembly GCA_013397565.1. NCBI lineage: Eukaryota > Metazoa > Chordata > Aves > Passeriformes > Ptilonorhynchidae > Ptilonorhynchus > Ptilonorhynchus violaceus. Next base: position 250,212 of record VZRJ01008049.1, on the reverse strand, counting down.
CTCCTCTCCTGAAGAGATTGCTGTGAATGCTGAACAGCCAGGTAAGCAAAAGGCTGGGAACAGATTCACACTGAGTCCTGGTTGTATTCAGGCTCTCTCATATGGGATTGCTTAGGTCAGCCCTTGCACACCCAGCAGGAGCCTCTTGATAGTGATTCTGACAAGGCGAGTAGGAACATGCCAGACACCCACACCGCCAATTGTCACGAGGCCGTTATCTTGTATATGAGGCATATGTACCTTGTAATTACACAGATTTGGGAATAGCACTGACTAACAACCAAGAAAAATAATTTGCACGGTCCTCCAAAGACCTTGGACTCGTTTAATCCAGTAGCAAAGGAACTGAACCTTGTGGCAAGGCACAACAGCTGAAAATCCAAGGTCTTTTGATACCAAAGGATGCCCTCCTGCTGGCACTACTGTACTTTGCCAGAAGGCCTCCACTCTGCCCAAAAGCAAGTTCATTTGCAGCATCTCAAAAAAGCCAACCTAAACCCTGTTAAAAAAGGAGATCACTATGAAAAATAGTAGTTTTGACTGACTTGGGAATTCCCTGGTTTTGCAGCAAGATGAAGCCTGACACGCTGAGTAGTCACTCTAAACTAGGTTTGCATACTGCAGAGGTGGTAGCTGGCTTGTTGAGACATGCCTCTTCTAAACAAGAGATGCAAGTCTCATCAGACTTTTTAGCAGCTTCATCTGCAACTACCATGAGCTCTGCTCCACGCTGCAGACCAGCCATAGATGCTCCAACTTGGGTGTCGGAGAAAGCAGGGACATCAGTAGTACACCCTGTCTGCCAGCCCTATATGGCCCAAAAATTCATTCACTGGATATACTACTGGATGTACCCTGGTAAATACCACGGGAAGGCCTCAATACACAACACCTAATACAGGTAAATAACCCAGGCAAGTGTGTCAAAACATGCAAATGTGTGTTGCTGGACAAGCGCTTGTGCATGACTCAAGCAAAAACAGGACAACAGTTAACACTGCATGAGCTAATAATTCAAGCAACTTTGCCAGCCTCCATCTCGTGAGTTAAATGGGGATGCAAACTTTGAGCACAGGCAAAGCAAAGAGAATGAGCCACCATGAAGTCGAACACGGATTTGGTCTATTTCACCCCATTTACGCAAGGAGTGTCCTGGCACTTTTTTTTGAAAGACACGAAACACCAGCAGGTCAGTGTGGATGCTTAACACGTTTCTATGCTTCCAGCATCAGGACTCGGTTAAATGTTTCCATCACTGTGCGGAGGAGCAAAACAAAAAAAACCACAGGTCCTCGCAGCAACTACCTTAAAATTTGAGCTTCTTCGAGCGGCCGCTGCGACACCCTGTTTTTTTACAATCAGCGATTCCCCTCCGCGGGTTCCGCTTCCCCCTTTTGTCCGCCGCCAGCGCTGCGGGCCCCGGCTGGCCCCGGCGGAGGGGGGGCCTCGGCCGGCCCTGGGAGGGCCCGTGCTGGCCCCGGCTGCCTGTAGAGCCGCCATCCGTTTCTAGGCCAGGCCCGAACCCCTCGGCCGTGGGAAGATGGCTCCCGCCAGGACCGAGACGGCGACGGCCACGCTTCCTCCCGAGCAGGGCAGCCCCCGGCCTCAGGGGCAGGGCGGGCCCCCACCGACACCCCCCGGTGCCTTTCTGCGAGGCTACGGCCCCCCCACGCAGCCCTTCGTGAGGTGGGGAG
>VZRJ01008049.1:128538-247428 GCA_013397565.1 Ptilonorhynchus violaceus | reverse complement strand
CCCAGTGCTTCCCGCGGATCCCGGCGCTGCTTTATCCCGGCGGTCGAAACGAGCGGTTTGTCCTCGGGACAAAGCCGGCCCTGGGAAAACGCTGATGCCGAGGCCGGGGCGCTCGGAGAAGCTGCTGCTCCGGGTTCATGGCAGTCCTGCTCGCTCTGACGAAAATACTCGTTCCTTAATGTTTGTGGCCAGTGAGGCTCGGGCTGCTCGTCATCAGGAGTCCAAAGGCATGTGCTGATGGTACAAAATGTATAGAAAGTTACGTTTTATAACCGAATCCTGACAGGAGTAGTGTTCCTGGCTTGAATCGATGAGCGAAGAGCCCCCAGCATCGAAAGCTTATTTGTTGAGTCTCTGCCTCCTTGTTAGCAGAAAGCAAAACCAAGACTCGATGGCGTTTTCAGGGCAGTTTTCATGAAGCTTCAGTATTAAAGGTGTGAGCCATGCTTACAGATCTTACACAATTTTCATCCATATTGCTGTTCTATTTAAAGGGGTTTAATTTTGATTTTATTTTCCCCCTCTTTGCAGCCTACCCCAGTGGAAGCCTTTCGTAGATGTTGTGAGACCTCTTCCCATTAGATAGAAATTGCTGGAAGACCCCATGCTGAAGATGGGTGTATTGAAAAAGCCATCCTATTTCCTTTGGCTCATGTGTTGGCTGACTAACTCTGGCCAGGAATTCATTTTGCAAAAGCTTTTGCATCAGGTTTGTAATGAAACTAGTAAAAGACCTACCAGCATGACTCAGACTTTAATTGGCCTGAGTAGATAGTTCTTCCCTAGGCCCTTTTCTGATATATTCAAGGAATGCCTAACTTTGACCCCAAATCTCAACTTACTTTGGAAGTATTAACAAGAAATGAACAGGATATGGTTGATGTTTTCTTTTGAAACATAGTTCTAAAACAAGTCAGGTAAAATGCCTGTGTAGTAGCGAGAGCTTCAATCCTGTGAGTGCGTTTCTCTGAACAAGTTCTGGTCCTGCCTCCCTGCTGTGATTGTGGCTTGGAGAGGAAATCAAGGCCGTGGTGGTCAGTGCCATGTGGCAGTGCCACAGCAGACCTCCGTCTCCAGTGGCGTGTAGCAGAAATGTGGGGCAGCTGTGCCTTTTTTTTTAGCCTTAATTGATGTGGGTAATTTGTCTGTTACTGTTGCAGGCTTGCTCTTCCTAGATGGGTTTCACTATGACAGAGGGGTACAGAATTGAGACATCCTGGGGACAAGGTGACGTCAGGCCATGAGAACAGGGCTGGGGCTATTTCATGTTGTATACTTATAAGGGCAAAAGAGGTGGAACTGGCCTGTTGGCTCAGTCTCTTCTGAGAGGTGTTTTTGGAAACACTGCAGTAGGTTGAGAAAGTATCTAACTGGTTAAAGAAAATCCAGGGGGGACAAGAACTCCTTCCCCAGCAGAGTAAGAGAAATCTCTCCCTTTTTCCTGCCTCATGAGAAAGATGTGCTTGCTCTGGGAAGGGCATTCACTCACCAACAACCACGGTCGCTTTTTGAAAGGTTTCATTCCCCAAAAGACAAAACAGCATAGCCCACTGAGGCATAAACAGAGCGGATGTGATGCTTTGAGGCAGGAACTGTGCACCAAAATACACGGACAAGTGTGTAGTCATGGTGGTAGCAGCCTGCCCAGGCTTCACAGCCCCTGCTTGCTGTACCAGCACGAGCATGGGGAGCCCCAGCCCTGCCTGCCAGGGATTAGCAGTGTGTATGGCATGGTTTGGGAGCCCCTGCTACATGTAAATCTTGTGCTACAGGGAAAGGGAGCCTGGTTTTCCAGCCCTGTGCTGCTCCCTGACCTGACAGCCCTCTCCTCACCTGCCCGTTACCTTAAGGATCACCCCAACCCTTTGTAGTGCTGGGGTTCCCTCAGCCAGGGCTTGCAGCAGGGTCCTCTTGAATCTGCTATGTAGGTTTTGTCTGGGTGCCTGAACCAAGGGGAAGCTCCCTGGTTTGGGGAGGGCAGGAGGAAATTTTGTATCTATTTCTAACTTCTCTTTCGATCAGTCCAGCCTTTGGATGGGACAGGGCCCTGGGCAGAGGTGAAGAAGTTATTGCCACTCTGACACCAACACCCCTGGCTTTACTGTGCCACGCACCCTGTTACAGCTGTTCTGGTGTATGGTGAGCAAGGCTAAAGCCTTCTTGGGGTGAGACCCCTTTGTCCTCAACCTCTCAGTGCAAGACAAAGTTGTCAAAAGATAGACGTGAATGCTGTAAATTGCTACAGCATTGTGGAGAGGAAGGGGTTTTTTACTAGCTGTTCTGCTTTTCCACACTGAACCAGCTTTGCCCTTTTTTCCTAGTGTTAGTGCTATAAACAGACTAGGCTGGAAGCTTAGGCTGTTTGGATGAACCATCTTGAAAGGTGAATCCCCCTCCCTGTCTTAAGGCAAATGGTATNAAAAAGAACCCCAAATCCATCTCTCAGCCTGGGAGGACCCTGAGAAATTTCATCAGCCCTGTAGCTGGTGGTGACCACTGTGGCTGCAGTCAGAAACACCGCTGTGAACTGCAGCTGACAAGTGTCTGTCCAGGGAAGGATTGCTTCAAAATCCAGCACGATCAATATAAAAAGTCACCCGTGGACTCCATTTTTGAATGAGACCCTACATGAACAGAAATCCGAGATCAGTGCATCCACCTCGCTGACTTTCTAGCATTTGAGATGGTGACTACTTGCTTACTTTATATGCCTCAGCTATTTGAACTCCCCCTCCCGTCCTCCAAGCTACTGACTCATTTCCTCCTCTAAAACCTTCCTTTTTTAGCCTTTCGCTCTGAAGTATTTGGTGTCTGTTTTGAGCTGCGTGCTCCATGCCTTACTTAGGCAAACTCCTACATGACAACCCTGCAAGCCGTGCTTTTGTACCATGGAAATCGTTTGTTTTCCCTAATAATTTCAGTTCTGAGGGGCAGCCTTGGCTACTGACTGTGCTCGTCGGCAAATTGCTGCTTTGCTGTTGGAAATCAGGGAGGCAGACAATCGGCAAAGCAGCTGGTGAGCTGAGACTGCCGCTGCTTATGCTAATTGCTGTTGTCTCCTTCCTAGCCCCCGCTTCTCCCATCTGCCTGCATCCACCTGCTGTCTTTTCATACACTTTTGCCCTGATCTTGCTGTTGGAGCAGAGATCACAGAGACTCGTCTTTGGCTGAACAATCACCCCTCAACCACAGAGCACCCAGACCCTGAGTCTCTCTGTTGTCTCATGCAGCAAAGTGTCCCTTTGTGCAAAGTCTGGCATGGTGGTGGCCCAGAGCTTTGGTCGTGGCTGATGGATGCTGCTGTAACAACACAAGCTGCATGTGCCTGGAACGTAGTCCCTTTTTCTCAGGGCTTATGGAATATTGGCTCTCTGGTCTTGGCGTGGCAAGGATCAGCAAAGATAATTTTAGACAGGAACAGAAAGTCTCTGTAAACCTTACAGTCACAGCTATTACACTGGCAAGGAAAAAACCCCACAAGGAACCCATGGCTGTGCATTGCTGAAGCAGTCTGCTTAGTAGGTGCACTGGAGTAAAAACTGAAAGGGAAACTTGGGGATAGGAGAATCTAAAGGTGATTTCCAGAAACTGCTGTGATGCTCCATCCCTCTTCTGAGGAGGTGGTGTGGCGCAGCAGGCAGGATGCAGGAACCAAGAGCCCCGTGTTTGGTCCAAAGCCCTATCCTAGCCCATGTGTGAGGCTGGGGAAGCTGCTTTTACCCTTTACGTTGGCTTCCTGGTTTTGAAACGTTAAGGTTGTTCCGGCTTTTTCTATCTTGCAGTTTGAGATTTAGTGCAGATTAGAGCTAGATGTTGCTTATCAATACTTGCTATTTTTTACAGTAATGAAAAGGCTGTTCCTAAATTGCTACAGATGAATGCCAGAACTCATATTCCCTTTAATTTGCTATCAACTTCCACAATTGCTGCAGGTTGCAATCCTTTTAATTTCCATATGGTAAAAACTGCAGTCTATGAACAACCAGACCAGAATTTGACCCTGCTTGCTGCTGTAAAACTGGGTTAATTTTATCAGCCTCATCAGAATTGGTCTGGATTGAGTGGGATGGGGAAGGTAGCCCAGTGCTTCATTACCCCTGGGGCATTTCCTCCACTAGAAAGACAAAGGAGGAAATGACAGAAGAAGGCAGCTCAGGAGTGGAACAGCCTCATGTTAATTTAAGTAGGCAAGAATGTCATCAAGCTACTCTCCTACCTGTTTTTTTTTTTCCCCTTTGATTTTGTTGCCACTAAAGGCTGTCTGAAATACTTTTCACGGTGAGAATGAATTGCATCTTGTCCCAGAATCAGCTTAAGGGCTACTTAGCTACTGCTCAACTCTCGCTTAAATCCTCCGAACAGGGAATGTGCAAAACTTACAATGATGTGTTTTCCCTGCAGACAAGGGAATTGGATCTTAAATCCCCGTCAGTCTGAGAAGGGAGGCTCATGTTGAGCTGTGAGGCCTTGAACTGCTCTTAACCAGTGGGTAAAGCTTTAAGCAACATTCTCTGGCTCAGTACCGGAATGCTTTGCAGCATTCCCTGTGATTGTGCTCCAGAGCTTTTGCCGTGAGACAGGGCTATGTGTGCAACCCCTTTTACAGAGGGGGAGGGCTGAGCCCAGAGAGGCTGCACGACTCTGGCAGCCTCGGGCAGGAAATCTGTGGTGAGTGTGATGCAGCCTTCCCTGCCTTTACAGGGTAACACCCAAACCTTCAGGCCATCTCTCCTCTGCGCATGTAAGATGATAGTGCTGCTACACTGAATGCGGCACGACTGCAGGAATTTCTTGGAGAATAAGCATTTGTGGCTTATGTGGGCTTAGTTCCAGGTGTGGAGGTGGTTGCTGCTGATGCTGTTAGTAATTGCTATCTGCAATGCCATTAATAATTATTTTATTTACTGGCTAAATGAACCCCCACTCCTCACACTCTGCAACCCAGACAGAAGGTTGTTGTAGCAGTTTGGTTTTCTTATGACAGGGTTTGTGCTAAGCTGCATCAGAATAAAGAAGAAACTTCTTGGAGGTGTGTTGCTCCCGCAGGATGGCTCTGTGTTTTGGCTTGGGAACTGCAGGCCTGTTTGTGTTTGTCAGGGCTATGGTCACTTATTGAACCTGTCTAGGTCTGGCTCTCTGGAATGGGGGGGAGCTTGGCTCTTGTTACTCAGGTGGTTAAAACTGGGAGTTCATTATAAGGTGGGCTTCTGAGGGTAAGATTAGGTGGCATGTGAATTAGCCCTACCCCATGTATAGGGCAAGGTGATGTATAGGCATAGACTGGGAAATTCCCACCCCTAATCTGCTCACTGTCTAACCATAAGAAATGCATGGGGTGATGAAAAAGGAAGCAATGAGACCATATGAGTCAGCATGATGGATGTTCACCACCAGCAGCCTTTTTGCTGGGGAGGATTTGCTAGAGGGTAGTGAAAGGCCCTTCAAAACTGTCAAAAGATAACTAAGTAGCATTGAATATGACTTCTGGGGAATGCTCTGAGAATTTAAGGTGGTTATTGGAGGCCTGAGTTGCAGAGGTAGATATGGAGAGGTAAGCACTCATTTCCAAAGCACAGCCGTGGCCACTGTGACACTGGAGAGAAGCCACAGCACTGACAGTGCCTGTGGAACACAGCTGGGCTAGGCTGCAGGACAAATGTGCCCACAGCCTGGGACTGGATGGGTGTAAGAGCTCTGAGAGCTGGCTGTGCCAACAGTGTTATGGGGTGGTGCTAGGGAGAGCAAGCATACCATGGTTTTGTCTTCCAGTATATCAGGTAGTCTAAAAAAGGGCACTGCTTTCCTGGTGAACCTGCCTCTCACAGATGGACACCACTTCCACCACTCCTGCCACTTGGACTGTGCTGGGTGAGGTGGAGGACTAGGAGGACACTGCAGAGAGACAAACTGGAAAGGAAGGAGGGTCTTGCTGTGTTTCTGCAAGTGTGCCATGGATGGGAACCTTTGACCTCTCTCCTATCTCTGTTGTGGTTGCCATCAGCCTGCAGGATGTGGTCTTTATGCATAGATGGAGTTAAGAGTGGCTTGATAGCTCTAACTCTGCTCTAGCCATATTTGTAGCTCTGGGTTGACAGCTGGGTCATGGTGAGCTATATATACCTGCTGTGGTTGGCCTTGTCCAGGGAGGTGGCTGTGGGAAGTCTCCACTGAAAAACAGGGTAATGTGAATGGAGCATTCCTTTCCCACTGCCCTCTTTAGATCAGTTCCTCTGCCTGAATCTGTACTGCTGGCCTGTGCTCGGTGTGCTGGCTCTCTTCTGGCACATGGAGTGGCGAAAGGCTGGCTGGTGTGGTGGGATGAGCCAGCTGGGTGAGCCTGTGTATTCTCAGTCTTCAGCAAGCAATGGTCTCTGTCTGAGCCTTTGCACAGCTCAGATCTCTGCATGGGCAGTCACCCAACAAGCTATATGTGGGTGCTGCTGTCAAGGAGCATGTTACAGCTGCATTTCTGGAGGGAGCCAGGAAGCACAGGTTGCCAGTCGATGGTGTACAGGCTGAATCTGGCCTGCCAGAGCAACTTCTTCCCTGTGCAGGCTACCCCGTCATCCTTCCCTAGGGCTCTGACACTTCTGCTGGTTCAAAAAGACTTGAATGTGACCAAAACACAACTCCTGGACAGTTTCCCATGTCAGACGGCCCATCACAGAAGTCCTTCTCCCAACATACGATGCTTTGCTCTTGCAGTGCTCAAAAAGGAATTTCTGGCCTTCCCTGCAGCTCCATGGCCTTGCCTCCAGGCAGATGGTTCATTTCCCCTTCTCTCCCGGATCCCGACTGTCATGGTCCCAGATTCAGCATCAGCCTCACGCCGGTTCAGGGTGGAGGTGGCCCTGCAGCTGCGAGATGTCGCTCTGGGGAGGCCCTGGGGCACAGCAAGGCTGTCTTTTCCCTTCTCCCAGCAGACTGAGGACAGTGCCCATTGGACGCAGGTGGAACGGGGAGCAGAGGGAGGGCTGTTGTTCCAGACCAGCTGCCTGCTGGTGACTGAAGGCACGGCACCATCTGGTGGCATGAAAGGAATTTGTCTGTACGTCTGTCAGAGAGCAGTCCTGACTTTCTCAGCCAGATGCAAACTAGCAGTTTCCAACTATTTTTTTTTCTCCCTTTAATTTCCTCCTTTTTTTTTCCTCTTCTGAGGCCTTAGGCCACTCTGTGGCTTTGTCTGCCTGTCTGATGTTCTTGTTTTTCCCCAGCTGCTGTGACTACTTCTTACAGGGAGGCTTAAGCTGACAAACTTGTCCAGCTCTGGGTCATTCCTGGAGCACGGTACAATTTCTCAGTCTGGGAACAAGTGTTACAGAGCTGCAGAGGGCATTGCCCAAGGACAGGCTCTGCTGTGGCCTGAGGTGTGACAGCTCCGCTCCCATTAGAGCTGTCTAGAGTCGGATGAGACATCTGTCTAGCCTGGTGTCCTCTTCCTGTTAGGAGATACCTGGGGAGGATGGAGGAAGGCAGTGAGCTGGCAGCAGGAGATCATCTAGATGGTCTGCCAGCCTCCAGTGTGCAGGCAGGAACGTCCTGAGTTTGGCATTGTGCCTCTACTTTTAATAACCTTCTGTGGATTTCATCCTTTCTGATTTTGACTCATCACCATCTGAACCCATGAAGACTCCTGGCATTTGCTACACCTTCTGGAGGAGCAGCTGGGCAGGAGACCTGTCCAAGGTTGCATGGGCATCGTTCATCTGCGTGCTGGGGCTGCAGGGCAGAGCACATGCCAGAAGGGACTGGTGACACGTCACTGTTGTCTCTCTTTTCCAGGTCCCTTGGAGGGACTGGATGTGTCAGATGTGTCCAGATTGTGGGTGTGCTGATCTTCAGGCAGAGAGGAGCAGTGGCACCCAGCACAGAACCAGGTGTCAAGGTGGGCCTTAAGGAGCAAACCCTGTACATGAGCTGTGTGTATGAGATGGAGTGGTTCGGTTCCTTCAGATGCCCTGACACCCTGACTGTTTAAGGGCTACTGGACACTTGATCTTGACTGTTGCCTAAGAAGGCAGTGCCAAAAATTAGGAAGGGAAAAGTGGAGGCTTCTTGTTTTGTGACAATCACGACAGTCCAAGCTCTTTTTCACCCAAATTCCCTTGGGTTTTGGCTGGGTCTTTCTTCTGTTTTGGGGTCTCATGAAGTGTCACCCCTGGAAGGGTGACATTCAACTGGTTGCTGTTGATTTGGTCATTAACCACATCAACAGCATTAACCCCTGGCTTGTGAATGTCTCCCAGCACAGCTCACATGCTTGGGCTGGAGAAAGGGATGCAGGGTTGTGAGGAAGAGGTTGGGAGCAGCGAGTTGTGCCACATGCAGGGCAGGCAACCCTGCACAAGAAAGCATCGTGTCCAGTGTTCAGGTCTGACTGGTCTCAGTGCCATGGGAGAGGGCAGCACAGGACTGCTTTCCTGTTATCTTGAGACTTCCACGTGGGCAGGGAAAAGCATGGGGCCACTGGAAGTCCATCTTTGCAAATTCACGTTATGCCACCAGGGAGCTCCCATTCCTCATACCAGTCCTGTGGTGCGAAAAGAGAAGCCAGCATGGCAAAAAAAATCCCTCAGTCTCCACCGCATCCCAGCTCTTGTAGTAAGGGCTCAACTCTGTGGTGCTTGCTCTGCCTTTAAAAAAAATATTATTTTAGTGCTTGGATGAGTTTTGCCCTTCCATTGCAGGCTTCTTAGGAGTGGGAGAACACTGAGGCTGGGAAAATTGAGGCTGGCTAGTGAGAGAAAACACAGTGAGCAGGTGGAAATATGGTGACAGCAATGCATTTTTCCTCACTCTGGTGGTTTTGGCCAGTCTTGCTGATAGAATAGCAGGGGGTGAGAGGGTCTGCCTGCAGCACACCCTTGCTGCTACTTCACCTACAGAAGGACGTGGCACTTGGGCTTCTAGAAAGAGTGTTGGCACATGCAGAAAGTTTAGTTTTGTACTAATTTGAGTTTTTAATCACCAGTGATATGACTTTTTCTGTTTGATTACAGGGTTGAAGCATTTACTCCCCCAGACAATGTAATTCTGACCTTTTCCATCCGCTCTCCTACCTTCCAATGCCTGTTTTCTTTCCTGCTCTTACCCGGCACTTTCACAAACACATATTTCAACCTCAGACATTCCTGAGGAGACAAGTCTTTCACACTTGAAGGAAAAGATCATTTGTATAGTTGAAATATAATTGGTATCATTGAATAATGATTAATTAATTAATAATTGGTGAAAAATTAGTAGTCTGAACACTACAGTGAGTTTGGAAAAATGGCTGTGCTCCCTTTTTTGGCTCTGATGTGATGTGAGATCAGCTGTGGCAGAGTAATGTGTTCTTTGTGTTCCTGCTAGCTGTATGAGCATTAGATCATAGCAAGGGACATCAGAGTTTGAAATCAGAAAAATGTTTCCAAGGATGAGGATAGCAAACCAGTAGCCCAAATTACTGGGGAAAAAAATTAATGTCCTTTCTTGAAGGTTTTTAAAAAGCAACATCAAAAATGGTGTAACTCCTACCCATGTCCTCAAATGATCTGTCAGAGCAAAGGATGTCCTGAGCCAAGATTTCTGTAGCACACAGACATAAGAGTGCAAGCACACCTCTGGAGACCTGCCTGGCAAGTCCCCTCAGCTTAGGCCTAGAATCTTTCCTGTCATGAATCCACAAAGGTTGTGTGCAGTGTCTGCTGGAAACGGAGTCACATCGTGCCAGGGGAGAGAAGGAAGTCCTTCAAAATCCAGGTAGTTCCCAGGAGAACAATTTTTCTCCAGGAAACCAAGGACACAGCTCTGGCACTTTTCAGGCCAAGGTGTCTTCCTTCTGACTCTGGTTGGAGTTTGCTGCCCAGACACATCATCTGAACCTGGGGAGACAAGGGAAAATGTTTCAAGTTAGGGTGAGTTTGGGGACATATGTTGGAAGACCAGCATGTGCTGGCATGCATCTGTGTGGGAATATTCACAGGCAAAAAAAAGCCAGGGCCCTTCTAGAGTGGGAGAAATTGCTTCATCATTTATTTACATGCTCCAACACTTGAATTTTGATGAGGCTTAGATATTTCATGTATTTGCCAGAACAAACACAGTAGAGGACTCTTCTAAGGTGTTGATGAAATCATGAAGGGGCTTTGTGTCTACTTGTGATTTTCCACTTCTTTGAGTTTCCTTTGAGATGTGCACACAGAATCTGGCACCCATAGGCACCATGTGACTTTGTGATGGTCTTGGGAGCACTGCTTCCCCATAAAACAATGTCTTGACGCCATCCAAGCACAGATGTTTGTTTGTATGTGGCAGGTGTAGTATCAATGATATTTGCTTGTTGAGCCATCCAAGTACTGCTTTAATGGAAATTCTTTAAAGAAGCTACAAATAGTTCATTGTAGTACACTGGTTCGGCAAATACTGCAGTAAACCCTTTGGAATAGAGACTGAATGACAGAAATAAGTGAGTTATGTGTGGAGGGGAAATGAAAAGCAATTTTTTATGGCATACTGCAGTGGTTACCAAGCCTTACGGCTTTGTCAGCAGTCTCAGGATGCTGTATTTTTTTTTTTCCCCCCTTAAAAGCTGCTGGAAGAAAGATATTGCATAAGAAACTCCATTTTCTAAGTTTAAAAAAAAAATTTTCGAACCGTTATGGTTGCTTAGAAAAACATGAAAACATGAGCTGAATATTCCAGATAGGATGTTGAAATCAAACCCAAACAGAATGGAAAACTTGTTTCATAGCTTTATACTCCAGACAGAAAACAAACAGCTTTAGATTGGCTTAGAAATTCTGCAGTTTGGAAATGTATCAGTGTCTGACTTTTGGGACCTGACTGCTGGCATGAGGGCACATGTGATTTTGGAATCAGAGCTTAGTCTCTTTTTTGTTACACAATATTGACTTTTATAAAAAGTAAACACTTCTGTAAAAGAAGATTTTTTTTTTTATATATTTCTCTGGTGAGAACACTTCTTTTTCAAAACTTTCTTTAGCATTGCTTGAGTCCCATTTTGTCTCTTGTTTTGTTTCTCAACTAATTTTGTTCTGTTCTGAGTTGAGAATTTAATCCTGAACCTTTTTTGGTTCATGCTTCTTTTCTTCTGGACTTTAATGTTTCTGTCTGGAGATTTCCATTTGGTTAGGTTTTGATGTTGACCTCAGATTTGGTGTTTTCTTCCATCCCTCATTTTGGCTTTTTCATGCTGTTCTTTGCTTTCCAGCTTTGTTTTGAGCAGGTGCTGTAAAATTCCATCTTGGGCCGTGACTGATGTTCCACCTGGATATTTATTGCCTTTTATTGGCTGAGGGCAGGATGTTTCCAAGTGGCTCAGTCCCATTTGAGCTCATCTTCTCCTGACTGGCCAAGTTGTCGGCTTGTTTTGTTCTTCCAGAGGAGATGACTGAATTTTTGGTGAAAGACATGCACAATGCAGGAATTTATGGAGAGGGAATTACAGTTCTCCAAGTAGAACTGGCCCTGAGGGTCTGTAGTGGCCAACTTTGTGGCCATGCTGCTGATGAAACCATTGAGTGGTGTGAAAGAAGTTGGAGGGTGAAAAACATTCTCTCTATCCCCCACTGTGTTTAGACCTGGATAATCCATTGTGTAGGATATATAAAATACTATCCCTAGTGTGATATTTCTTTTCCAGATGTTTTTTGTTACTTTGTTAAGGTAAGACTAAGATCTGCAGCCCTGAGCATCACATATGAGGTAGAAATGTCTTAACCATAGACAGGCTTGCTAGATCTTATTTGTCAGAGTCCTTGTCTTCAGAGCTTAAGTGTTTGTATCTATCATCTTGTAGTGTATCCTGGCTGTCCAGGGCTTCAAGGTCATATGGATAATTAGGAGTCAGGCTCTTATATTCCATCTAATTCAGGCCTTTCCCGGTATTATTGACCTCATACAGCCCCATTTGTGCTGGATGAAAGGCAAGGGCCAAACCATGCATTAAACAATGTATGTCAGGCTGCCGGAAGGTAGGGGCAGGGGTAGCTTTACTCCCCTTTTAAACCAACATTCCTTTGAGCCATACATCACGTCATGCCTCAAAACACTTATCAGTGTTTGCCAGGCTTTAATAGGTGGTGTGCACACACTTTTCAGAGGAAGTTGCTGGGTGGTATATGGCAATTAGAAGCACTTGAGCACGCAAAGAGAGAAAGTTAGAGGCCGCATGGCCAGGTCTATAAAGATCGGTGGCACTGCTGGTCTCCAGAGCAACTAGTTCTTTTCAAAACACTAATTTCTGAATTGCTTCTTAAAATTCCTAAGTGAGGGCTTTGTAGAAAGCATGACCTTAGAATGGGGTTGGTGGGACTCAGCATTCTTGCTGGAGCAAGATGCAGTAGCAGAACAAGTGAAAAATCCCAGCTTTTATCTTTCATTACAGGGTTTCTCAGCCTCTCCCCCTTGAAATTGGCTGGTCCTGTCTTGCCAATAAACTTGACAGTATTAACAGAGAGAACAAAGTTCTATTGTGCAGTGTAGTAAGAAAATTTTTCAGCATTGGGTATAAGTGATCACTAAATTAGTCTAGTTTCTAGTTAGAATGTGAGTAGGACAGAGGAAATAAAATACAGCTCCCACTGAGAAGGGGCTTTGGTACCAGCAGTGAAAGTTTGGGGCAGTAAGAGTGTGACTGCCAGAATGGTCTCTGAGTGGTCAGACAGGAAAGTTTCCTTAACACTGGGAATGTGATCAGTGCTGCTGAATATTGTTGGACAGTTAGTGAATGGTTTGGTAGGGTGTTTTTACTGCAAAAATGCTCTGGTGAAAAGTCATGATGTATCTTCCCAGTATAGTACTGGAAAAATTAACATTTATGCCTCCATTCCTTGCCTGATGATTTGGAAAACTGCATTTTTGGGTTGCTATAAGCCTGGAGACTGAGCATCACCTGGCATGAAGAGTTGGTGCATGGGCCCCGTGCCCCTGGGCAGAGGTGTAAAGTAGAAGAGAGAGGTGGAGCCAGTGCTTTCTGTTCTCTGCTAAATGAGATGTAATGCAATGATTTTTGCATTCCAGTGCGTTTCTCTTGTCCTTTATTATGCATCCATGGATATGAAGATTGTTCTGGATCTTCTGAAGTCTGAGGAAAAACAGGCAGATGGCTTGATTTGTAGCAAGAAAGAAAAAGGAGGGGGAAGTGTAACTGTTAGAAATCTATTTGGATCCCTCATCTTCAATAAAACTCTTTGGGGTAATATGTAGAAGGTGAAGGTTTGAAAGGAAAGGAAAGGACTCTACCTTTGCATGCATCCTGAGATGCGTGTAAATTCAATGACTCAAATGGAAGGAGCCCAGTAGGAATGCAGGAACAGTGCTGAACTTTTGTCCAGATGTGTCAGGCCAGATGGGAAGGAAGCGTGGAAAAGAGCTTTTCCACGCTTGCTAGCTTTTATGTCTCCTGGTAGCCCCCAGCGCACATGTATTTTTGGAGGTATATCCCTGAAGTATCCAGAGAAGTCAAAGAGATACTCCCCAGATGAAGGAGAAATGTGGATCCTATATTCCCTGGTTTTCTGACAGGAGTTAAGGAGAGGTTTGGAAGACATTGGGCCTGGCAAAGCTGCAGACAGGACCATGGTTGTGGGGGTTTGCAAGGAATGTGAGCTCACCTGTGACCCCAGATGCCTTTACAGAATCTGGCATCTCCCTGCAGTACTTCCCCTTCTGTGCCTGGTTCATCTTGGCTCCTCTGCACTTGGAATTAAGGATGTTGTGTTGCAAAAATATCTCAGTGGAGAAGATTTCTGCGCTTCCTCACAGCCATGCCCCAAGTCGGGGTGTGGCTGGCTACCATGTTTCCTGGTTGGTGTTTATTGCTGCAGATCCACTGCTTCCTTCCAGCTTTGGTTGATGCCACAATCTTTGCCGTGGGGGCTTGCAGCTCCACATAAATAAAAGGCCTCCTTGGGACTGTCTGTGGGCTGGGCTTGCTCAGCCTGATCCCAGCTCAGGCGGTACTTGAGTTTGGCTGAGCCACAGGGCTTACAATGGCCAGGAAGGTTGCCTGATTGCTAGGGTGGGCAAGAAGGGAAAGAAGGCAATCTCCTGGCCATGCCGTGAATTTTAGAGGAAATACCTAGGATTTTGGGAAAGCAGAATGACAGACTTAGATTCAGTGTGACACTTGGGCAGTGGAGTTCCAAGGAGTGCTCCCTTGTTGTGCAGTCAGAGGATCAAACTGGGAGGCTGGCCAGTGTGTTTTCATGGCTTGGGAAAGAGAGGGAAAGGAGGGACTTGCCAGCTTGTGTGGAGTATGTGTACCTGCAAGCAGATGTGAGGTGCCTGCAGTGTTTTATAGGACTGGTCTGGCCCTATAGGTCTCACAGAGAAGTCAGAGAGTAAAAGAGACAGAATACATGTGGGGTTCTTGAAGGGCCTCATCATCCTTTGCAGTGTAACACCTCAGAAGAGTTTATGCCCCCTTGGAAGTTAGCACTGTTGGTGACTGTGCTTTTTGATGTCATTTTGCTGGATAATCACTGGCATTGTCTGCCTTTGAGCACTCAATATATTGTACAGCTACAATTTAATTTTTCCCTCTGAAAACTGCTGAGAGAATTGGTGTGCTTGGGCAGGTATTCAGCTGTGTCAGTCTTCACGGGATGCCTTCTCTACAAAATAGGCAAAGCCATAATTACAGCTAAAGCCTCTTATTTCTTCTGTGTAATGGCTGGCAGCAAGGTTCTTTTAGAATTGATATTAGTGGGAATAGACACACGGGGAGAGATATATGAGAACTGCTTCCAGCCTAAAAGCAGCAGCTGCAGAAACAAGTGTTACTTGTTTATCATGATCATGGTATACCCAAGAGGAAAAACTCATGCATGAGGCTGGGATTCAGCAGTTGAGCCCCAGGTCTCAGCCCTGCTAATGGTTTCTTGAGAACCTACATAAATCATTTCATTTCTTTCTTCCCAGCCTGGGACTCCTCTGTGAGCCTGAGACCAACTGTTGGTTTACTTCTGCTTGGTTTTTTTTTTCTTTTCAGAATCTCTAATCTCAGCTGTTTGGTGACTGCATGACTCCTGCTTTCACCATTCAAATCCAAGAGCGTGGACTTGGCAACAGAGGATGGCTTGTTGAGGGGACTGGTTGGACTGTTCTCTGGAGCATGGGTGAGAGGGTTTTGGAGAAAGTGGTTTTCCTGTGGGGTCAGGGTCAGAGAGGACTGCAGGGGCATCTATCCTCAGTGGGATCTCCCTCTGCCACAAGCTTCAACTCACCCCAACAGGGAGCCACACATGGTGACTGAGCTGGTTAGGCCCAGGCAGAGAAAGGAGAACAGCAAGAGATCAGAGCTGGAGGCATCTCTGGACTCTGCCTGATCCCCAAGCTGAAGTCAGAAGGGGAGCGAAACAGGGGCAGCTTAAAGCTCTCTCATGATTCTTTGTCTGCTTTCTCAGCCTCCTGTGTTCTGTGGATTCCCTTTAAACCTCAGCTTCTGCTTCATGCAAAGGGCTGTGCTTCCCCTGGTATTGCTTCTCTCACAGTGAGAGCCCTTTCTTCCCCAAACCCTCTTCTTGGGAATGTCCTGTTACACAGGCATTGTGTCTTAAGGAGACTGATTAACTGACCACCCACATGATTCCACTTGCCCTTGACTGATGTTCCCTCACACACATGGCTATAGAACCCTCTTAGAAGGGCCTCAGTGTTGCTCATGATGAAGCAGATGGGGTTTCTAAGTTGTCTCTTTAAGGACTTGTAGAAGCAGGTGTTGGAGTCCGTGGGTTTCAGGTGGGTGAGGTACCATGTAGATGTTTTCTGCTTTTTTTTTTGTAATGATTTCTATCATGGTAAGAGGTCTGCAACCTTGTTTTTCTCCTCTAAAGCAGCCTGCAAGCATTCAGAATAGGAAAGGTAAGATTCTTTTAGTTTCTCTTGTGATTCTGGAAACCAGGGCCCTAGCAGATGCCTTCACCTGGCAGTGAGGAGAGTGGCCTGGTTTTCACCTGAATTAAAACACCCCTTGACCTTGTGCAAGGCTGTGTCAGGGAAGGGGTGAATTACATCCAAACATGAGACTGTTAAGGTGACCTTGACATGCTGGACCCTTTTACAGCCAAAATCCTTTGGGGTGGGGGGAAGAGAGCCTGCATTCCTGACATTATTAAAGTGGACATTGTTAATTACATGTGAGGTTGGATTACTGCATGGCATGGAGCGAGTCCTTAATGCTGATCAATCACAAGTACATGAAATACACCTTTTAGTTTATTAACAATGACCTCCTGGAGGGACCCTCCCCCTGGAGCTGAAAGGAAATATGCTGGGGGAAGAAAGAAATAAATAATAATGCGATTAAATGAGAGGTATTAAGGCTATTTTCAATCTCTCTTTCCTCATTCTGGGCCTTAATTCAAATCTCATTCAGTGTATTCAGCTATGCTGTGTGTTCTTGGGCAACAACTTTGTTTGTACTGGTCTTACAAGCCCTCAGTTGTACTAGAAGTTCGATTAATGGCCATATTGACAGCTCCCCACATTCACAGTTTACTTCTCCAAGAAGGATCTGATCTTTAAGAAAAATGCAGAAAGATCATACAGGACAGATCTTCACCCAGCATAAGATGACTTCAGTCCTGTGAACTCCAGGTGATTCCTGGTATTGCGGCACTTAAGCACTGAACTCCTTGCTTGTGTCTGCAAGTGCACCAGCACAGGAGGAGGAAGCAACTCTTAACCACTCCGAGTTTCAACTTATTATATAGCAGGAACAGCAAGGTCTAGGCAGAGGGTCAGAGTGGCAAGCAGCAGAAAGACATGGCTTTAATGCACTACCTCCCTCTACACTGCTTTAGTTTCTTGTCAAAGCAAAGTTTTATCCTGGAATTTGAAGGAAAAAGACAAGGTGCCTTTGTGAGTAGTTTAGATTAATAGTTTTGGAGGAGAATTAAATTTTTTCTTGGAAGGCCAGCAAAGGCTTCAGGAGACATGTCCTCATCGTTGAAAGTTAGGGATAGCTAAGGTGTTACTCCTGCCTCTGCTGTTTGCATCAAGAAAACATTACCCCACCTGAGGGAATGTGGCTGCCTGTGTGTTTTCAAGCCCAGAATTGAAGTGCTGGACTGTAAACCCTTCAGGCTTCTTCCTTTGTACCGCTTTGCCACAGTGAGGCTTTTGCTTTGCTCAGCGCAGCAGGACTTGTAGGTGGATAATGCTGCTTGCTGCTGAAGTGGCTGTGATGTCCGTGTAATGACTGCCTCAAGGCATGCTCAGCTGCTCCCTATTTTCCCAGTGAAGTGCAGCCATGGTAATCAGGCCTTTTTGTTGTTGAGTGATTTGCTGTGAGGTAAAAACCGATCAGCTGGTGTCCTCAAGTTTAACAGCCAGTGTCCAAGTGCCCAATGGAATATTTCAGCCTGACACCAAATGATTCAGAATAACTGGAAAGAAAATACCAAGTGTCAATGTGGTTAATTAATTCCACACCCAGCTGCCTAACTTTATTCTGTCCTCTCTGATCTTGGAGGTCCCTGGCACTAGAAAAGACGAAGGGTTGAATGCATAATGTCAGTGCATTCTCCAAATGAGATTGCCTACCTAATCAGAAAGTAATGCTCAAACAGCTGAGTGGCATTTTGGCTTTTAAAAATCTCTCAAGGATGCAGGATCATGCATAATTTTTATTCCCCTTCCTGCTCTCGCTCAGGTAGTGTTTTGTTTATTGGATAGGTGTCTGTGTGTGTTTGTATGTTCATGGTTTTATTAGTCTAGTAAGAAACATACTTTGTATAATAAGTATCTCTGCGTACTACATGTTGCTGCTGGGCTGGTGCAGTGATGTATCATCACGCCCTTATGGATTTTGTTTCCCCTCAGACATCTCACAATAATTCGTAGGGCTTTTTTCAGGTTCCAGTCCCTGGGACTTACGTGAACATCTGCAAACCCTGCTATTCCTTATACTACACTTGGTTCTGGCTGCCAGTTTGACAGAGGAAAACTGGGAAAACTAACCCTCATTTAAGATCGATATATTTAAAAAGGAGTCAAAAAACAGATTAAAAAAGCACTTAGAGTGTATTGGGTTTGAGATATTTCAAAGGTAATCTCCTACCTTTAGGGAGCATGATTATTTTTCAGTATTTGAAGTTTGCCATCTCATTACGACAAAAGTGACGACAAAAGCTGTTGTTCCTCCTGCAGGCCCTGTTTCCGTCCTGAGAGCCGTGCAGAGATTAGAGCTCTGCAGGCTGTGCTTTCCAGCTCTGCAGGAACCAGCCAAAGGCAGTTATCTTTAGACAAATGCAGATAGCAGGCCTGGAGGGGAGGGACTCAGATAATGTGCAAGAGGCTGCCACAATGGAGATTTTTCTGGGAAGTGCAACCAAACTCTGGAAGTGTGTTCAGGGAATGGCTCTGTGTACACTCTAGGAAAGTGGAGAGCAGGTGCCAAAGGTTGTGGAGTCTCCCTCACTGGAGATACTTGAGAATGGTCTGGATGCAGTCCTGTGCCATGTGCTCTGGGATGACCCTGCTTGAGCAGGGAGGTTGGACCAGATGATCCACCGTGGTCCCTTCCAACCGGACCCTCCTAGGATTCTGAACTGAGGTCCACCAGTACCATACCACTGTCTGAGCTCTTAAGAATGAAACACCTGATTCATGCAGCTATTCCTAGACGAGCTGGACACAACTCCCCAATAAATTGCAGTGAAATTCACAATTTTATTTTTCCTCCTCATGTGTACACGTTTAAATTATTTCTGCTCAAATGAATCCAGTGCATTAGGTCTGTTTTTGACAGAAGTGTGTTACATAGATTGCTGGGAGAAGGTTGTGCAAGTCTTTGTGAACAGCTTCACGGGTAAGTGTTGGCCTCCTAGGTGCTGAGACCCATTCTTTGCTATTCCCTCCACCCTCCTAAGGTTCCTTTTTAAGGTTTGTGCTGGTGACATTTTACAGCTCTATGTCATCCACTGTGTTAGGTGCAGTGATCTGGCTTTCTGTCTCCTTGCTTGGATGACTGAGACTTTTGAACTGGAGTGAAACGACTGCAGCCACTGGATACGAAGCAGTCGCCTCACTCACAAATAAGCACAGTAAAAGTAAAAGCACTGCTTCCAAAGTGAGTCTCTACTTGTGTGCTTGAGCTTACTGAAACCTGATGGATGGGTAACTGTAAATGTGGGATGCAGCATGGCCTGGGGATCAGCTGTGTTAATTAAATAATGATCATAGATGCAGTAATCTTATTTATGTATAACAATATGTTTCCTTCTGAAAGGCCCTTTCATGCTTTGGAGTGGACCGGTCTTTTTGCTGGATGTGCATGCGTAGAGCAGTGAGTGAACTGGCAGGGTGAATTTTGGGGTTAGCCACAATTTCACTTCCTTCTTGAGGGGAAAATCTTAGTGGCCAAGTATCCCAGTTTGTCTGGTACGGGTGACTGCTTTTGTTTGCAAGCTACCTTGACTTCCTAATGATTTCTCCCTTGCAACTGTTAAACACAATAAATGTCCCTGCCCCTTCCCAATGCTTCAAATCCAACAAGCACAATGTAGGCAAGAGCTTAAGTCCTTCCTAATGAGAAGCACTGAGGAATCCTGCTGGCAAGTCAGCCGTCTGAGAACAGGCTGTTCTCTGCACTCGGATGTTTCATAGATCCAAGTTTTGCTTCCTCATTCCCCCAGTAAAGCCTTAACCAGGCAGAGTTCTCTGCTCTGAAATGCTGAGCAGACAGGAACCATAACCACTTCAAAATCTGGAGAAGAGGTTGTCTCTCTGGTTGTATATGGGGATTGTGAAAATATCCAGGCTGTGTGCCACTGATTTGTTTTCCAATGAGAAATCAATGCAGTTACTTGAGAGCACAACACTTGTCCCTTAAAAACAAAACAACAAACCCAAACAATCAATCAAACACACACCCTCCCAACCCCAGAATAAAAAAACCAAAACAGTTGTGTCTGTCTGTGCAGTGCCATGCAATCCAAAGAAGTCTGGCATCTGGCTTGGCTCTTCTGGGATCATAGCAAAGGAGCTGACTTCAGCCAACAAAAACCTGAGGATCTGGATGGCCCTTTAATTGTGTATTCTTGCAAGGATTAGGGATTTGTAGTCTCGCTCTTGAAAAAGGGCCTTCATCATAAATATGTATAGTTCAAGGGTGATACCATGCTTAGTGAACACTCAAATCTGTGCTATGTCCTAAAGTTCTCGGACTCTGAAGTAGTGAAGATACATTACAAGCTGTTGCCAAGGGAGGACAGGAGCGATTTGATTTATAGGGAGAACAAAAGTGGTGTGACTGGTGAACCATGTTCTGGGGAGCTCAGCATGGATACCATGCTACTGCAGAGGAAGCTCTTTCTGCTCTGGGCTTCCAGGGATCTGCAAAGCCTCAGAGCTCTAGTCTTTGTATCCCAGTCTAGTGTCCCAGCAGGCTGCTGAAGCGCCACTTTCAGCACAGCACACAAACATACCTCATTTTAGGCTTATTCTCAGTCATATGAAGTCCCTGGTATTCCTCAGAAGCTAAGCTTAAACATGCACTGTGTGCTTTGGTTTGGATTGGAGACTAAGGACAGAACTCATTTTGTTGTCAGCTCTGAACCAAACAATTCCTGGGGAAGAAAAAAACATCTAATAAGAACTAACAAATACAAATCTTACAAAGAAAAGCTATTTCTCCTGCAGGCTGAGGCAAACAAACACCTAAGAAGAAGAATACAGAGGAAAAGAGAATGGCCAAATTCTTCTTAGTAAATACAAGCTAACGCAGCTGTCAAAGGCACCAGATTGCATAAAATCTCTGCTGATAATTTTCAATATATGCTATTGCTGTGCCAGTATCTATATTTCTCAGAGTAAAAAAGGATGCTGGTGCGGAGGGTTTTTTTGCTACCATTCCAAGTGCACCAGTACTTCAGTTAAACCAGCACCCACTATCAATACCATGGCTTCACTGTTTCAGTTGCACAATCTGACCATAACTGATTGCTTGCAGTTATTTGAAATGCAGCTTTTTCTGGTGCCAATTGCTTTGTTTACTGCTTGTGTGTAAAACAATAATGCCTCCCTTCATGGACATAAAGGCAGATTAACAGCAGTAATTACTAAGCAGATGTCTGCATTCAAATACCCATTTCTTAGAGGCAGATTATTTTCTGCACTGGCATAAGGGAAAGGGATTCAAAGCAGGTGCTGCTGTCATCCCACAAGTGAAGTGAGCAGCCTGGGGCTCAGCAGAGAGCTGTGTAGCTCCCCGAATCGCTGTTTGCAGGGCAATAATCATTTACCTACTTGAGATCAGTGCTGAGAGTTGTTTGGCATTTAACTCCTAAGAGTGACCACCAGTGACTGAACAGCACTTGGTGCTACCTGCGCTTGCTTTCTGTTGTTTTTTGTGCTCACAAGAAATCTAAGGCTGTACTTTCAAGAGAGCTCAACACCTCGACTGAGGGCCTGTGTTTCCCAATAGCTCTGTTCCCACTGAACTGCCTGAAAGGTGCACTCAGCACTAAGTGCTAAACTTATTTCGGCAGTCTTTGAACTTGAGAGGGGGGGTCTTTACTAATCTGGTTGTACTGCCAGGACTGAAACATGTTCAGAGCAGCCCTTTGGTGCTCTTGAAGCCTGGCCTGGCACATTCTGTTTTTCAGCTGAACAATCACCTTGCAGCCTACCCAGAAAAGCCATTACTGGCTTTTGGCTTGTGGCGAGAGTTTGCCAGCATATGAGGGTGTCTGTACACACAGAAGAGATGTGGCTGTGTCCTGGTTCATTCACTTTCAAATCAGCTGTCTAGATTTCAGAGGCCACCCTTTTGAAGCTGACAGACAAGATAGGAACCTGGTATTCTTTGTGTGGGCAAGTCATGGCATTGCCTCCATTCCTCTCCTGAAAAAAATGCCTCTGCATGCCAGAGCAGGGAGAGGTGATAGTGAGTCCAAAGGAAGGCAGAGACTCTTTCTTTCTCCCACCTTCACTGAATAAGCTGATATGGGATGAGTTCATTTCCATAAGCATAGGGCACTCTTCTACTGCAGTGAAACGGCTTTGCCTTCGGTGTTGAATCACTCTCAGCCCCATCTCATGCTGACTGTCTTGCTCAAGAGGCATTTTTTCCATGAGCCCCTGAGACTCATGTGAACATCTGCAAACCCTGCTGTTCCTTATACTACACTTGGTTCTGGCTGCCAGTTTGACAGAGGAAAACTGGGAAAACTAACCCTCATTTAAGATCGATATATTTAAAAAGGAGTCAAAAAGCAGATTAAAAAAGCACTTAGAGTGTATTGGGTTTGAGATATTTCAAAGGTAATCTCCTACCTTTAGGGAGCACGATTATTTTTCAGTATTTGAAGTTTGCCATCTCATTACGACAAAAGTGACGACAAAAGCTGTTGTTCCTCCTGCAGGCCCTGTTTCTGTCCTGAGAGCCGTGCAGAGATTAGAGCTCTGCAGGCTGTGCTTTCCAGCTCTGCAGGAACCAGCCAAAGGCAGTTATCTTTAGACAAATGCAGATAGCAGGCCTGGAGGGGAGGGACTCAGATAATGTGCAAGGGGCTGCCACAATGGAGATTTTTCTGGGAAATGCAACCAAATTCTGGAAGTGTGTTCAGAGAATGGCTCTGTGTACACTCTAGGAATTGCCAAAGTGGAGAGCAGGTGCCCAAATCTCCCACATTTAAAGATACTCTTTCCATTAAGAACACATGCCCCCAAGTTAATTTTTGTGCCATGGAAACCAACCTGGGGACATGGCCCACAGCAACACTACCCATTCATGTGGGCCATCCTACTTTCATCTGCCATTTCTGTTGTCCATGTCTTTATGGGTTTGAACCTATGAATCTTTCTGATGAATTAAACAGGGAATTTTATCTTTCAGTCCCACAGAGACTGAGTTGCCCATATAACTGTCTAACTGCACAGTGACCTGGCTGACTATTTCACAGGATCNACCAACCTGGGGACATGGCCCACAGCAACACTACCCATTCATGTGGGCCATCCTACTTTCATCTGCCATTTCTGTTGTCCATGTCTTTATGGGTTTGAACCTATGAATCTTTCTGATGAATTAAACAGGGAATTTTATCTTTCAGTCCCACAGAGACTGAGTTGCCCATATAACTGTCTAACTGCACAGTGACCTGGCTGACTCTATTTCACAGGATCTCTGTGCCCATACAGATGGCAAGAGGCTTTAGCTGGAGGCTACAGAACATTTATTTGAAGGATTTTCTGCAAATATGCACATATCGTGAGGGTTTGAATTGTAAATGTGAAAATTTCATGTTTGATAACTATATTTTTGAGTGGTAGAGAATGATGAAAATGTTACCTAATTTATGCTTGAATGCTTGTATGACTTAATAGGCATAAAACCAGCAGCATGCCAGAGAGAGTGGAGGGGATCCTGCAGCAGGTCTCTGCAACTTCCTACAGGAGCCAAGGATGTTCCTTTGGATGGTGAAAGAGAGATGAGGGACATCAGGAGAAGGGGCAAGGAATGTTATCTGGAGAAATGAGTGAGCCTGGTATCATAAAAAGTTCACCAGTCCTGAGTGAAATTGAAACATAGACAAAAAAGCAGACGAAAATATGTTGGATGTTGCACAAATGGTGTTGAACCAAGCATGTAAGAAGATTCTAAACCACTATTTCTCTAGTTATACCGATAGCACACAGTTTGCAAACTTTTGCAGTGTTTTCACGAGTCTGCTGCTGCTTGGCAAATTCTTTAATTACCAGCTTCTTTGGTCATCTGTTTAGTCAGGAATTTCTGAATGTTTCACATTTTTTAAAAAGCACCTCTGATAGAGCAAGGTAGTTGCACCCTTCAAAAACAGACAAAATGCAGTTTTATTTCATGAACCAGGTGCCCTTTATTCAACAACTGTAGAGCACAGGGGTTTTTTTGCCAAGCCTTTTCTCTCATAATTGCCTTGCTTCAAGTCCTGATTTTAT
This sequence comes from Ptilonorhynchus violaceus, assembly GCA_013397565.1. NCBI lineage: Eukaryota > Metazoa > Chordata > Aves > Passeriformes > Ptilonorhynchidae > Ptilonorhynchus > Ptilonorhynchus violaceus. The sequence goes on along the minus strand of VZRJ01008049.1, from coordinate 223,500 downwards.
GGGGCTTGGACTGGCAATAGTCAACAAGTGCAGCTTTTTTCTCCATGGGTGTCTGCAGGTAGTTTTGGTGGTGTCCATTCAGGGGCTTTGAGTGTGATCTAGTGGAAGGTGTCCCTGCCCATGGCGGGCGGGGGGAGGGGGGGGGGCTTGGAAGGAGGTGATCTTTGAGGTCCCTTTCAGCCCAAGCCGTTCTGTGATTATTTCTGTAGCAATAAGAATGACCCCAATGCCCTGTCACTGTTGATCGCTCAGCTTGTTGCCAGCTGCTGGGATTTTTCCATGCTAGATATTGCTGGCATGCAGGCAGCCTTTCCAGTCAGCAGACAAGCCCTTTCCATTGTAAGTGGATATTCAGGTGCAAAACCTCCTCCTCTCTTAGCCTGACAACTTCATGAGGCCTTAAATCTTACCGGAGCTGGCTCTCTCATGCTATATTAGGTCCTGTCTTTCCAAACTTAGGGTTCCTGCCGGGATGGGGGAGCTATGCTGGTGTTTATGGGAGCAGACGGGAAGAGAAGTGACCCGTCTGGGAAGCCGCCTCGGCCCCTCGGAGCGTAGGTGAGGCAACACCAGAGCTGCGGAGGTAGGAAATTACTCAAGGTTGTTTTGCGCTGGGAACCACGCCGGCATCTTAAAACGCTCTGTGGTTTTTATTTTCCCTCCGCAGCAGGGGGAAATAAGCGCAAGAATAACCCACGAGGAGGCAGAGTCTGGAAAAAGCCTCCAACTTCCCGTGGCCGTGCGGGAAAGCAACACCGCCGATCTCCTCCACCTTCTCCCACTCGGCGCCGTGTGCCTGTAGAAACCGGAACGCCGCCGGGGCCGGGACTCCCGGCCGGGGCGGGGCTCAGACCAAAACACCGCCCGGCCCGCCCCGCCCCGCGGCTTTAAAATGGCGGCGGCCGTGAGGGGGGCACGGCAGAGCGCAGCCATGACAAGTGACAGAGTGTCCGTGGTGGTGCTGCTGGCAGCGGCCCTGCTCCTCTTCGCCGGCGCCGTGCGAAGCGCCGAGTTCCGCCAGCCGCTGGTGGGTGCCCCGCAGACCATCGACGACCCCGAGAACGACGAGGGGCTGGAGCGGGCTCTGCAGTTCGCCATGACGGCGTACAACAGGGCCAGCAACGACATGTACTCCAGCCGGGTGGTGCGGATCATCAGCGCCAAGAGGCAGGTGAGCGACCTGGGGGCTGGCACAGTCCGGCAGGGCGGCTGGGAATGAGGCCGGCCGGATTCCTTTGGAGAAAGGACAGACCGCGAGCCTGTGGGCCTCTGGAAGCTGTTGTTTTCTTCCCCACAGAAGGTGAATAAAAGCCGTTTTTTATGTCTTGGCTCCTCTCGGTCTGAGTGACCTTGTGTGCTGCGCGTTATGGAAGAAGCCAGAGGCTTCCCTGCGCTGCTCATGAGTTAACGCATGTCTCTTTTTACTGCTAGAGAAGCTGCTGTGTGGGACATGTTTACTTGGATTTTGTTTCCTGTGTCTGAGGGGGTGCCAAGTGTCTCTTTAGTGGAGATTGCTACATACAATTCCCTTCTGGAGTCTGTTTTCCGTCATGTAACAGGAACACTGCCTTGCTTCTCTGCCAGGCTTCTCTTGCCAGAGAGCCCTTCTCTGTGTGCTGTGAATAAAGTTGCTTCTGGGCTTGTCTCGTTGCAGGTCGTGGCTGGTGTCAAGTACATAATGGAAGTGGAGATTGCCCGGACAACCTGCACTAAGCCAGCAACTGATCTCCAGCGCTGTTCTTTCCATGATGAGCCGCAGATGGCTAAGGTAGGCTCCAGGGCACAGCCTGCTGACCCCCCAGTTTCCCACCCCATCTCACTGGCTGTCTGTGGTCAGTGTCCCCTGTCTGCCTCAGCCAAGATCAGAGACCTGATGCCTTTATACTTAACAAGGTACTGCCCTTGCAGAACTTGTCTTGCCAGGTGATGTTGTCAGAGAAGGCAGGGCCTTTTCTGTGTTTTGTAAGTGGGGCTCAGGCTGGAGCACTGTGTGTGTCTCAGTCTTCTTAACAAGTGGTCATGGTCTGGATCAGAAGGATATGTGGAGAAAACTTTGCCAAGCCTACAGGTCTCCTGGGTCTTAGTCCAGGGTCCTCAGTCCCCATAAAATTCTTGTCTCTTCTTTCCAATGGTGATGGAAACATGCTGCAAATATGCTTGGCATGCTTTCCGGTAGGACTTGCATTGCTGCAAATGGAGCTTTGGGCAAATCACTGTCCAGAAGAAGCAGATCACCTCATCTCTCTATGCCCACCAAACTGTTACACAGGCATTTTATAATGAGTAATTGAGTTTTGTGAGTGGGAGCACCAAACAGGTCTGCCTTGATCTGGCCTGAGAGTAGTTTTTCCATGGTGTTCCATTCGTTCTGTTGATGGCAGTGATGAGCTGTATGTGCCCATTGTACCTGCCTGGGCGAGAAGTGTAGCTGCACACAAGTGAAATGTGAAGCTGGTGTGTACCATTATGGCAATTGCAATGATTTGACACAGGTGCACGTGGCTTAGCTGTGCCTGTGGGCTTATGTTGGAGTATTATCCATGCTGAAAGCTTCCCTCTGTGAATGGATAAAGGAGATAACCTGATCCTCAGCAGAGCTGACTGCTCAGCTTTATTTCTTAGGGTTTATTTAAGAGATGTGACTCACTCTGAGCACAATAGTGCTGTTCCAGAATACTTGTCTGGAGAGGGCAAATCTAGAGAGCCACAGGAGTGTAGAACAGTGGTAAATGATGCTATTTTATGCTCTTAATCTGACAACTACTTTTTTCTTCCTCTGCTTAGCACACCATTTGCAACTTCGTAGTGTTGAACGTTCCTTGGCGAAACCAAGTGGAGCTACTGGAGAGCAAGTGCCAGTGAGCCTACCTTGATTCCAGCAGAGACCAGCACCCAGTTGTTCAGATTTAAAAGAAAAAGGCAATAACACACATTGAGATGGGCTTTATCAATGCCTGTAACTTGGCTACTGACGTATGCTTGTGCTATGCAAATTAAACCATGTAACTTCACTTTTAAAGCACAGTATGATCTCAACTTTTTCTTCTTTGGAATTATTATTTTAGAGCAGCTGTTTTGGTCTTCCTACAGCTTTCCCAATGAATTCACTCCAGCATCAGAATTCTTATTAAAATCCCTTGGTATCAATGTTAAGTGACTACTGTAAACATAAAAACTTAATTAATAATTGCCATGATGTGTGGTTTTCTTTTATCTTCTGCTGTCTTGGAGGGAGGGGTTGCTTTTATTTGTCACCTATGGAATCCTGCCCAAAGAATGGGATGAGAAGGAATATGGGGTCCTGATCACAGAGGAGACAAACCAGGCCTCCTTGTCCATTAACCTGGCCTCTGGTTTTGAGTAAGAGATGGAAGCCTTAGCTGTTTTCACTGAAGAAACACTCTGCTTTGGAAAACTCTTGATCTTGGGAAGATTAGCTGAAGCTGGTGCTGAGACTGTAATGGTTTTGGGTCCTGGCTGCTGTACTGTTCTGTTGTAAGGCTGTAAGGAAGAAGCAGGGTCCCCTTGAAAGAAATTTCATTTTCAGGTAATAGGGGAAGGTGGGAGGTGAAGAGAGAGTCTTGGGAGTGGATGAAGGTGCTGAGGTGAACAACGGGGGTGCTTCTTGTTTTTTCACACTCCTGACAGTGCATTTCCTACTTGTCTTTGCTTTTCTGTATTTTGAAGTAAACATTTTCCTTTTGGTGGAAATCTCACCCACAGATAAAGTGAGTCCAGCTCCTTGGGAGTGTATCTTCTGTGGGTTGTCCTTCCTCCAAGGGGAAATGCCACTTCCCATCATTGTCGGGGTTTGCCAAGCTTGCAGTGAACATTAGGCAACATCTTGATTCCTGTTGTTGGGAGGACAAGCTGGTTACCTGACACCAAAGGTCGGCATCTGGGTTGTGGTCAGATCCAATAGGAATAAATCCCTCTACTTCCCCACCATCATCACCCCGTTCTGTCTAAGTGCTCTGTATGAAGGTGGCCTGTTTTTCCTTGCCAGCCGGGTCAGTGACTCTGCATGTTTGCAGCTGCTGACCCTGGAAATCCTGGCTCAAGCTGCTCAGGTGCCCTCACTTGTCCTTCTCTAACTCCTCTGTTCATCCATGCCTATTCCCTGGCTTCCAGTCTATGTATACAAGCACTAGGCAGTGGTGAAGGGATTCCTTCATGCTTTTGGTGAGTTTGCCTCTGTTTCCCTTTTATCCTCTTGGCTTGAGGATGGGTAATTGCACTGGTCTCCTTAGGAAAGAGTCTACGCAAGTGTATCGTGGTTTGACGCTGGCCAAATGCCAGGCACCCATGGAAAAAGAAGCCACTCACTCACCCTCCCCTGCTCTGCAGCTGGACAGAGCAGAGAAAATTTTGATGAAGGGTCTGTGAGTTGAGATAAGGACTGGGAGAAAACACTTCAAGGGCAGAACAGGCTCAACTTCATGATGTAAAGGGAATTGATTACTAACGAGATCAGAGCAGGAGAATGAAAAGTAAAATAAGCCCTTAAAACCAGCCTTATCCCCCCAACCCTTCCTACCAATGGCGCAGGGAGACGGGGTGTGGGTTTTGGTCAGTTCATCACCCAGGATTTTCTGCTGCTGCTCAGGGAGAGGAGTCGTTTCCCTGTGGAACCGTGGGGTCTCCTCCCCCGGGAGACAGTTCTCTGCCAACTCCTCCAGCGTGGGTCCAAGCTCACGAGCAGCAGCACTCCCTGAACTGCTGCAACGGGAGTCCATCCCATGGGCACACGGTCCTCCCAAAACTGCTGTGGCGTGGGTCACCCTTCCATGGGCTGCAGTCCTCCAAGGACAGGCTGCTCCAGCCTGGAAGCAAGGCCTCTCTCTCCACTGGGACTCCCCCCGGATCTAGGCACCCACCCGCTCCGGTGTGGGCACCTCCCCCACGGGCTGCGGGTGGATCTCTGCATTCCCCGTGGAACTCCCATGGGCTGCAGGGGGACAACCTGCTTCACCACGGTCCTCACCACGGGCTGCAGGGACACCTCGGCTCTGGCGCCTGGAGCACGTCCTCCCCTTCCTTCTTCACTGAGCTTGGTGTCTGCAGTGTTGTTTCTCTCACATATTCTCACTCCTACTCTTCTTTGGCTGGAAAATTACAGCAAATTGTGCCACAAACTTTGTTTTGATTTCTTCTTAAAAATGTTACCACCATCTCGAATTGGCCAGCCTTGGCCAGCAGCACATCCATCATCAGAGCCACCAGGGATTGGCTCTGCTGGGTGTGGTGGAAGCTTCCAGCAGCATCTCACAGAAGCCACCACTGTGGCCCCCCTGCTACCAAAAACCAGGCCCTGCAAAACCAACACAGCAAGACATGAAGCTGCAGATAGACATAATGAGGCATTTCCACCACTCTGCTGTATTTATTAACCAGCAGCTCAGAACAGCATGTGGGGAAAGGAGGGGCTGTGCCAGAGAAAATGAGAGTTGGAGTGTTAGGAGCTCTTGAATCCAAAGGTGTTGTTGCATTTTCATGTTGAGATGCCAGTGACTAAGGGCATGAATGAGTGGCACAGATTACCCCACACTCACAAGCTGCTGAGTGTCAGCCTTGGTGATTATCCCTGTGTGCTCTGCCCTCGGAGAGGTGCCAAAAAAGCCTGACCTAATTTAAACACCTTCCGCTGTGGGCTGTGTTACTTTGCATTTGCAACAGGCTAAGAGCATTAGTGCAAGTTCCCCTGCCAAGAGCATTTTGCTTTGCAGGTCTTTCTGCTTGGCTGGCTGGTGGTGACTGGGTCAGCTGAACACTGAGCCCTCAGTTTTAGCTGCATTCTCTGCCTGACTTTGTCAAGTGTTGGTGTCAGATTTGAACAAGTGACCGGGGAAGTGCTTGTTTCATGCTATTTCTTGTTTTGCTTTGCTCGCATCTGATGGATCAATTCTGGGGTCATTCTTCCTGAACCTTAGTGGGGTCAGAGCCTTGCTGCTGCTACAAGGCCTTTTCCTGGCTCTGGTTCTCAGGAACAGATTTAGGGCCAACCATATGAGAAGGGTAGATCTCATTAGCAGTGCCTGCACTTGCAGACTTGGGCTCACATGGACTTGTGGTTCCCAACTCCTGGGCCATCCCTGCTCCTGGTGTTCCCTGGGATGTGGCCCTGCAGGGTTTTTCTGAGATTCTTGAAGCTGTATCAGCACATCAGCCAGGTATGGACACTTCCCTCTGCACACAGCTGAAATTGCAATTTCCTGCAATTATGAGAGGAAATGGCCATGTGAGGATTCAGGTCACCCTGCAGCTCAGTCTGGGCCGCCCAGTGCTGTTGCTGATGTGCATGGGCTCAGTGTGTACAATACTCCTTAACCTAAGGCATGGAGACCTCTCAGGGAGTGTTTAAAGATGCTTGGTTGGTTGTATTCATTGTTAACATGCAATGCCTTAGAATCACTGGAGTGTGGATCCCCTCAGTAGACCAAATTTACCAGTCAAACCCACATCCAATTTGGAATCTCGGTGCTTTATCTCTTGACGTGGCAGAGGTCAGACTTCTTCTCCCTTTCCTTGTGGGATGCACTGGTCATCTGAAGATCATTTCTGCAGGGTTGAGCAGGGAAGTGTCCTGATCTGGGCCACTGCTGGCAATGCTGAGCCCTTCCATGCCTCTTGTCAGCCAGGTTTGGTGGTGGCCTGCAGGTGAGAAGGTGGGAGGGCAGGTGCCTCTTTCTCCTCTCTGGACAGTGTAGTCCCAGGCAAGGAAGGGTGAGGAAGACTCTTCTTGAGGAAGAAGAGCAGCAAACCTGCAGGCTCCACAGTGCAATTCCCTTGTGAGTGTCCCCCTGCTGACCCTCTGGCAAGGGTCATGGCTCCCTGGGGCAGGACCCGGGGCTGGAGGTGACACATGCTAAAGCTTGTCGTCTGTGTCATCACTCGCTTGCATGGCCTTGCTCAACCTCTGTGAGCTGATGGGCTCCTGCTGGAGGGATTTTGCAGCAGGGGAGAAAAGGAGAAGCTCAGCTGCTGATCCCTGGGATGAGCTGGTGGATGAGTCTTGGGGTGTGTGCTGGACAGTCTGTCTGACCTTTCTGGAGGTGGATATGGGTGTGTGTGAGCATAGGGCTGATGATGGGGAAAACCTTTCCCTGTTTCCAGCTGGAGAAAAACCCCCAGTGACTCACGATGCCCTCATTGTACCATGCCTTGGTGGGAGGCACTGCCCTCTCTTCCCTATGAGCTGAGAAACATCATATCTTGTGCCCTGCCAACTCCACCACTTTTCAGCACCCAGATGCAGAAGAAACTGGGACTTAGGCCTGCTCAGGGAGTGGATTTTATAACTTGAAGAGAAAAGTTAGCAAGAAAAGAGTTGTTTCAGGTGAAACAGTGATGCTTACACTAAGCATGCCCCTCTCGTCCTGGGTGAAGTCCCTCCATCTGAACAGTGAGGTTTTTTCCCCTTCCTGTGGGGCCGAGGAGGGAAGCCCTGGCATTCCTGGAGGAAAGTTACCATCTCCAAGTGCCAGAGCTGGCTAAAAGCAGCTTAAAGCCTGTGACATAATCATCAGTGAAACTCCATCCTCCTCATTCCCAGTAATATTGCCCACCCATGATTGGCCCAAGCTGAGCCAGAATCCATCCTAAGCAGTTAAACAGGGAAGTTCCTTCCTCTGGATGCTAAAGGTCAAAAGCCCAATGATTTTCCCCCACAGGTATCACAGGAGCTTTCTCTGGTTACCGAGCCTGGCATTAGCTTTTTGATGGACATCTGGAAGAGGCCAAAGGAAAGATTGGCTGGGCTTTGAGGGTGACTTTGGTTTACAAATGCAGTTGTGAAGTTCTGAGCACGTCCAGAGGAGAAGGGGCACCAGAGCCATTGGGAAAGATGCTCTTCACATTCCATGTTGCAGCTCATCTGGGTGAAATTGGATGCAGCAAGCTCCACCTGTGCAGAGGCACAATTTGGTGAGCTTGGGGGACACAGAGCTGGTTCCAGAAGGAATGTGTGGGAACTCCTCGGGAACAGGCTTCTCTCAAGATGAGCCATAGCCTATAAAATGAAATTAGTTTTGGGCCTCTGAGCATGGCTTGGCTGGACAGGTTGGCTAATTACACCGATCTTCCCTTGATAAAACCCGTGGGACGTGTTAAGGTGACTACAGATTTTTAATTGCCTTCTTTTCCTCACCGAACAGCAGGTCTTTTCACTGCTTTCTGTGTTAGCCAGATAACATAGATGGAAATGTTTTTCCCATTCAATCTGACATTTTTGGTGTCTGCTGCACACCCCATATGGTTCAGTGAAAATTATTTCTTCTGTGAGATGTTGAAAGAATAATGAAACATGATGTTTCTACAGCTCTGACATGCTTTTTGCCCAGCTGCTTGCATGAACAAAACTGTCTGGGATCTCAGTTTGACAGGAAATCAGAGAAGTGGCAAGAAGCTTATTTGCTCTGTGCTCTTGTAAACGACTCTGTCCCAAATGTAGGAAATGCCTCTTGCAGATGCTTGTGCTAGGAAAGCAAGGAGTTTAGATATTAGAGGAAAAGGAGCAGAGGCCTAGGTCTGGCAGGGTAGGATTCACCAGAGGAGAGTCGTGGCTGCTGTAAACCAAATTTTCTACCTCATCACAAAGAGTGTTGGCTCAGTACTGACTGCAGAACTTCTCAGCTGATAGGGGGGGAAAGCTGGGAGGAAAAATGCCTGACAGGTTTTCAGATGGTCCACTGAGCGTCCTCCATCTATCAACAGAGCCAGTTCGATCAGAAAATAGTGAGAGTGAGCACTGAGTGAGAAATTAAACACTGGCCCCAGACTGGCATGTTTTGGTCACATTCCAGATACCTGCAACAGAGGAGCATAGGCTGGACCTTGGTCTGAAATACTGATACGGGCAAGCAAGGTTTATATATTTAATTTTTTAAATTTTATTTTTATAGAGAATGTTGAGGGAACACCTGCCACTGGGGAAGGTGCTGTGTGATGGCATCTGAAAACCAGCACATAAGCTGCAGATATGACCAGATGTCCCTCTGGGCTCCTCTTCCCTGGCTGTAATCATTACCATCTGCATTTTCCTGGGGCATTTGTGTTACCTTGTGGAAGGTACTGTTTCACAAGCCCTCCTGAAACACAGATGTCTGACCATCTGTGCCTCTCAGGACGGGAAGAGAGACAAAGCATGGTACGGTTAGCAGGGATGAGCCGGGCAAGCGAAAGTTTTGGATGAATTTCCAGCATGGAAAAGTGGTCCCTGGGTCCCCCAGATACGTGGGACTAAACAAAGTCTTCCTTACTCGACTCTCGTAGCCTTGTACGTGTAAGACAAAAGCTTTCCACAGGGGGTCAGCATCTCACAGGAGATGCAGAACTGGGCTGGGAATGGAGGACGGGCTGGTTCCTTAACCTCAGCAAAAGCAAGGCAGAGCCAAGCATCTGCCCCAGCTCTCCTCCTCATCCCAGCAGGAATAAAGTCCATCTACTTCCAGGTGTCTGCTGCAGGCAGGTCTGACACAGCCTGCCTGGAGCCACACGCTGCTTTGATCACCGGGGCAGAAGGACACTCGAGGGGACTGATCAGCATCCCCTGGTCAGCCGAGGGGACTGATTACATCAGGCAGCCCTCAGAATCCTGGGTTTCCCAGACAGATGCTCTTTTGCAGGATCAGCACCCGTTTCTGCAGCTCTTCGCCTGGGTATTTCCACTGCCAACAGACACCTCTCACTTGTGTCCAAGTGGTCTGCAAGCTGAAGGAAGTTACTCTAATTTTACCCCAACTTCTTGTCCTGCTTCTGAAGATAATTGTGTAAGTGCAAAGAGCAAACCCAAACATATCTGCCCCTAGGTGGAGGAGTGTTTACAATGTTCTTTGAGATCGTGATAAAGATTGTTTTTGTTGCTGTGTGAATTCTATTCATTTTGTAAAAGAAAACGTGTTTTTCTCAATAGCTCAGGTGTGATGGAAATAGTTGCAGAGCTTCTGTCGGTCGTGTCCCTGCAAGCAGAAGTCCTGGAGCTGTGTAAGCAAGGGTGGGAACTGGGATATTGAAATCTGAGCATCCTTGTACCTGGCAAATGCCTGAAGAAGCAGTCTAACCCAAAGACTGACAAATTGTATTTGTGGCTGCTAGAAATGTTACACAGATATCAACATAAATGTTTGTGGGGAAGGGCTATGGACTTTCCTGAGCTCTGCTGAAAATGTTACACTGAAGGTGTCTCACCACATTGAGCTCCTCAGGAAAAATGGGATCAGATAGGAAAATACTAACTTCTGTTGGTGAAATAACCAGCTGTTTTTCAACACGCTGCCACAAGAAAAGAAGCAGAAACTGGATGTTATACTAATGACAGATTAATTTAGTGCCTCTTTGGATCCCTGGCCTGATTGAAATGCAGCCTATTGTGCTTTTGTAGAACTCTGCATGGCCTTCCCAAGAACAGCTGCTGACACACAAATTGCTTGTAAATATTGGGGCTCCTGAACACAGGCACACCCTGCAATGGACAGGTAAACCACTGACTCTGCAGACACTGAAACTGCCCTCTTTTGATCCCAGTGGTATTTAATCCTGGCAAACAAGCACCAAGAGGGAAACTGTCTTTATGCTGCTCCAAAAATGCTTCAGGGCCTCCTGCAAAGCCAGCAAAAGTTGTATGTGCCCTTCTGGAATTAGTGGTAAATGTCCTCCAAACCCTAGAAAATTACTGCCCAAAATTAGATGAGATCTCGAGGATTCAATTTGTGTAAATACCTGGGACTGTCCCATGGATTATTAAAACAGAACAACAAGAGCCTTATTCTAGTTGGCTCCTGGACCCCTCAGTCTGTTAACTTCCATGAATCGTTTGCTTTGGAATTGCAATTAACTCCCTTAACTGCATCAGCATAAAGCAAGCATCTCATTTTCTACAAGCCTTTTTTTAAAGGTAGGCTGAGATTAAATAGCTGGCAATTCAAGCAGATATAAAAGGCTGTGTTGTGGCAATGCAAATGATGTGATATATGGCATAATTGGGATCATTGTGCACAAGAAATGAAAATCAGGAATTTTTTTTTTGCTTGCTGCTTGCTTGCTTACTCCTGGGATGTTGTGCCATCAATTAAGAGCTCATTTCTTCCCTGTGAGGGCGAAAGTCCCCACTTTGAGGCAAGCCTGGGAAAACTGCAAATTGTCTCGTATCAAGTGGTAAAGGTTGCAAAGGTGCAAATATTAATTGGCAGTGCTTGGCTGGGAATGGTCCTGCCTGTGCCCAGGTCAGGCATGGCTGAATTCCTTGTTTTCTGCTAACAGCCAGAGTTTCATGAGGTGGATGTGAGTGAACAGAAGACGTTGAGTAAGGGGTGGGGGCTCTTGACAGCACGATGCAGAGCCAGCTGGAATGTTACAAGGATGGTGTCTGGGGGAGCCAGGATGTCCCCTCCAAGCTGTCCAGTGGGCTTTTCAGAAAACTCTTTTTGTTTTAGAGTCCCCAGAGAGCTCTGCACAAGGTCCACTCTCTTTAATACCTGCTTGGTGTGGTGGAAGGCTAAATCTCTTACTTCTCTAGAAGCAAAACAACTGCTGAACAGCTACTAAACAGCTGGAAGTTTATACTGAGGCTTGGCTTGTCACCAGCTCCATCTCAATCCTCAGTTCCTGGGTTTGGAAAGAAATCTTCAGTAAGAGCACACAGACTCATGATTTTTTTTTTTCCCCTACTCTTCAATTTAAGGAGAGAACAACAGTGAGATTAAAGAAAAGGGTTTGGTTTCTGTGCTTAGTAAACGAGTTGGTCACCACTGTGCTTAACACCAGAATGGCTCAACCCTTGGTCAGAGCTAACTCTGTGCTCTGAGGCCATCTCCAGAGCAGAGGAAAAGTGTTTTCTCACACTCAGGTATGAGGTTTTTGTCCCTTTTTTTTTTTTTTTTGGATTTGTTTACCAGCTGTCATTTTTGGAGGTTTTTGAAATCTGAGAGAACACTTACTTCACTTACTTAAGTTCATCTCAGAAGTAACTTGACTTTTATCATGTGTCTTACTTTTAATAAGTTTAGTGTTACTAAACTGGTATGCTGGTATGCTAAATTTTTATTGTTATAAAGTACCATAAAAAGTGGGTAAGACCTTCAAACTGTACCAGAACCTAATAGTTTTGAGAATGGAAGATGTCTAAGGATGATCTTGGTTCTCCTAATCTCCTCTTTTCCCCTTCGAGGCAGAGCTCAACACAGGTGCAGGAGCTGCCAAGGCTGAAGCCATTTGTGTATTGAAATAACAGCTTATCTGGAGAGTCATTTCAGGCATTGTGCTGTGAGGGATGGAAACGGAGGGTCTGGGGATGTTTACACAAATTTGGTGGTGGTTAGAGCAAGGGGGCAATGCCACTTTTTCTCCCTGATTGACAGCCACCACTCCTGCAAGGATGCATAAACTGTTGCCTGAACCGTGTTTATTTATAGCCCTTCATAAAACCAATAACCCAAATGTCATAAAATGGTATTATTATTAGTGCATTTCCTCCTGTATTAGCCTGCCCTGAGTTCTTGCACTGTCAGGACAGTAGAAAGGACAGCACAAAGCTCGTGGCCTTTTACCAGCGATGGCACAAATCACATTCACTGGGCTGTGCTAGAGCTGAAGTAACATTTCTTCGAACTCCCAGCCCTGCGGGCCTGAACAAAGTGTTTTTGCAGGAGCTGAGAGGCTGCCAAGGAAAGATGAATTGCTGATCCTAGAGGGAAACGTGTTCCACACTAATCTGGCTGCTGCATAGTAACGGGGATGGTGGGGCAGTGCATGGATCGGGAGAAAATGGATTACATGCACAGAGGTGTTCATGGACCAGGACTAATCCCTTTTGTGCAGGGGAAGAATTGTGTCTTCTCCATGGTTCTGAAGTGCCCCAGGCCTTGCACACCAGAGAGATGATGGGGCTGGGGCACTTCCCCTGGGAGGCTCAGCCTGGAGACTGAGTGGCACAAGAGGACCTAAGAGCAGATTCCCAGTAGTCCAAGGAGGTCTGCACCAATCTGTGGCTCTACCTGTGGATGCCACGTTTCCCAGGATGTGTGGTAGTTCTGTTGCAGGCTTCAGGCTGTCATGTGGCTGCCACCTTCTTCTTCTCCCCTGAGTCTTGGTGAGGGTTCGGAGCTTGCGACCTTCGGGATGGAATTCTGGACATCCATGTCCAACTTCTCCACATTCACCCAGCAGGCAAGCACGCAGGTCATCTCTCTGTGCCTCAGTTTCCCTAGTCTGTAAATTGGTGATGATAATTCAGAGTCAGGCTGGATGGGGCTCTGAGCAACCTGGTCTAGCAGGAAATGTCCCTGCTCATTGCAGGGGGTTGGATTAAATGGCCTTAAAGGGTCTCTTCCAACCCAAACCATGCTGTGATTCTGTGATAATGAGGTGCTCCAACCTTACCCAAAATAATAATCCCAAACTCATTTGAGACCTACTGGTAGGTATGAATGTTCACTGCTGTGATTAAACAGGAGCTCCTATTTGTTGGGGCAATTTTGTCCATATGTAACTTCTAATTTTTTCAGGCAACCGCAGAATAAACTACCTCATCCTAATAATGCAAACAATTTCCATGTTCTGCAGAGGAACATCTCCTAACTCTCTCAATCTGACCCCTGTGAAACATGGGTCATTTTACTACTTGGAGAAACTAATTGTGCTATACAGCATCTGCATCTTTCCGCCGACATACTTGCATGAAATTTTAGGATTGTTTTTGTTAGGTAGTGCTGCTGATGCCTGGGCAATTTCCAATGAATATCTGACTATAAATTGCTGAGATGCTTTCCCAATTCTCAGTGAGTTAAAAAATGATTTACGATAGGATTTATTCATTCCTCTTACAGGAAAATAATAATTACAGGCAGGGTAGGACTTTTATTTTCCATAAACAAATGCAGGAATTTAATTTTTTTTTTGGTATTGCAGTTTTGTTTTATTTAAAAGTTCTACTCTGGACGAGTTACCAGCATCTGCTGTGCACATGAGAATGTGCAATTCATTACCCAAATTCATTCTCTCTTCTGTGCTTTTGAAAACTTGCTCTAAGGAAGTTTGAATAATGAGGAAGCAACAAGAGCCAGTGAGGGTTCACCTTCCTCCTGATCTAGTTTGGGTGCTAGTACCGTTTTGGGGAGGTTCCTCCAGTCAGGAGATGCTGTTGGAAGGGCTGTAAGTGCAACAAAGCAACACCCAGATGTGTCTTAGAAGAGCAGACAAATAGAATCACAGAATGGCTCAGGCTGGAAGGGACCACAGTGGGTCATCTGGTCCAACCTCCCTGCTCAAGCAGGGTCATCCTCTAACACATTGCACAGGACTGTGTCCAGACAGTCCTTGAATATTTCTTGGATATTTCAGTGAGGGAGACTTCACAACCTCTCTGGGCAACCTGTTCTTCCTCATGTTCAGGCAGAACTTCCTGCGTTTCATTTTCTGCCTGTTGCCTCTCATCCTATTGCTCAGCAGCAACAAGCAGAGCCTGGCTCCATCCTCCTGGCACCCGCAGAAGATGTACACAAAATGCATCCATGCAAATCTTCCAGGGAAGAGCCATGTGAGGGTAGCACTAGGATGGATGTCTCCTGGGTGTGGCAGGTCCTTGGCCAGGGATAGATCTGCTCCCTGCTGCACAGCTGAGTCTCAGCCAGGGGCTGGCAGCTGGGGGCTCAGGGTTTAAGGCTGCAGCCCAGTAAAGGAGGATGAAAGCAGCAGTGAAAATCAGGGCCAGCTGAGAGCTGTCATCTTCTGCCACACCTGGTGCTGCTCGAGGGTCTGGTGATCCCTTCCAGCAGAGCCAGTGCCGCTCCATCCCCATTTTTTTGCAGCTGTGTGCAGATAGGTAGAGAGGGCAGCCTGCTGCCGTTTCCTGCCTGCATCCTCCTGGCTTCCTCCCCATCTATCATTTTCTGCCTTGCTTTTCAAAGAGCCCATTTTTCATTCCTTTTGTTGACTACAAATGCTGGTAACTGAGGCCAGCTGGGAGTGACATCTCCCAGACTGCTATGGTGTCAGATGTTTAATTGGCTGCTTCACCCCAGGATAAATAAACCCTCAGAGCCTCAGCCTTGAGTGTTTAATCAGAGGAGTTAAATGTTCAGGGAAATGGAGCACTTGTTCTCTTTGCTTAGAAGTTTTTCTGCTTCTCCTTGATGAGCCAGACATGCTGACAGTTGGCAGAAATCATAGAGACGTTTGTGCAGAGAAAAGCTGGAGCTGAAATGTGTTTTTTCTGATGGATTCTGGAGACTGTCAGATGAAGAAGTTGTTGAAAAATGGCAGTGTGGTTCAAGCTCTCTGACACTGGCTTTGCTTCCTGAACACATCCTTCCCAGCACAACTGTGCTTCCAGCTCGTGAGGAGAAATCACTTTTCAATCAGGACTCCTGGAAAACACAACCCAACAGGAATTCACCACCTCTCCACCTCTTGCTTTTCCCTCTCTGCTCCTTTTCGGCTCCATGTCGCTCCTGAGCAGCTCCAGCAGGAGAGATGGGATCACGAATCACTGCCTTGGGAAAAATGTAGATATTCCTTTCATGTTGCTCAGGGGGGAAGTTGAGTAATGCCATATGCAGGTGTGAAATGCAGGTGTGTTTGAGGAGTGAACCCCCAGCCAGCTGTGGGTTGGACAAGGCAGAATTCTTCTTGGAGGCACAAGTTTGAGGGTGCAGTGTTGATTTCACATTATTTAATTCCCGTCTTAATAAAAACATTTGGCCTTTGGATGATGGTGTTCTTAATTCTCCCCAAATGCAGAATGTGTCAGTTGAGATGGGTTTGAAAACATTGTTCCCTTCAGGCCTTGTGGAGTTTTTTCCAAGAGTTTTGAGTGGAATGCAGATGGTTTGCAGTTGCTTTTTGTTCTGAAGTGAGACACTGAAATGAAAAACCTCTTCAATGTATTAATTGCAAATAAATGATTAGCAACAATAAGAGTTTCCTGCTTAATTAGATTTCCAAATGAAAACTGTGTAGAGATGATCACAAGCCTAAGGTGCCACTTTTGGTACAAACAGACATCCCATAATTCATAAACTTTTTTACTTTGTGAAGGGGAGGAAGAGGCAGGAAGGTTTTTCTGTCCTTCCCACTTCCTTTAATTATTACCTGAACCAGCATTAGCTCATAGAAAATAGATCCATACTGATGAAGAGGGAAAGAGATTTTGTCCTGCCTCCAGCTGCCATCCATCGTTTTGAGGGATTTTTGCTCCATCTCTGGAAGCTTCATGCACTAACGCTTATATTTTATCGGCACAAACCAGAACATTTTTTGCAGGACAGAGTCCTTCAGGGCTATGGCCCATGTTGCTGTGGGGAACCTGGTGTGCTGGGGTCACTGCTGAGGTTAAATAAGTGCTTTATGCCTTGAGCAACAGTTTGGGCTTCTGGGATGTCCCAGGGAAAGGTTTCCCGTTGACCTTCTGAAGGATGGTTTTCTGTTCCTACTGTGGTGTTTCAAGAGGAATTAACTGCTGAAGGGCCTTTCTTTCTGGTGGAAAACACAATTTTCTTCAACTTTGCAGCTGTTTCATGAGGGCACACAGTGTAGAAGAGATCACAGACTCTTCCTTCAGAAATGCTGTTATTCAAGTGCTCATTATACTTTGGACCCCTTGGACTTCTCTTGATAAAATAGTTCATGTAACTTTCAGGTTATTTAACTGGTTCTATTATTCTTTTAAAATATGAAACAGAAGTCTCCTTTCAAAGAGAAGAATGGATGCACATGCATAAAGAGAAGGTGAAATGAAACATCTGAATCACTCTGAGCTACCCAGTTCTACCGAACAAATTTCATGCAATTTGTGATTCATGTCAGCACCGTGTGATTTCCATCAAATTTATGATGCATCCTTTTTCCTTCCTGCATCTAATGAATTGCATTCTCACTGCAAATGGGATCATCCAGCCTCCCACTAGCAGGTCAGGGATGTTTGGGGGGGCGAGGGGGGACTTTCCACAGCTAAAGGGAGGCGTGTGTTGTTCTGCTCTTGCAGCTCTCCATGTAGCCCTGAGCTGCTTCTGGCTTTCCCCCCACAGCTGAGTGACTGCATTTTGATCTCCTCCACAGGGGAAAACAGGGCAGTAACAATAACACTCCAACAGAGCTTTTCCTCCTGCAGAGCTAATCAGGAAAACCCCCAAGGCTGGAGAAGAAGGGGAAAAATGGGTGCAGATGAAAAAGCTGGTGATCTCTCTGTTCTTCAACACCAAACTCGTTCTTGCAGTAGCCCCTTTGCTGTGTAGCCATCTTCTGTAGAGGTAAAAGAGGCTAGTTTCCATTTTATATTAGATATGGACCTTCAGATTAAAAAAAAAAATGACCCCTGGGTATTTTATAGCCTCAGCTCTCCCGGGTTTTGAGCCATAAACTCCCCTCCCACAGCTGGCTGTGCAAAGTGCTCCTGCCTTGTTCCTGCCTTCACGCACACGGCATCACCCATCTGCACGCTGTCCAGCCTGTGTGTGGCACCAAAGCCAGGAGCTGCAGCTGTGAACAGTGTGCTGCTTCCCATCTCTGCAGGTTGAAATCTTTGCAGCTCCACGCGCCAAAGGGTTGGGACATGGTTGATTCTCCCCATCAGCAGGTGCTGTTCTTGTTCCCCACGGATGGGGATCAGCATCCCTGATCTGTGCCGTTATGGTTATTCCCAAAGCTGCAGTAGTGCAGATCTACTTTGCCCCATCTCTGACGCCCTCCAGGGAGCTGTAGGTCCCTTCAACACTGGACTCAAGTGTGCCAGAGCGCTCCTGCATGGCTCCTCCACCTCTGCAAACGTTCAAAAGCTGGATTTCATTTGAACATACCAGGAATTCGTTTTGGCCAACTTCCTGCAAAAGCTGGGCTGAATACTCACGAAAAGCCAATTTAAGCACGGCTATTCCACAGACAGGCAGTTGTGACCGATCCGTTTAATTTCAGGAATCACACTGTGTGCTGGCCTGGGAAATGGCACTGATCAGGGAGCAGAAGGCAGCCTCTGAGCTGCACGTGAGTGGGATGTTGACAGCAGACTGTGCTGAAGCAGCTGGCTGCTGAAGGATGCATCACCGAAAATGTTAGAAGATAATTCAGGATGGAGACAGTTTCCTGGTGCTATTTCACTCTTGCGGCAGAGAGAGAGGATTTTTATCACTAGGGAAGTGTTTCTAGCCAGTGACTTAATTATAGAATCATAGAACAGTTTGGATTGGAAAGGACTTTTTAAGACCACCTATCCCAACACCCCTGCAATGAGCAGGGACATCTTCAACAAGACCAGGTTGCTCAGAGCCCTGTCCAGCCTGACCTTAAATGATTCCAGAGACAGGTGTGTTGGATTTGCAGGGCCTGGTTTTGGTAGTGGGGGGGCCACAGAGGTGGCTTCTGTGAGAAGCTGCTGGAAGCTTCCACCATGTCCAGCAGAGCCAATCCCTGGTGACTCTGATGATGGATGTGCCACTGGCCAAGGCTGGGCCAATTAGAGATGGTTGTAATGCCTCTGGGATAACATTTTTAAGAAGAAATCATAACAAAGTTTGGGCACGCAGTTGTAAATTTCCAGCTAGAGAAGAGTAGGAGTGAGAATATGTGAGAGAAACAACACCGGAGACACCTGTCGTGGTTTGACACTGGCCAAATGCCAGGCACCCATGAAAAACCCACTCACTCACCCTCCCCTGCTGCGCAGCTGGACAGAGCAGAGAAAATTTTAATGAAGGGTTCATGAGCTGAGATAAGGACTGGGAGAAAACACTTCAAGGGCAAAACAGGCTCAACTTCATGACATAAAGTGAATTTATTACTAACAAGATCAGAGCAGGAGAATGAGAAGTAAAATAAGCCCTTAAAGACACCCTTTTCTCCCCTCCAACCCTTCCCTCCTTCCCACCGATGGCGCAGGGAGACAGGGTGTGGGTTTTGGTCAGTTCATCACCCAGGATTTCCTTCCACTGCTCAGGGAGAGGAGTCGTTTCCCCGTGGCACCGTGGGGTCCCATCCCACAGGAGACAGTTCTCTGCCAACTCCTCCAGCGTGGGTCCAAGCTCACGAGCAGCAGCACTCCCTGAACTGCTGCAACGGGAGTCCATCCCATGGGCACACGGTCCTCCCAAAACTGCTGTGGCGTGGGTCACCCTTCCATGGGCTGCAGTCCTCCAAGGACAGGCTGCTCCAGCCTGGAAGCAAGGCCTCTCTCTCCACTGGGACTCCCCCCGGATCTAGGCACCCACCCGCTCTGGCGTGGGCACCTCCCCCACGGGCTGCGGGTGGATCTCTGCATTCCCCGTGGACCCCCATGGGCTGCAGGGGGACAACCTGCCTCACCACGGTCCTCACCACGGGCTGCAGGGACACCTCGGCTCTGGCGCCTGGAGCACGTCCTCCCCTTCCTTCTTCACCGAGCTTGGTGTCTGCAGTGTTGTTTCTCTCACATATTCTCACTCCTACTCTTCTTTGGCTGGAAAATTACAGCAAATTGTGCCAC
This sequence comes from Ptilonorhynchus violaceus, assembly GCA_013397565.1. NCBI lineage: Eukaryota > Metazoa > Chordata > Aves > Passeriformes > Ptilonorhynchidae > Ptilonorhynchus > Ptilonorhynchus violaceus. The sequence goes on along the minus strand of VZRJ01008049.1, from coordinate 204,056 downwards.
AAACTTTGGTTTGATTTCTTCGTAAAAATGTCATCCCAGAGGCGTTACCACCGTCTCTAATTAGCCCAGCCTTGGCCAGCAGCACGTCCATCACCAAAGTGACCAGGGATTGGCTCTGCTGGACATGGTGGAAGCTTCCGGCAGCTTCTCACAGAAGCCACCTCTGTGGCACCCCCCGCTACCAAAAGCCAGGCCCTGCAAAACCAACACAACAGGGCACCTACAACCTCTACCTGTTCCAGTGTTTCATCATCCTTATAAAAATCTTTATTCTTTCTAATCTGAATTGACCCTGCTTCAGTTTAAAGCCATTATGTGCCCTGTGACGTTACCAGCCTCGGGAGGCTTCTCCTGTGCACCCTCCCTGCCTGTGAGCAGTGATGAGCACCAGGAGCATGGCTTTGGGGCTGTGTTTTGCCACTGTGGGTGGTGTCAGGCTTTCTGTGATGTGGGGCAGAGATGCACAGTGTGGACAACTTCTCCAGCTCTTGGGCATGTCCTGGTCCCTGCAGAGCTTGGCTGAGTAGTCTCCCAGGACATACTTCCTGGGATGAAATCCCCTCGCCTGAAAGTACATGGGCATGTCTTTAATGTGGCACCCTCAACTAAACCCACCCTAAGCTTGTCTGGGACCACCCCCTCTTGACAGACTCATCAGTTAGGGACACCTTCTTCTGCCTCTTTTCTCTGGTTTTCTTCCAGTAGAACTGAGTATTATTTTCCCTCTTTTCTGGTTTCCTGGCTTCATGCAAGTCAAGCACCGTGAGCAGTGGCGCTCAGCTTGCCTTTGCTGCAGGTCACAACACTCTGGGCAGTGCACAAAGTGATGACATGCCTGGGATGTACTCAGCAAAAGCTGCCTCAGTCTTACGAGCAGAATTCATCAACTCATCATTCACAACCGTAATTGCCAATAGTACAAACCCATTTGACTGCAGCTCATTCACCAGCTCACCAGTTGGTGCAGCCTCTTTACTCCTTAAATTATCAGTGAGAGGGGAACTGTGTTCTGATGTGGTTTCAGCAATAAGCAAAGATTTCTTCTTCGTCCTTCTGTGCAGATCTGTCAGCCCAGCTCTTGACCTGTAATGATCACCCTCTAGGAGCCTAAGCACAGGCAGAGAGAAGAGCACAGACACAAAGAACACGAGAGGAAAACCAGGAGAGCAGTGAGGTTAACATCTAGCACAAGATCAGAGGATCGTTCAGGTGGGTGGAAGCCTCTGGAGGTGTGTAGTCCAGAATGGATCAACTGTGAATTCAAACCAGGGTGCTTTGGACTTTGTTCTGTTGGCTCTTGAAGTTCTCCATGAACAGAAATTTGGCCAGCTCTCTGGACAACCCATTCCAGTGCTTGACTATCCTTATAATAAAGTATTTTTTCCTCAAACCCAGCTAGAATCTATAATTTCAGCTTATTTCTGTTGCTCGCATGGGCCAGGATGAAGTGGAGATCTGCCTCCTCAGCAGCCTCCTAGTAGGTACTGGGGGTGTGCTGTTTGTCTCTGGGCCGGGGTCACTATTTTGCCACTGAATTTTGGTGTACTCCTCGTCACATCACTCCACCTCCCTGTGTTGAGGTTTCTCATCTCTAATGGTCTCACAATAACGACATTTCATACAATATTCAGAGTTCAAGGCACAGTTTGCCTGAAAGGTCTTCAGAGCAGAAAACATCTTTTGTAGCTTCACAACAACCACTAGCCACTCCAGGGTAACACGCACAGTAGTTAACTGTGTCTAGAAATTTTTAGCTTTCCTTCATTTGTAGTAAATCCCCAGCAACAGAGATCGTTTCAAGACTGTTACACGTATATCCACATAGTGTTCTTTTACAACACACACGCTGTAAAATATATGTGTTGTAAAATATTACCCTATTTAATAGATCGTTGGAAGTTGAAAAATTTATCGAGCCACGGGGGCCCGCGTTCTCCCAGAGATACAATTTCTCCTTTTGACTTGAACAGCAAGAAGGTGGTGACCACCTAACTGGAGGTCCAGGGAGCAGACAATAATTCCTGCCTGTCACAGGAGGTTTTCACATGACTTTCTTGCATGTCAGCTATGTTGCTCCAGAGCGGCTGCTCAAAAATTTCTTGCTTGCCTTGCCCACAGAAAGTGTTTATTCATTTATTATTTAATTGAAAACTGTCATAATGAAAATGCTCCAAAAATGGAGAATGTTGGTGAAATTAAAAACTTTATTTGATTTTTGTAGGAGTATATGGAAATTATACAATTATTTGGTGAAACTGCCAGTGTGCCACATGGGAGCTGTCCTTTGGAGAATACATCTAATTTCCCTCATAAATCAGACTCCCTTGTCATATCATTTCTCATGGGAAACCGCTGGCAAAAAATATTTATTTTGTTGTCCTAATTAGTGTAGTTCACCCCCCACCAACTAACAACAAACTCCTTTAAACAGAACAGAGTAAATGAGATTTTCAGCAAGTGGATCTTGACAAGAGTCCCAAAACATTTAATGAGAAATTCAAGTCTTGAAACAGTCTAGATGAAAAATAAGGTGAAAAACCCACTCTGCTAAGTTATGTTCTTAAAGTTTTGTGTCTATTTGCCAAAACTTTAGGAGTAAAGGCTCTCAAGAGGGGCAGTTCTGAAGGAAAAAAACCCATCAGGTTTTCTATGAGTTTTGAGAAATACTCTGCAATCTCCTCAAATGACTGATTTTGAGAAATATCAAATATTTGAATCAAATCAATTATGAACAATGTGGAGATCTGAGCTTATTTCCCATGTCATTTCACTTCATTTGAACCAAGAAATAAGTTTATGAAAAGGATGATCAGCGCATCACTGGGGAAGAGGACAAGAAACAAAACCTCACTCTCTGCATTAAGCCTTTGGAACAAATTGCCAAGCAATCTAGAAGGTTTTGTAAAAAGAGGAGCCCTGGGGGTAACTGAAGCACCTAATACAGTTGTATGAGGAAGGCATGCACTGAAACTTGGAAATGCCGAAGTAAAGAAAAGGTTGGAGGGAGAGTAGGATTTGCTTCTCTGTATTCCATTGGAATCTTTCAGATAAGTTAAAAAAACTTCCCCAGGCAGCAATGTAATTTAACATTCACTGGAAAACCAGTAGGTCCAAGTCCTGAAAGAAAAATTATCCCTTCCTGTGTTGACACTCCCACCTGCCAAGAACGTACCTGCCAGGACTCCTCCTGGGAAACTCTCCTGTGCCCACACTTGCAGAGGAGGACAAGGAAAGACCCTCTGGCAATTTGAGTGCAGTTTTTCTTTCCTTGCCTTTTCCCCCAGCCTGTCCCTTTCACGACCAGGTAGATCAGTGCCATGCAGGTGGCCTTAATATTGGCCCTGGGAACCAGCAGCAGGCAAATCACAGAGAGCAGGGCTCACAGGAGCCCAGGGAGTCACTGGCTGTGACCTTTCCTCTGGGCAGCATTAACACGGTTAGGATGGGGTAGTTCAGCTTGCAAAATGTGCAAAATTTGCACAGGTAACTTCTTCATCCCAACAGATTTCCTCCCTAGCAGTACTCCAGCACAGGAATTTTTTTTTGTCTCTGGTTTGGCTGGACTGAATGAAATCTCCAGAGAATGAATCACCTCCCAGACTCGTGGCTGTGGGGAGGGAGAGGTTACCCCTGACAATGAAGAGGCCATAAGCCAAGGGATCTCTCCAGGCTGTAGAGGATGGGCTAAGGAGAGAAACTGTTGCTGCCAGAGACGCTGGACATCATCAGGAGGATGACTTACCATCGGAGTTGCTATGCAGGATTTGTTGAAGGAGGAGGAAGTGCTGGAGAACAGGACAGAGAGAAGGGCAGAGAGGTGAGGGATGGGGACAATGTGACTCATGGTTTTCCCTCTTCCCAACTGTTCCGCTTCCTGCCGCAGTGGACACATGGAATTGGAGAGGAAATGAATATTGCTGTTGAATTGAAGGGCGCCCTGATTTGATGAGAACATACCCCAGGTAATAGGGAAGAGATTTATGCCTTGGCAAAGCAAGCAGGAAGGAAGTAATTCTGCTAGGCACAGATCGCTTCTTCCATCTACTGCCACTGCTGCAAGGCACCCTGGAAGAAATTCAGGTGTCCCTGAGTGAAGCAAGACTCCTCCCTACTGCCAGGGTTGCTTTAGCAGCAGGTAGAATTGCTTCCTTTGCAACATTTATTTTCTCAGGTTATTTTCCTACACATCCCTGAGGCCACACTAATGTTCTCTTTTATGCCCAGCTAAGCAGCTGATTGATCCTTGCTGGAGCTCTCCCTGTACGGATGAGGGTCAGAGCAGCACACAATAACATGGTGAAAATCAGCTGTATGAGACACTCAGTTCCCTACAGCCAGAAAATTTCTTTTCCCAGCTACTCTGCCTGAAATCCCATCACTGTGACAGCAAAAGGATGGTGCCTTGTTCCCTCTAAATTAGGAACCCTGAAAGAGAAGATCTGGCACCTCTTTTTCAGTGCCCTTTTTCTTCCCCCTGTGCTCTGGACAGTCAGAGCAAAGCGTGTCCATCATCCCCTGACTCCCAGTGGTTGGTGGGATGGCACTCATTTCAACGCTGCTGCGTGTTCATAAGTCAGAAAATGTCTCCTGACCAATTGCAGCATTTGTGGGCATTCCCAGCATTTATGTGCACATCACCGTGTTTATGGAGCAATGCACAGTTGTGAAAGCAGATGGTTTGTTAAAAGAAACGAGAATACTTCATGCAGGCAGCCAGGGAGAAGTGACTCAATGGCACAGACTGAATGGCCTTTGGGAATGCACAGTTTTAAGAAAGATGTTCTTCATGGGACACAGCAGAACAGCCCTGCCTTTGCCTGGGACAGTAGGCTTGATAATCGTCAGTGGGATTTTTCAGGAGTGCCTCAGGTTTGCCAGAAGGACATATCCTTAATGACTCCTACTGCTAAATTATTTACGTGTCTTTGACAGTAACCCCACTAATCCTAATGAAGGCCAAGTCAGGCTCTTTAATAAGCATAATGCTGCAGTCTGCACCTTTTGGGCCCTTGGTAGAAGTTGTGCTGCTCAGGTGATGGGAGCTGATTAAATCTGTGTAGCTCAACTATGCAGAGAAAATCATCCTGAATGTTCCTGTTTTTCCTTCTGTCAAAAAAATAAAAGACCTATTTGGTGAATATCTGTCAAGAAAGGACAAATATTGGATGCCTGACCACAAAAAGGTAATTTTTACAGCAAATCTCACTGGTTTAGTAATATTTTTACCAACAGGAGTTAGGGGCGAGGTTTATCAGCAGGGACTGCGGGTTTAGCATTTCAGAATGCATCCCTTAATGCACAGAATTGTCCCTTAGGGTCCAGCACACACCCATATTATTCACAGTACACCTGCAGGGTTTATACCTGGAGGCAAATTCAGCTGGGAAGTAGGAAATACAAATTTTGGGTTCAAGCACAAGGGAGAATAACATATGCTCTGGGCAGTGGAGCACTTCTGCCCCTCAGTTCTGAGCAGAGAACGTCCTAGGGAAAAAAAAAAGTGGCATGTACTCCATCAACCTCTCCTGCAAAATAATGACTCTGCAACCTAGATGCTGTTGTGCCTGCTAAAACTGCTCAGGGGTGTTGACTGTGTTATCACCTCCCTCTTCTACTACTCTTGAAGGAATAGCTGAGTTCCTTAGTTGGCAGAATCAATAAAAAGAATCATCGTGGGGATCTGTGCAATTCTCTCCTAAACGATCCCGCAGTTCTTGAAAGAGGTCAAACACAGATCAGCACTCTCTGTGTATGGAAGGAATGGAGCAGAAACCGGGTTATTTTTTGTCAGCACTTCCAGAATGCAGCATCTCACAGTGCATTCCATCTGTGGCTAAACAGGAAACTTTCCAGAGAGCAGATTTTGCCATCAGAAATTGCCATGTTTTTTGAAAGCAAATTCTTTTATGAGAATACAGTGGCTTTGATTATGTTTTTAATGGGGAAAAAATTGCAGTGAGTCCTTTTGGATTTGCCTTTTTTTTAAAAAAAGACAATGCAGTGTGTGCATGCTGCATATTCTGGCCTTAAATGTCCTTTGTTTTGGTCTGAGAAGGAAAATCTTCATTTTCATGGTGGTGTATTTTAATCCTGCTCAATCTTCCACACATTACGGAGTTGTTTCATTTTAACATCTGTGGAGAATTCAACAATCAGCTTAAATGAGAAATTTATTCAGAACTTTCTGTGTCATGAAATTTGTATTCAGAATTTCACTCCAAAAAAATGGAACAAAAAAGGAATTCCTACAGATTTCGGCTTTCTGCCCAGCAGGATTCTCCCAACTTCCAATTGGCAGCTTTCTTTGGGGCAGGTTGAGGATGGTTGTGCTCTGCAAGCACTGTGGTCTACTCGTTCTTGTATCTGTTGGAGGCTGGAAGTGCTGATGGGGTTCTTGGCAGTCACTCCCAGGCACCACGTGGTGGTCACAATTTTCTCGAAAATCACCTTTTTTTCCTCTCGCTGCTTGGTGTGGCAGCCAGCACGTGCGTGCTTGGGTTCAAAAAGTGCTCAGACAATTTGAAAGAAGTAAAGTTAATTGTGGGCTATTAAACACAGAGATGCTCTTCTCCTGGAGCCAAACTCTCTGGAGCTGTCAGGAGAGTGGCTTGGGAACAGGGAGCCTGGCTCGCAAGGGGGTTACTGTCCAGGGGGAGTGACTGGGCGACCTTCCAGGGTCTCTCAAGCCCTTGGGAAGTTCTCTCTTAGAAAGGGAACTTCTAAAACTGGGGTAGAAAGAGGCAAAATGGTGGGAGACATACAGGATCTAAAGAGGAGACAGCTGGCTAAATTTTCGTGTTGCCACTTGAAATTCCTGTCACTTTGTTGTTGATTCTTCCGTCCATCATCAAAGTGGAATGAGAGACAGTGACAGATTGTCCTTCTGGTCCTTTGTGCTCGGCTGTAGCTTGCTCCGGATATGGTGCCATGCCCTCCCTTGGAGCAGAGTTTTGGAGAGGATGAGCAGGGAAAAAACATGTAACAGCATTACTGACTGGTAACATGTGAATGGTGCACAAGGAGATCATTTGGTAGCCTGATTACATAGTGTAATTACCTCCAGGAGGGACAATGTCAGCTGCTAAAAGACTTAAATCCAACTGAGAAAGACAGTGTTCTCTAGGTGATTATTTGCCACAATCAAACTGGTGGTAGAGCAATGTTTGGAATACAAATGTATTGGTCTATTGATGCCACTGCACTCTTGATCAAATTAAAACTCAATGACAAGTCCTAATTATTTTTCCCCAGAAAGGTTCTGTCATGTCCCCTTTCCTTCCAGTGTATGTTTTCCAAATTTAGCATCATCACTTGAATTATTGAAAACCGAATTATTTCATGTCTCCCACTTCTCTGACAGGAGTGTGATGGCTATTGACAATGGGCCATCAATCATGTTTTAAAAAGAGCTGTCAGGATCAGTCAGGAGAAAGAATGATTCGAGGACTTCCAGCAAAAGATGAAAATACTGCTAAAGAAAGGCCAAATTAAATCTTTTCCTAATGAAAGCCTCAAGTTGTAACCAGATGCTTTGTGCTTTCAGAATTCCTCACCCAGGCGTTGTTCTGACTGTCTCCAGCTAAAAGATGTTGATACATTTTGGATTCATGATGTCATTTAATTGGTGTCCAGACGGATTTGTGAACAGCCTGCATTTGAATAAGCATTTTCATCTCACCTGCAAGTGCTTCAGACACAGTGCAAATGCAATGCATAATAATGACCTTGACTTTTGGTCACCCCATGCTGTGGAAACTCTTGAATCGAGTGTTCAGTGGAGGCCAGAACACATGAAGGGACCAAAACTCTGCCAGGGGTTCCTCTGGGGTGCCGTGATTTTTAGGCGTTTAAAAGCTATTAAAATATTTTCCCCGTTTTGTTTTTTAGCACTGATTTTAGTCAAGAAGAGCAGCCAGCATGGGGAGAAGAGACGGAATATGGATGTCAAAAAACCAAAAAAAAAAGTGCTTGGGAAACCTAGGGCTGCAAATTGGCTCTCTGGGGGCACAAGTGCTGCCCACCAGAGTTCCTGTCAAGGCTTCCGCAGTCCCTCAGGGGTTTCACTGCACCCTTGGGCCCACAGGGTGTGCCAGGCTCATTTTTAACCTTCCTGAGAGGAACAGGAATTGTCAGTCCACGCCCTCATCTCAGCTTTGATGCTCAGGAGGTCAGATTCTTTGTCCCTTCCCAAATCTGGCTGCACACATGGCTTGGAGGGGTGTATCCTGGTACCTGTTGTGCAGAGGCAAACACCTGCCTCTGCTTGCAAGAGAGACGTCCATGAAGGAAAAGAAAAAACTGAATATGGGAAGCTCTGATTTCAGAGGCAGACCAGATTTGAGGTTTGAAAGTGTCGAGCAGGGTAGAGGTGAAGGATCAACTCTGGTTCCTGTCCTGACCCACAGAGCACGGGAACAATGGTCAGAGAGCAAAAGAAGGAGATGCCAGACGACAAATTAAGGAAACCTGGTTTGCTGTTTTTCTTCTTAAAAAGCACAGCCAATTCATTGCTATAGAATCTGAACAAAACCACACATTCTTCTAGCTCCTATCATGTTTTTGACATATTTGAGAGTCAAAGCTAGACAGATGAAGAGTTTGGGTATTGGGAAGTCCAGGGTTGGACTCAAGTCCGGAAGAAACTTTCTTTGAAGACAGATTGTCAAACAGCTGCTTCCTAGATTCACTGCTGTTGGCTTTCTTCTGCAAAGCCCTGATGGCAGCCACTGTTTGAAGTTTGTTTGCCAAAACACACACACACAAATATGCATATATGAAAGCACCATGTCTCCTTGCCCTTGGCTCAGTTTTTGTACCTTCATTGCAGGACTGTTCCCAAAAGCATCGGTTAATTACTCTTCCTTCTTCCCAGGTGGCTGCCTTTGGACAAGGCTCGTTGAAACAGAGCCAGGGTGAATTGAAGTCAATCTGCACACAGGGGAAAAGTCCCACTTCACTAATCCGTGTGGCATAACTCCAGCAGAGACATTCATCTCAGTTTCTTGGCTCTCTGGGGAGAGGATGAGTGGCAGATCCTGGAAAGAGCTTGGACCACTGAATTTTTAAAATCTACTTGCTTTTACCATAGCACTGTCAAGCTTGTGAGTTCAGGAGCAGGAGACAATTCCCCAAACTTGTAAGATGGGCACAAAGCTCATTGTCTTGTAGAAGGTGATAAATAGATGTTCCTCTTATTTGCCCTCTGGGTTCTGAGGCTGAAAATGCAGGATTACCAGCTCTGTCACCAGCACAGAGCATCTGGCGTGAGCTGAAAAGAGATCCCTACTGCAGAAACGATGCTTAGGAAGGATTTTGGGCTTATGCAGATGTGGTTTGTGCTTACTGTGGTCTGTGAGCACCACGAGTTAGCGAGCAAATGCTCTCTAACAATGAAATCCTTCCACAAGAACCCCGCTCAAACTCTTGACGTGCCCCATGATAATGTCCAGTCTGGTGTGGGATGAGGGAAGAAAGGCTCTTCCAAATGCTAATCCCTGAAACATATCCCTTCTCTCACCTGTCTGTGGCTAAAGATCTGTCATGAAAGAACAGAAGTGGAGAAAGGTCTGAGCCACTGAATCAAAGAGGGACAGCAGAGACTGAACAGGCAATAGAGAAATGGGGTTTGACAGATGCTTCCTCTGCCTCGGAAAGCTCTGCCTGTGACTCTGGCTCTGGCTCTGTCTGACAGGACATCAGGTGCACTGGGCTGATATTGTTGTAGGTGTAACTAGGATGTGTTTGTTCTTTGTAAAAATCTCATAAGAACATCCGAGGAAGGTGCATCTATAGACGTGACCCTTACCATTTTTTAACAGTAATCCTTAAACCCTGTCTAATCCCAAGCGAGTTGAAGTCTGTTGGGAATTTTCATTGTGCACACAAGATAGTGATGGTCGGTGGCCAATCTTGCTCTGACTAATCAGATTATTAGAGATCCAAAGCACCACAGTAGCTGCTGTATTATCTGGAAGTGTCTCAGTCCTTCTGCCTATAGCATGTTCACCTACCACACGTCAGCCATCAGTGGGACTAGTGCTAGCCAGACTCTGGCCAGTGGGTGGCAGGTCCCCCTGCACAAAATAATGATGCATTTAGCAAGTGCCAGGTTTGGGGCCTCTCAGGAGATAAATTTCCCAGGCTGCAGCTTATATTTGTTAATTGAACTCTGTTTTCTGTGAGACAGCTCTATTTTGAGTACAAAGAGCAGGGCTGAAATTAAATACTGGCCACTTCTTTTTCAGTGCTGAGAGCTTCCTCTTTCTTCCCCACCTTTTCTTGCCCATTTACCTATGATTTTACCCCCTATACTCTCAGCTGTCACCCAGTCCCCCTCTGCCCCTGGCTGGTTTGGTCCAGACTGCAGTGAGGTTTCCCTTTTCTCCTGAACCGACCTGAGTCAAACCTGTCTGTTTTCACTGAGGTATTGGATGCTGAGGGTCAGGGCCTCTTTGATCCTGATGATCTAGAGGGACAGGGCTATAAATCCTCTCTCTGTCACTGCCTGGAGGTGTGTACACTGTGCTTGCAGTAGCCTTGACCTGACACACCAGGAGCAGGGAAAATGAGTGATGCCCAACTTGACCACTCAGCCTTAAGCTGATGGGTTCAAAGGCTGGAGGGAGATGGTGGAGTTGTAGACAGCCACACTAACAGGTAGAGTGACTACATAAAGACAGACTTCTCCATCCCTCCCTTCCTTTTACCAAATCACCAGAGCATGCAGCTGTTGAGCACAAGAATTTTGATTTTGCTTTATTCCTCTGCGGCATTTCAAGCGTGATGACCCATATGGACAGATGGATAGACACTAGGATTGTCCCAGCAATTCTGGCATGCTGGCACCTGCCAGATGGGAATGTGGTCCAACACAACAAAAAATACCTCTTTTCACATCCAATCTGAATGCATCTTCCTCTGTTGCAAAAGCACAGTCCTCGTTTGGGACATCTGAGGGGAGTCAGTTGCAGCTCCAGCAACTGGAAAGCAGAGTTTCCATGGACCGTGTGGTGTTTTCCCACCTGTTACTGTTGGGTTTTAACAATGCCCAGTCAGCCCTGGCAGTGCCCAGGCAGTGCAGACTGGTTATGCACAGAGGATTGAATGTCTGCTGAAGCCATCAGAGTGTGCAACAAGAGGATGAGGCATGTGCATGCTCCAGGAGACAGAAAGGGATGGTGCAAAACTTGCCAAAGTCATCCCTTACCAATTTTTGGCAGGATTGGATGAAGCAGGGTGAGTGTGCAGAATTTGTCCTCTGGCTGCAGTGAGTTTGAAATTAGGACCCAACTTAATGGTTTTGTGCAACTTCATTTCTAGGGGATGACGTGATGCCAATGCCGATAGTTTGGGAATGCTTTCTCCTTCGCCTGGCACAATCCAGCAGAGATCTTGTAAGTGAAACCCAAAAGCTTGTTTCAAGGTCAGGGCTGTGATGAAAAGAAAAGCTTCTCGTTGATAGCTTGATGTAAGCCCTCACAAATCACCAGCACCCAAGATCTGGATTTCAGAGAGGTCTCTGGGGATGTGGGAAAAGTGGTGAGAGAAACAAAAAATGTCAATATAGGCACAAGGAACATCTGTGGGAGGTAGTTGCCTTGCAGGTTTTGTGGGAAGGAAAGGGACTGTCTGCACATCCAAGAAAATAAACAGGTACCCAGGTTGCTGTGTTTCTCTAAGCCCGGAAGCTGCCGGTGCTGGTGGACCAACATCAGCCTTCTAAGAACACACAGGGTGAAAGAGTGAGCAAGTGGTTCCTTTGTGGCTGCTTTTGTAGGAACATGAGTGGGTTAAGACTGCAGCACACCTTGAAAAAACTAAACGCTGCTGTAGCTGTGATTACCTAAAGTGAAGCTGTTTCTCTGCCTTCCATTTGTTTTGCCTGGCAACTGTTCAGCAGTTACTGGAAATGAGGAAGAAAACCCTTTTCTCTCTTAAAAACAAATCACTTCGTGTTCTTGCAGATATGAAAGCAAGCAATTTTCCTTAGAAGCCTTATCTTGCCCTGAATGGAAAGTTAAACTCCTGCAAACATGACGTCGTCCAATCCCAGCCCCTTGTTTTCTCTGCCTCTCCCCAGATCGAAAAGGTGCTGCTGCAAACTTCCCCTGCTTGTGTACACTGCACGTAAGCCTTGTGTTGAAGTCCAGTTGTTTGCCGTCATCATACATTTAAAAAGAAGCATTTAAAATCCCTGTTGCTGAGCCCTCCCTAGGCTCATCAGCTACAGAACAGCTAGCTCATCAGATGGGAACACTCCAGGCTTAATTCAGGAAAGGGAATGCTGGAACAAGAACAGGTGCCTAAATGCCCTGCAAGTTGGGGTCTTTGTAACAATTTCTTCTCACCTGGGTCCCTACAACTGTTCAGGAGCGGTAAATTCCGGGCTTCTCATCTGTATGGATACTTCATATGGGCTTGTTTTCCCTTGAGAAGCAAGGGGAAGGAAGGGAAACATGGAAACAGAGCAAGGCGATTTCTCTGCTGGTGTCTCTTTGAGCTGCTCCAGGAGAAACACTTCTCTGACACCAATTAACTCTAGCAGGGAATCTGCTGATTTTAAGCGGAACATCAAATCTCATTGAGATAGAAATAAGTCTTTTATGCCTACCTCAGTTCTCAACACTATCAAATTCTGGGCCTGGACTCCTGCCAGGTCTTTTCAAAAATAATGAAATTATTATTCTTACCTCCAAGCTAGAAAGACCTTCAACTGAAAAAAAAAAGCATGCCCTGCATTTGTTATAATTTTACCCCTCATTTTCATTAACAACTCATTCCTGGTCTAGCCTGGCAAACATGATTGTACAGTTCATTGAATTCTTTTCACTTTGTGTTTTAATTTCTTGTATCCTACAGGACTGAAAATTGGACTATGATGAAGGAAAATTTACTTGAAGGCAAGCCCAGGAGGAGCAGAGAAACAAGGCAAGCCTGGTGATGGAGAGACCCACTGGAGCAGGGAATGCCAAAGAGAAGGTAAAGAAGCAGCTGATGTATGACCACCTGGTGAGAAGACAGATGGAAGATGGTCTGGGAAGCTTTTGGAGAAGTGTCCTGTGGATTACAAATGAAGCAGAGGGACATGGGGAAAGTAGACACAAAGCAAAGGCAGCAGAAGCCAGTGGGGACTTTTTGGAGTAAAGCTCTGCCACATTTTTGCAGCTGGAACTTTTTTCCTCCAGGGTGAAAAGTAAACTCATCAATGCTGCCATACTTGGAGAACTCCTTTTGACTCTGCCAAGTTAACCACATCAGAAGCAAAACAAGCAAGATAAGAAGAAAACTTCACTCTTGGCATTTGGAAATGAAATACTGATTCCAAACATCTTCCCTTTTTTACAAAAAAATGTGAAAAAAAGATGATTGTGCAAAGTAAATCATCTGTTCCCCATTTCTTCAGTGTTTGACTGAACTTAGAGTTACATTTTGTTTTTTGCTGGAAATACTAAGACTTTCCTCTCTTAAGTTTATATGAAGACTATAAGGAGGGGTCTGAGTACTCTTCTTAATTTTGGGTGCCAGCAATGCAACAGTAAATGTTATGGCATTTTAGTTATTTGTTCCTGCTTTGGAAATCCCTCTCTAACCTGAGGCTGGGCCTGAAAGCCAAACTTCTGGAATGGCCAATTTATGGAGCGAGTGAGACTGGTGAGAAAAATGAGAACGGTTCAATTAAGGTTAGTTAAACATTCTGAAGTAAAGCTGAGTTTCAACACCCACATGAGCACACTAAGGGTGAAATGAAGAGGAAGAAATTCTGTAGGTTGTGTGTGTGATAGGAAGTTTTGAGGGACATCATTAAGACACACTGACCACAGGCCTTTTCAGACGGGATGGATTTAATATGTGACTCAAGCAAGTGAAGCACTGAATAATTTAGACTGGAAAGGACCTCTGGAGGACTCTGGTCTGTTCCCCCTGCTCAAAGCAAGGCCAGGAGGAGCAGGTTGCTCATGGCTGAATCTACTCAAATTTTTAATATATCCAAGGATGAATTTATCTCATGTCTCTAAACTTCTGACTTCAAGTTTAACCACTGACTGGATGAAAAAAACACAACAGCTGAACAGAAGAAGAAAATGAGATACAAACAAGATTTTGGTCCTGTGAAGTGGTTGGCACTGAGGACTTCAAGTCTTTGACAGAATTCTGTCCCCTTTGTCACCATGAGTTACATTCCTGGAGCCCATATTCCTGTCCACTTTTTTGTGAAAAGCATCTGTCTTGCAGGCTCCAGATGTGACCCCAAGCTCGGTGAGAGGGACAGCTGGGGGATTTTATCAGATGTGGAGGTCTGCCTTGGGTTATAACCCCTGTGTGCGTGTTCAAAGTCAGCTGTACCATCTCCCCTCAGGAAGGGCCCTCGAGGCCAGGCTGGATGGGGCACTCAGCAACCCGACCTAGTGAGTGCCATCTTTAAAGTCCTTTTCAGCCCAAACTATTCTACGATTCTGTGATTCTTTGAACACATGCTTTGTAGCTGAGCAAATTCCTGAGTGCTTTTTAGGGCTGGGCTTGTAAAATCTGATCTGGGACTCTCCTGAGCCCATTCCTCTCTGTACTTGCTTTGCTCCCACAGAGGCTGTGACAAGAAGACAAGGATATTTCACTAATGCTTCAGAATAAACACAGAAAGGACTGAGAGGAAAGAAGGACAGCTCCCAAGTCAGCCCACTGTTTTGCCCTTTTGAATCAATTTAGGCTGAATTTTTACCATCCTCAGCACTGAGTTTTCAGAGGAAAAAGACTCTGTTGCAACAGAGGCTGGAGGCATTTGACTTAATCCCATCCTCACCAGCACAGAGATACTTTGGCATCTTAGTAATTGAAAGGCATGAAACCTATTTTTTCATGTGGTTTCCTATAGAAACAAGGCTACTGTGATTTTTTTTTGGTCAGTATCTGTCTCCCTTACTTTTCTCTCCATCCCTTTTTACTGTTTTTGCTGTTTTCCATCATATTTAATAGTAGGTGAGAGATTGCAAAGTTGTGTGTTCATACAGGGCTTCCCCCTCACTAAAGAGATGGCCATGTAGGGGAGGCATTGCTGGAATTTTCATGTTTCATGTGAGTGAAACAACCAAAATGTGAAATTAAGCCTTATTAGACACCAAAAAATCCTCAGGTGAGAGGTTAGACCTGTTAACAAGGTGTTCAGGCTCCTACATTAAATGCCATTGGGGGTTTTTTAACTCCTCTTTACACTGCCTAGTTTAGCTGAGAAGGGGAACAGCAGGGGACTCAGAGCTTTGGGATCAGCCTCAGTAGCTGGATTTTCCTGTGGATTGCTCAGTAGGTGGAACAGCAACGGCAGAGCACCAAAACCCAGCACACGTAAATAACATTTGGAAATTAATCATTCCATTTCCTGCAAGTGATAAGAAAATTTGCCTTGTGTGCAAGTAATTTGCAGTCATTTACGGCAATTTGTAATATTTAAATACTAAGTAAATTAATTATTTGGCATCATTTTTAGTTAGCTGATTTACTGTAATTGCAATGACTAAATAAATCAATTATGGCTTAAAAAAAAGAAGCCCCCAGACAAATATGGCAAATCAATTACTAAATATTTAATGGCAATTACTTGCTGTTACAGAAAACAGAGGAACAAATCCTTTAATGACATCAGCAAAATTCAATCACTATCTGGGGGAAGGGGTTTCAGCACAACATTACCTTTATTTAACTGATGAGATAATGCAATGAAATAGTGGGAATGCACGGGAATAGTGAGCCCAAATGAGCTACCGGGCACCGGGAAGAAAACAGCTGGGGCCTGGTTTTGGAACCATCTCAGAAACAGTGAACAGCACCTGCGCCAGGGAAGTTGTGGAAACAGATGGTGGGTGCCTGGATAAATACCACCTGTGCTGGAAAAACAAACCTGTTATTTGGAGACCTTAGGGAAGGATCAGAGAAGGTATTGGAGGATATCATTGTTATGGATGCGGGAGGGGGTTACTGTTACCCCACACCTTGGACAGGGCGTGCAGCTCCCATCTGCTCATCTCAGGAGGGTCTTTAGGGATGCTTCAACAAATTTTAGGAGGGAGAGTGGGAGTCTGTCCCAGCTTTTGTGCAAGGAAACCATGGGTGAGCAGATTAGGGCTGATCAGGCTGGAAATACAGCGATGGAGAACATTTAGGTATAAGGGAGGGCTGAACAAGAGACGGTCACATGAATGCATGAGGTGAACTATGCCTAGGATATCCCAGGAGAGAGCAGCTGGAGGAGTGCCCAGGGAATTTAATTATCTTCCGGAGCTCAAGTTAAGTCTGATGGGCTTTAAATTGGGCAGCAGCTTCAGTATCAGTCATCAGAAGGTAGACAGGCTGATGACTGGTGCTGTGCAGTGTGAAAACCCAGCCTCCTTAGGAAACTGGGGTTATAGCCCACCAGAGCTCGGTTAAATTCTTATTCCTAGTCTCCTAGCCACTCTTCTAATCCAATATTATGGTAAGGCTGTATATAAATTAGTGCATCCTAAAATATGGCTGGTTAATTCACCAGCAGATTTGGCAGCAGCTTGTCCTGTCACTGGCGGTGGCAGGTCTTAGCTCTATGCTCAGGTGCGGCTCCCTTGGAGCTTTTCCTGTTCCTGAAGAACACTGCTGATCGTGAGACATGGGTGCTGATGGAAGGAGTTCGTCTCCCATCTCACCTGCTGAATGCCTCTGGAGGGCTTCATTACCATGCAAATGGAGATTGCACACAGCCTAAGAAAAATGCATCTGTCAGGCTGCACATATTTATAACAGCAAATGTGAGCATAACTGGGATTTATGGAGTGAAGGGATTTCACCTGGGGCTGGTTAGACTTGTCCTGTCACTGGAAACAATAAGGGTTAATTGTGCTTCAGTAATTCTGACATCCTTCTGATGAACAATTCATCTCTAATTGGACCCAGAAAATTGCCAGAGTACTGGGAAAGTTTTGACCTCAAAATGGTAGAGGTGAATTTTGACACAGAAATTGCAAAACTGACAAATGAGAAGGAGCAATGAATGCAGCCATGAAAGGGGGAAATGATCATCTAACTCAGCCATAATTTTGCAATGGATCAAGTTGTCCTCTGACTTAGGCTGGAGTGAGCCTGTGATTATGCATGCTTTGAGACTAAAGACTTAAAGGATGTTACTGCTCTAACCTGCCATGGGAAAGCAGATGGAGACCCAGGGACACTCCTGACAGGTTGTGGAGAGTGACGATCTGGGCACCAAGCTGGAAGCCCAGAAACAAGTGGCTGTGGAGCTTGGGCTCTACGGTGGAATTTCTGCCTGGGAGAGTCAGGGGGCCTCAAGATCCAGAGGAAGCAACTGCACTACACTTATGACGTCGTGCTTTTCTTCCTCCATTTTGGGAAGCCAGCCTCTAGGCACAACTAGCCATGCCTTGGGCAGAGTTCCTGAGGAAAGAGGTCATTCAGTTTTGCCAGAGATAACCAATACAGAAAGCTGTACAGCTGAAAAAATTTTTATATCTTTCTGGATATTTTTATATATTTATAGACGTGGTGGCACACCAGCACTTCCACAGATGTGCTCTGTGCAAATTCTGTAGAATATACCTTAGATTGGAGATTACAGGAAAATAATTTATTGATCTATTAAAATTGACATGTGCAGAGTGCAAGGCATTTGCCAATGCCCATATATTGTATTTACTGAGGTAATACTGGCAAGAAGTCAGGGACAATTAACTTTGCAAAGGCTCTCAAGGGAAAAAGATAAAAGTGAGTTTATAATTTATACTAGAAATCAAAGGCAAAGCCTGTGTGTGTTTAACCTGAGCTCCAGGAAATATGTTTCTTGGAAATGTATAAATGTGCTCCCAGGTTTTATATCTAAACATGTTGTTTTGAAACACAACTTGATTTCCGTGCTTTTCAGACTGTAAGTGGTTAGTGCAGTGTCTCTGCCTTGTGTTGCAAGGGGTGTCTGCACTGCTGTACCACCAATTTTCAGGGCTTTTACCTTCCCTGTGAAAGAAAAGCCAAGAACAGGTGGTAGTTCAGTGACCAAAGTGTATGTCTGCACTGGATAACATTGAAATGAACCCTGCAGAGCTCACAGGAAAACTCTTTAGTTAAGGAAATGCTGGTACTTCTTTGAAGAATTAGTTGGTAATTTTTAGTGGAAAATGGCTATTGATTTAATTAGGCTTTCTTCTTTGTGTTTTCTGATTTTTTTTTTTAATGTCAGTGGAAGAGTGTGTACTGAACACCAAACAATGTGTTTTCATGTTGGTTTTTTTTTTTCCCAATACTCCTTCTCCTCCCTCCTTCCTGCTCTGCTCAACATGTAGTGAAGAAAAAAAGTTTTCCACCAAAATCTTTCCTCAAAAAGTACAATTCTCCAATCAAGTTTATTTGTTGTCCTCTGCCTTTGTAAGGAGCAGTGGTGTATTTCTGTGCGAGGTATGCCACATATATTAAAAGTGAAGAAAAAAGATGTCCCTGTGATTATTGTCCTGACGTTGGGCTCACTCAGTGCTGTGGTGACTCCTGCTTTTGAAACAGGACAAGCAGGTTCTGATATTATTGATAACCAAGTCTAGCATATTGGGGGTGTTTCTTTAGTTATCCTAAACTCTTTCTGGCATGAAAAGTCTTTGGCATATGCTTTGGCACATACCACTCGATCCAAGCAATTTGTTTTTGGCTGCTGTATTTATTTTCACAACATCCTTTATTCCAGCAGTACAGTTCAGCTGCATCCTTCAAAAATGAGAAAGAGTAAAGGTAATATCTACTGCAATATAAAGCCAAAGCATTTAACTCCACAGCAATGCCCTCTCCTCCACTTTTCAACCAGAAGTGGGGACTCAGCGCTGAAGAAAGCCGTGGTTAATTAACTAATTACTCCGAAAGATTCATCCCAAGCCTTTCCTCTGCCACAGGAAATATGGGTTTTGTTAGTGATGCTTTTTTCCATGAAGTCTATCTAGCTGAAAAATAACAGTCCTGAATGTTTGAATACACCATCTGAACTAAGAACAAGCGGTCGTTTTGGGGCCAGAATAGGTGAGGAGCAGACCTGCATGGAGAATTGCAGCTTTTTCTGGAGAAATGAAGGCCAAGAGTTTTGTGCTTTTCCAGTGACCCTTCATGGAAAGAAAGTACATGATTCATTTTGATGAAAGGCAAACATTTTCTAAAGAACTGCTACAGCAAAAACTCTCATCTTGTGAGGGCAGAGACCCCAGAAGAAATCATTCAGTTCACATCTGCCTGAATTCCTTTGCACTTATCTTTACTGAAGTCATCTACACTGATTTCTACTATTTCTCCAGCTAATTCAGCTTTTGCTAATCCTTCCAAAGCTCTTGGTGCTGTTCTCAACACAGTCATCCACAAGCTTTATGAGTGCACCCCCTGGGCCATATTTCTCTCTTTGCTTAAGAGAATGTCATGCAAGACAATGTCATACTCTTAATAAATTCAAGACATATCTCATCTGCTGCCTCCTCTTTATCCACTTGGCTGGTTACTCTGACAAGGAATGAAATTAGAAATGGTTTGAGAAAGTAGGGTCTTGAATAATCTATGTTGGCTGTTTTTATCGGTTTATTCCCCAGATGAACTACTAAGATATCTTTTAATAATTTAATCTTCTGCCTCTCTGGGTATTGGATTACTCCAATTTCCTTGGTTCCTCTTTCTCTCATGGAAGATGAACTACTGTGCTTGCCCTCCTCAATTCCTCACGCACAAAGAATTTACAGAGATAACCCCTAAAGGTGTAGGGATCTTCTCACCTGACTATAAAGTGCAGGAGGAAAAACTTCAGCCGTTCCTCAGGATGTCATAACTTCTCTAAATATTCTTTAACCAGGTCTTTCCCTATTTTGGTTTGCAGTGCTATTTCTTTGGGAAATGTGCACTAGGCACCTACATTGCCCTCAGTAGGAATAATTATTTTCTAACCTTTCAGCTAGTACACTCAAAAAGGAGATAGTAGAAAAGACTGATCCCTCACTGGCAAAGGGAGTGACCAGCGTGTGACCAGACATCCCTTATCTGCTAATGAATTGAGCACAAAGACACCCAAAATCTGAGATGAGACAAAAGTCACATTTCCTTTTTAAGCATTCCTTGTGTCCCTTAAAGACTGTGATCAAGGAGATATGTTGGAGACAGGAAAGAGATGCCAGAACTGCTAACAGATGTAGCTACAGAAAATTGGTTTATGTGAACCCAGAAGCTTGGCAGATAATGGCTCAGGAAGTGTTTTTCTGCTTCCTTGCCAAACATGAGCAATATCTAATATTTCAGAAGTGCTCGAGCTGTATTAGCAACACATACACATTTCTTTACAAAGGTCTGGAGCATCACCTCTGCTTGGTTTCCCTTTGGTGATTCCAACCACGTCACACTAAATACAGAGAGATGCACACTGGTTACAGGAGCAATTTAATGAACTCCCAGAGCTATAACGTGAGCCCAGACTTCTGCCACAAAATGGCTTGTGATATTTTTAAAAAAAACCAGCATGTGGATTAATTTTTTTTTTGCCTGCCACAAGCCTCTTAAGGCTTTTGTAAATTTTCTCTCTCTTGTCAATTTTGGGCTGTGACAGCAAAGCTAAAAATTCACAACATAAAACTTGCTATTGATTTCCCATATAATGGTTTCAAAAGAAAGGTCAGGAAGGAAAACAGAAGTACATTGGACAAATAAGCAGCTTCATTGATGCATTGCTGGTGGCACCTCTGGAGCTACCCCAACACAATCAGACCTTTTATATCAACTAATATGAGACAAAGTTCCCAGAAGTGATGGTCCCTGCAGCTCATCACCTCTCCCTCAGGGATGAGGCTGAGTTGTGTTAGTGTTATATTTGCTGCTGCACAACCAGCCCAGCCATGCCCCTCCACTGGACAGAGGAGACATGACTAGGGGAAAAGAATCCATAGTAAAAAAAGGGAGATAATGGACATCATTATGATAAAGAGACAAAATAACAGTAGATCATACACAGAAGGCATAAAAAGTTCTTGTGATCTGAAAGTCAGGCAGGAAAGGAGTAATTTCAGCACCAATAAAGTTGTCATCATAAAAACATTTTATAGAAAGGGCAAAGAAAGACTATGATACAAAGGTATTTATGAAATCGGATGCAGCATGTTCCTCATCCATCCATTAAATTCAGATGGATTTGTCATGGGTTTTGTGCTTTAAATTTTTGTGGTAAATAATTCAGGCGTTGTTTCATAGTGTCTGCTAGATAGAATATGTTTCAAATTGGAGCCCACTACCAAGTTGTTTAATAGCAATTTTTGAGATGAAAAAGTCTTTCGGTACTGACAACATCTTTTGCATGAGAAATAAAGAAGCTGTTTATGAGAAGCTGTTCTATGGTTTTGATAATAATGGTAATGATTTCCTTGCAGCCTTTCTCCCCCCCCACCTTGCTACCTGTTAACTGATTAACTAGTCACATTCTCATCCCAAAGCTCTTCCCTCTTCCTGCTGAGGAGAGAGGCTCTGCATGCACAGCTGAAGGAACCATGGCACTGCCGTGGGGGTGAGCGTGTTCTTATTCTCATGGACTTCTCACCACCAACCTGGAGTTTCCTCTCTTCTCATGCATTATTTTGAGGCACTTATTTGATTCTTTGTGATGTTTTTGTTTTATGTGCTTTATTTTGCAGGCTAAACGTGCAAGCTGAGAGTACTGGAGAAGTCAGGCTGAAAAGTGACGTTCCTGGTTCAGAGTTACTGGCCACCTAAACCATCTCCTTTCAGTTCTGATGAAATGACTCCTAGAGAAAACAGGAATTTTCTTGGCTACATCTCCACGAGCAGGCTTGAAACAGATTCAAATACTGCATCAGGACACCATGTTTTGTGGCTAGACCTGACATCTTTGTCTGCGTGAAGCCCAGCCCATGGTGATATTCTAGAACTAAAACTTTGTTCTACTCACTATCTCCATGCAAAGGCAGGATAAATATTCCTAGGGGCCTTTTGACAGAAGATACAAATACAAACATTTCATAAGGTAGGTACATTTACCAGCCAGATAACTCCACACACATGAGAATTACCAGTTGTTTGCTCACAGACATTTAAAATCAGCAGAACAGGACCTGAAGATGTTTCTCCTTAGAACCCGAGTCTTGACTCCTTTTTTACAAACCCACAGGCCTCACTGGAGTGCTGGGATACATTTTTGCTGATTGGAAAAATATTCTTGTGTTCACATTTGAGACAAGGCTACTTAATGCCCTTTTTTGAGTTTTGGGGCTGACTGGGCTTTCCTGGAAACTCTAAGGTTTTACCACCGTGTTCACATTTGAACTGCTTTCTATGCTTTCACACAAAATAACTGTAAATCCACAATTCCATTACTCTGCAGCCCCTCTCCCGAGGGTTTGGGATGTACAGATACCCTATCACAGCACAGCATTGCTCTTTGATCTGCCAAAGATCTGAGTCTGCAACAGCAGAGAATTACACTCAGCTCGCTCAAGTCCCAGCACTTCACCTATTATTTTAAGAAAGTTGTCCCCTGAGGTATTAAATAACCACAAAGTGCTGCTGCAGCAGAGTTAAATATTTACTAATAATGTTAAACTGACACATTGGGGGTTTTTTTGCAAGGCAACATTGGCACAGAGCTCTGCTGTAAGCCATAAGTACATCTCAGGATCTCCTAAAAGGAAAGCTGGAGAATTTCTGGTGCCAGACCCAGCACCAGCTGCTGTGAATGGCCAGAGCCTGTTGATGCCAATGGGGACATAATGCTTAACAGACTGAGAATTTGCCTCCTCTTGCCTGGTGTTCCTAAAAACCTTTTTGGAACTCCCCAGATGCTCCAGCTGAATCTCTCACATTGAGGAAGAAAAAGCGTTTTTAGCAGCTCCTGAAAGTAGATCCAATTTGTGGAAAATGTCAAACTGGAAATTCATGAGCGTAGTGCAATTGATGTTGGCAGCTGTACAGGTACAAATTGGTCTGGATTTTCCCTGGTGACCATTCAGCTGCTCTCCACAGGAAAGGTCTGCGTTTCTGGCAAGAGGACAGGATTTGTCACCCGTGATTTGTGAAGAAAGGTAACATATTTTTTTTGGACTTTTTCACACCTTCCTTTACAGGTGGGGAGTTTTGCATCCACCCTGCTCTGGCCAGCGTTGCCAGTCATGCAAGGAGAGGAGTAAGACAGAGTGGGTGAAGGGCTGTGGGATCTCCAATGGAGAGGGATCAGCACTTGCTGAGAAAAGTCAAAGGAAGAACACACATTTGGTTTGCTGCACAGACTGTAAGGTGGGAAGAAATTTCTCCTTTCTTGCAGCAATGGAGAGGGCTGTTTGTGAATCTCTGCTGAGTCTTTCCTGCCACTGCCTGGTCTTGCTGAGACTTTCCCTGTTCAGGAGTCCCAGGATGGAAAAACTGGCAGGAAAGGAGCTTCACTCGTTTCAGGGTAACCAGAACAATTCCCAGTGATGCTGCTGGCGATCCAAGCAATACTGAACCACCTAGCAAAAAGTAATGCAGAAGAAGGGAAATGCAGCATTGAGCAGATAAATAATTAGAGAATGCAAATAAGAATAATGCCAGCCACTATGGTTTTATGGAATATAGGTCCTGTCATAGAAATGCTATTTTTTCCTCTTATGGGCTTCTAAGTAAAGCCTCACAAAGGAACTATGTGAACAAAAAAGTACACTCTAAGCTGATGAATTTGCACATCTTAGAAAGATGTGGTGTTGGATGTCATAAAATAAGACCTTAGAGGATACCAGCCTGATGCTCAAAGAACTTTTATATTCTCACTAAAGCTTTTAAAGTAAATATGAAATCATTGCTAATAATGTTTGCCATGTTGTTGTTGTATTTTCTCCCCTTATCCATCGACCTCTATTCCTGGAGTTTGACAGAAATCAGCATTTTTGTATCTCTCGTGTCAAACCAACTTGGGACACAACACTGGAAAATTGTTGAAAGAGGGAAAATGACACAACAGTGGCTGCTGACAGACACACAAGTGTTTCCTCGGGAAAACTGGGCAAAAGTCTGCCCTCATGTGTTGCATGTTATGTTCTTGATATACACAGTAAAATATAAGAAACTTTTTGGTCTGATGGTTTTTTTAGCCATGTTAGTGACATCCTGCCAGTTCTTAGTAGAGCAATTAAAGATAATTAAGCTAATGATAAACATTGTGTAGCTTGACATGGTTGCAGCAGTAGGTTTGTCTGTTTATATTAGGATTTTGATGTGGAGCCATGCTACAGGCAGAAAGGCAAGGAGGGAGCATTACCAACATGACCTGGGAGGGATTAGGAGGGAGGTGGTTATGGATACAGACTTCCACAACAAGATAACGGGTCTATGGAGCATTTCACAGGGAGCTCCAAGGCTACCTTCTCTTTAGATACGTCCCTTAGAAGTGGATGCAGTTGAACACCTACAATTTACTTCTGCCTCAGGTATGTGCTCCAGGTGCTGCCAGAGCCCTTCAGCCCTTCCCAGCCACACATCCTGTTCCAGTCTGCCTGGGAGCAAGGCCTCTGTGCCTGCCAGGAGCTGTGTGTCAGAGCTCCTCTGGCAGAGATGCCTTTGCAGATCCATCTCTCTCATTACAGCTGCCAGCTGATTAAATGAAAATGGCAAAGGCATTCTGACTCTGACTGCTGCAGCCAAGTGTTTCATGGCTTTACTTTGAGCTTCCAGTAAGTTACTGCCTGCAACATTGCTGGGGGAGGCAGGGAGGTGATGGTAAAAAAAAAAAAATTCAATTTTCATCCAAGATGATTTTTCTTGGTGCCTACAGTTGTCCATACGCTTTCCAAAGACAGGGGCACACTGTGGTTGCAGGTGTTGTCATTTCCTTTGAGAGCTGTTGGAAGTTTCCACGCTGTTCACTTGCTCCAAAGAGTGGTTTGACCTAGTCTTGGACATGTTTTTTCTATATTTTTTGGGGTTTTTTAGAGGATTTTTTTCGACAAGGCTGTAGTAGACCTCGCAAATTCTGCCCTGCATGACACTCACTCTGAGGGGTGGGACTGTGAGAGAGAGTCACCTCCTAGAAGATGTGCATAACTTAGAGAGGATATTCTGGGTGTGTCTTATGCAAGGCAAGATGGATGAGAAGGAGGTTGGAGAATTCCCGTAGCAGACCCTTCTTTACTGCCTGAGTTGTAGATCAGAGCCCTTTCTCTACCTCGTCTTCAAGGAAAGAAAGCAAAATCTCTCCAACTGCTGCTCTTTGAGTGTGGAGCCTGAGCCTATTTTCACAGCAGCTGTTTCATACGTTTGCACCTACTCCAGCAGATGTGCCAGTCCTGGAGCAGAGATGGGCCCTAAAGGAGAGAACATGGGCACCTGCCTCCTGTGGGATGCTTGGCCTGTGAGCCAGTGTGCTGTGGATCGGGGAGGAGAGGCATTACCTCCTTGCTGTTCAAGTGCATGTGAGGGTGGACATGCCAGTGGCAACCTGGGCTCACTGCCCCAGGGTGCTTGGTGGTGTAAAGGCAGAATGAAACCTCACCAAAAGGCAGAGGAGGGGAGTCCAACTAAAGGAGATAAAAGCTACAAGGCCTTGACTAAGCCATCTTGGTCTGAAATGTGTTTCAGCAGCTGTTTCCACCAGTGGTTTGGCTGTGAAGGGCATTGTGTCAGCTGTCACCACTGCTTCAGTGTTCTCTTTGCCTTAAGTGAGAGCTGAATGTGGCAGGCAGCTCAGGGAAGGAAAGGAGAGCCTGGTTTATTTATTCCACACTTGCCAGGCCCATGGCTGAAGCCCTCCCTGAGTAACAAGATGAGCAGTTTCAGGTCACTGCCACTATCACGAGCATCTGCTCTGACTAATGGCATAATGGTGTGGCCCTTTTAGCTCTGGATTTGCTCCAGGCTGCAACACTTTTTGTATTCAATCTGTTACCAGTCATATCTTTTGCAGTGTCTCTCAGAGGAAACGATGCTGAGACATTCCCCTCCCCAGCCCGAGGACTGGAGCATGCTCAGTCTGCAGAGTCCACAGTCCTCGGGCATCCTTCCAGCAGCCTGGGGACCAGTGTGGACCCAGGACTGGACTGGCAAGTACAGCAGGGACACAAAGAGAACTTTGATTCTTGCTACTGGCCCATGGCTGCCCTGCTTCCCCTTCCTCACTGCGCTTGAGCGTCACAGCTCAGCTCAGCTTCCCTGAGCCCCTCATGCTGGGCTGGCATTTCACACTCAGATTCCCTTGGCAGGAGAGGTGCACCACCAGTGTGCTCTGGACGGAGAGCTGAGCATCTCCAGTTCTGCCATCCCCATTCCACACCATTTACCGTGGCAGTGTCAGGAGCAGGCCAGGCATGGCACACAGTTCGTGTCCTGCACTGGTGAGCGTACAAGCCAAAAAAACCCAATGTTGATTCAGCTCCTTTTAAAAGCTTTTTGTCTGAGACACAATCTCCATTCAGTGTGGAGGCTCGGTTGCTGAGAAACCGTTCCGAAATCTTGCTGGGGAGCTGGATTCCTCAGTTGGGCCACTTAGCAAACAGGTCTTTCCCCATCTCCCCAAGAGGCAAATCAAAACAGAAGCTGTGGGGCATCTCTGCCTCCCTGTTGTGCCTCTGTAAGGATTAAAAAAATACAGTTGCCTGTCTGAAGACACTGTCAAAGCCACTGAAGGAGCTTGCCATAAGATAAGCCACCACAGAGGGAACTTGAAATAAGTACAGATGACAGAAATTTGCAGCAGGAAGGTGCTAATTCCAGGCCTAGCAGAGGTGAGGTCTGCTGAGCATACCCTGCTTAACTTGTCCAGACAAAAATTACCACATTGGCAAACTGTGGGAAAGGAAGCAACTGCTTATACACGTATCACCTCAAGTTATTGGGAACACTTGTGACCACCTCGTGGATACCCTGAACGAGGGCTGTATAAAGGTGGTACTTCCAGAGGGGCTCTGGGGCCACCACCACCAAGAAACCCAGGGTGAAGAAGGACTGATGGGATGGCACTGGATCCACGGGTGGTGATTGTCTTCTCGTTGATCTTTCTCTCTCTCCCTCTCTCTCCTCTTTTGTGTTTCTTTCTCTCTCTGTCCCCCACATTTACTGTTCAGTAAAATCCACATTGTTGACTTTGGCCTACGGTCTCATTTACACCTTAATTGGGGCAGAGGGATCTCCCATGGATCATAACAGCCTCACACCTGGGGTACTGTGCACCTGGGCACTACTGTTCACCCAGTGCAGCATTACCTTGGAAGAAGAGCCAACACAAAGGACCTGGGATTATAGCCTCTTTCTCAGGTTATTTTTACAGATTAATCTTGCAGTAGCAAACACCAGGCCAAGCCAAGTCCATTTTCCCCTAGATTTGCATCTCAAATCAGATTTGTCTACTGGAAGACATGAACTTCAAGTGGTTTTTTGCTGTAGCTGCACTATAAAGTGTCTCTCCCACTTGCCTTTTTTCCCAAATTAATTTTTTTTTATTTAGTTAGGATTTCAGTGCTTCTGCAGCCTCTCTCCCTGTAGAGCCACCTCAGGCATTTTGCTCTGTGTGGTTTCCTACTTTCATGAAGCACAGGAGGAGCATAATGACCTCAGAGATATCTGCTACTGCGTGTTTGGGCTGCAAGGTGATAGGGAGTAGAGACTCAGTTAAATAGTGGCAGCACACAAAGCTATTAAATATTCTTATTTTATCAGCAAAGCAGGTTAAAAGGAGGTGTCACAAATTGCCTACTCTTTTAGACACCCAACTGAGATATCCCAAGGACACCTGATTTATAAGAAAAGCTGAAAATTCAATGCCTGAAAATCAGAAGCTTTAAAGCGCATTAAAATTCAAACCCCAAGACTGTTTTCTGGATCATAGAACATTCTGGGTGTCTTAGCTGAGGACCTTCTTCATAGGACCTCCTGTAGGATCTAGGGCAGCCCTTGACATTCTGCAAAAGGCTGAGGAGCAGAGGGATCATTTCAAACACAAGAGCCTGATGGATTTCTCTACTGGCAGCAGTGAGAAATGCTTGTTAAACTAATAGTCCAAGTAGTTTCTTGTCATGTAAGTTCAGTCTACCTTATTAATTAAGGTTTCATTTGTTTGCTGCATGACTCTCGCTGGTCACTAGATGTCACTAACAATGAATAAGAAAGGAAAATTGGGGGAGCTTCTTGGGGAGGCAAAATTTAATGGACAGTAGTGCCTGAGAGTGCCTCAGCCCCAACCTGTGTTAGCAAGAGAGTGTCACTCAAGCACCAGGATGGTTTGAGCCATTGCTGTTGTAGGATCCACAAAGTGCCACACATCGCTCATCCATTTTTTCCAGTGCTTCCCACCCTATTTCCCACTGCTGGAAGAAAAAGAGTGGGCTTCAGCAGGCCAGTGTATAATGCTGCCACAATGACAGTCCTATGTCTTATGGGATCTCCTGAGAAGCAAAGAGCCATCACATCTGAGACTTTGGCACGCATTTACTCAGGCATGGCTAGCATTAGTAACCTTTTGATCTGGCTTCTTTATGATATAAAAGAAGGTCTTTATTACGCTTTATCGTGCCTCTTCTGACACAGTGTGCATTGCTTTTGGAGGAGAAACCAGCACACATCACACACTTCAGGGACTTTGGGGAACTTGCTGCTTGTTAGCATAAGCCCATGTCTCAGGGATGATTTAATAAGCACAGCTACCATCACACCATTAGTTTGATGAACAGATACAGCCAAAGCCTTAGATGTGTTTAGCTCAGGAGTGAATCCATTAGGGAGTGAAGGTCACCCAGCTCCCCTCATCCACTTGTTAACTTCATGCAGTTCTGCTGTTTAAGGCACTTTTTAAGTTACATTTCTTTTGGGTCATGTCTTCACTGGGAATATAAGTGAGTAGTGCCAGGAAGAGAGACAACACAGGAATTAACTTTCTCTGGGATGTAGCTAGTCAAGCATAGCCCTAGGTGCACCTCCCGTGGTTAGATATTCACAGATCTCCATGAAGCACCTCAGGCCTGCTCAGTTCCAGCCTGTTACCTCAGTCCCATGTGCCCAGTAAATCTGGCTGCTTGTGGGGACAGAAAGATGGGCTGGACAGGGCTGTCCTTCACCTCGACCTGCTCAACAATGTGCAAAATGTTGGAGAGGCTTAGAGCAAGTGTGAAGGAAAGGACATTCCCCCTCTTTCCCTCTCTTAGGCCAGCAAGAAGAACTACAGCAATACCACCAGCAGAGGGAGAGACAAAAAAAATAATGGCAATAAGAGGTTGAGAGATGAAGCTGAGACATTTAATTTGTATAGCTGAGTACACGTATTTTCTGACAGCCTTTTCTACACTAGCTCTGCTTCATCTATTGACTGACAAGGAAACCTCTGCAGCCCCAGACACAACCATCAGCAACCACCCTTTCCTTGTTTTCTTTTTCATTTTATGCCTGATTTTGTTGGCTTCTTTGTTTCTTGGCAGAAATACCTGACGGGTACCGGCATTTTTAGCCAGTGATAAAACCCCAACATTTCAGAAGTAATTTTTTGTTTTAAATCAAATTTCAACATAAAATGGTGGTTTTCCCCTCTCTTCCGGAAATATCTAATGAGAATAATCAAATTGGATGGTCTTGATGACATCAAATAATTTTGTTTCAACAATACCTAAATGATCCATTTCCATAAGTTACACATATTGTTATTCTATAATAATAAAGCATTATACCAGCAAATATTAATTACACAACTGAAATATAATATTAAAATTAGTGTTTGATATTATCCTAAAAGTTCAAGTGAAATTAATGGAAATGAGTGAGTAGAAATAGGAATTTATTTGCTTTCTCTTAGCAGGATGAAAGAATTTAGTATCAAGAGAAACTTACCAAGAGTTTTTCCCAGTGCTTTCATTGTTCTAGAACCTCCATTGAGGAGAATAATATTGAATTTTGGTAACTATGAAGTTATTTAAGCAAAAACTCCAAAACATATAGGCTAATCACTAGGCTTCTCAATAATCTGTGGGCCAGTAAGGGGCTGACAGGCAATGCATCACTCTTGCTACCCGGAATGAATTGATTCTGTCACCAGCAAACTAAATGCAATCAAGCTCTTGACTTGAATCATAAATCGCACGTAGGTCACGGTTGGCAGTAAAGTGAAGTGAAGCAGATAAAGGAGTCTGGCAAAAGGCTGGTCCGGCAAATAGTCTCCAGTAAGGAAGGGGAATGTAAGTATTTTATTTCGATATCTGGAATGCTTTCTGGTTTTCAGAACTCCATGTAGTAGGAATGTAGAGAGTTGTAGCATGTCGGTGTGATAGATCCTGTCACCCCGGGCTTTTCCCATCAAACCAGAGTGCCTGACCAAGTGATTATCAGGGTGTTTAAGTCCTGGGGGCCTCTTAGGCCTAATCTGCTGAGAAATTGTATTGGGCTTTTTTTTAGTAGACCAATCTGCTGGGTAGACAGACACTGAGACAAGAGAAGACGTTTCACGTAATCTTTTTGGATTTCAGTAAAGTTTTCAGTACTATCTCTCACAGTATCCTCCGGACAACATGTCCAGCATTCAGCTGGATAAACACATCACATGGGTGAGCACCTGGCTCACAGGTCAGGCACAAAGGGTTACATTGAATGGGGTGACATCAGGCGGGTGACCTGTCACTAGAGAGGTTCCACAGGGCTCCATCCTCGGCCCTGTGCTCTTCAACATCTTCATCAATGACTTGGATGCAGGACTGGAAGGGGTACTGAGCAAGTTCACAGATGATGCAAAACTGGCAGGAGCTGTTGACTTGCTTGAGGGCAGTGAGGCCCTGCACAGAGACCTGGACAAGTCAGAGGGCTGGGCAATCACCAACCATATGAAGTTCAACAAGGGAAAGTGCCGGATTCTGCATCTGGGATGAGGCAACCCTGGATGTACAGACAGACTGGGAAATGAGAGGCTTGAGGGCAGTGCCATGGAAAGGGGCCTGGGGGTCCTGGTCAGTGGCAAGTTAAATATGAGTGAGCAGTGCCCCGACAGCCGGGAGGGCCAAGCGTGTCCTGGGGGTATCAGGCACAGCATGGCCAGCTGGGCAAGGGAGGGGATTGTCCCGCTCTGCTCTGAGCTGGGGCAGCCTCACCTCGAGCCCTGGGGCACTTTTGGGCACTGCAATATAAGAAAGCTATAAATCTGTTAGAGCTTGTCCAAAAAAGGGCCACAAGGATGGAGAAGAGCCTTGAGGGGAAGCCATATGAGGAGTGACTGAGGTCACTTGGTCTGTTCAGGCTGGAGGAGACTGAGGAGAGACCTCATTGCAGTTACAACTTCCTCATGAGGGGAAGAACAGGGGCAGGCACTGATCTCTTCTCTGTGGTGACAGTGACAGGACCCAAGGGAATGGCCTGAGGTTGTGTCAGGGGAGGTTTTGGTTGGATATTAGAAAAGGGTTCTTCTCCCAGAGGGTGATTGGGCGCTGGAATAGGCTCCCCAGGGAAGTGGTCACAGCATCAAGTCTGGCAGATTTCAAGAAACATTGGGATAATACTCTTGGGCACATGGTGTGACTCCTGGGGATGGAATTGGAGTCGATGTTCCTTGGGGGTCCCTTCCACGATTCCGTGATTCTGTGAAAAGTCCTTACAAAAACACCTCCACATGGGGAAAACCTACAGAGCAAGGAACCTTCTGTAGAGAAATCAGTTCACACAACTTCACGTAGCAGTTCACCTGGCACAGATCTAATTGTCTCTTCTCCTGAAAACCGTGTCTGAAAAGATGTGACCAGGGACCTTCTCCTAGAAGGCTGTGCAGAGAAGCTTCAGTGTGGTAAAGGATCCCTTCCACACCCGCAGCAGCCAGACAGCAATGCCATCCTCCAGCTGCAAGCTGTGTGTCTCTGTGAAGTGGCATTAATGAAGGTGGTCTTTGCAATGGCTCAGAAGGTTGGGAAACTCTGGGTGGCAGGACGACGAGTTGGTAGAGAGAGGCAGACGCGCTGACGCCAACTGAAAAACTTCCTGAAGGCTTCGTCTGCCGGGAACTCGGGCAGAAGGGCAGACTTTCCCTGCCTTTCCTAACTATGAATGTGTGCACTGACACTGAGTCTGCTCTTTACTGCTTGGCAGAGGCAGCCCCAGTGCTTTGGTGTTGTAAAAACCGACAGGGCAAAAAACAATTGTTGTTGTAAAAATTGTCCCGGCCCTGGTGTGTGGGCAGGCAAACACTGCACTGGAAATCTGATTACTCACCCGGAGATCACCAGCACAAGAGCTCAGATGGTAAACACCAGCCAGATGTGTTGATTAACACGAGCTGAGCGTTGACCTAAAGGCTGCTGTTTAACAAGGACTTTTTACATTTAGCAGCTTGGGCCCAGCCCTTGGAAGGAGGCGGCGCAGCTGAGGCTTTCTGCAGCTGATCATGCATTCAGGTTTTATCACTGAGTACTGAAAGGCTCTTGATTCACTTGATTTGTGACAAGTTCAAACATTTTCTAGTCTAACTGCTCCCAGCGAAGACAATGATGAAATCACCCCTGGGTTTATTTCTATTCAAAATCGGTGAAGGTTCCTGTGTTTAGTATTTTAAAGATCTATTGAGACCAAACTCCTTCACAGACAGAGAATAGAACTTCATCAACAAACTAGACAGCATAATTAGGGGAAATACAAGCAATCTTCTTCACCTCAGCTTTACCAAACAAAACAAAATGAAAAATATTGCATCATTCCTCAAATGAGTTAGGGAGAGAGCTGATTAAAAAGTGTGTGACAAAACATATTTCTTCTTGAAAATGGTATTTCATCAAAATAGGCTAATTCTGAATGCAGTAATATCAAAGGAAATTTGTTTTTGAAACGAGGCTGGAAGAAAAAAAGCTTAAACGTTCCTTTCTGAACTTGTTATCTCTGAGAACTCCTGGGGCATGGCTGCAAGCCCTCAGCACTGGAGATGGTGGTTTTTATGAAAGGAAGGAGATAGACACTTGTAAACCTGTCAGTCTAGTTGTGATGCCCAGAATGACACTGACAGCCACTCATTTCTTTCACAAGCCCTTAACGAAGACTAATTGGTGGGTTAAAAGCAGTCAGCTCGCATTTATCAAGAACAAGTCATGCCAGAACAATGGCGTGCCAGTGATGGCATTTCTTTGCCTGGGTGACCTGCTTGAAGGGGAAAGTGGTGGATATCAGTGAGAACATCAGCTAACATGAGTGAGGTCTTCTGATGCTGCCACCAGCAGGGTGAGTTAATACATAGTGTGGGTGAAATCACCAGCTTGATTCTGATGAATAGATTTATTAAATACGGGAATGTTTAACTGGCATGTCCTAGACAAAGTCTGAGAGGTTTAGGGTGACCCTGAGGGACAGGATTTGGTCGGTCTCGCCTGGGTGAATTCAGCAAATGATCTGCAGCCTCTCAAGTGGCATTGGCTAAAGACACACCTGGTGTGATACACAGGAGCAGGAGAATCCAGCAGCTTAAAATGAGGGCATGGATTCTGACACTGAGGAGAAGGGAGATGTAGGGAATGCAGGATGCTCCAGCAAAAAAGGCAGAGCTGATTTGGAGGAGTGCAAATAGGAATGCAGCTTGACAGACAGTGCTCTTGCTCTGGTCACCTGAGATGATAGGGCCTTGAATCCAGTGTTGTGATTCAAGTTTTGGTTTTGTTTTTTTCTCCTGATGGTGAAGCTGTGATCCACGAATGATGCAGGGGAACTGCCAAAATGCCAATGCAAAGAAAAGAGCGAGAGCAAGACAGAGGGGCAGTCTGTAATACACAGTATGAAAGGAAAGAACTGGTTATCCCAGAAAAGAAGAGACTGAACGGAGACTTTCAATTATTTTTGAAAGGTGGTAGTAAAGAGATAAGAGGCTAATTACTCACTTTGTTGGGCCAAAGAGAAGTAAAAAGGAAAAATCAGGAGGAACTTCTCACTTTCACAAGAACTTCTCGCACTTTCTCTCATCCTAACAAGTTGACCTCAAAGAGGGGTGTTGATTCAACCCAAGTGGAATCCACCTTTATTAACCCACAGCAATGCAGTTCTGGTTTCTTTCCAGTTCACATTCCTGCCGGGATGGTGTTGGAGCTGAGCGTGTTTCAGAGTGCCAGAATACCTTGTCACCTGGAGGTGACAAGTTTGGCTTGGTCTGCCAGGAGCCCCTGTAAAGATGTGCATCACCCCTCCCATGAATTAGGGGGAGTCCTGTAATGAGGGTGGTAAGGACACCTCAGATGTCCCAGTTTTGGGGTAAATCTGTGTTTCTCAAGGCAAGAAGTGGTAGAAGACCCTTGAAGAGAAAGCTGCATGCACAGCTCCCAGAGTGGGCATCCTTTTCTCAGTGTCAGATGCAAATGCATCTCACTGTGTAACACTGCTGGCAACCTTAATTTGTCCTTGGTACTTGAGAAAGGAAATTATCTGAACTGACACCATCTTGTTCGGCATTTCCCTGTATAACACCAATTAGTTTTCAATTAGAAGATTTATTCCAAATTTCATGGCACGCTTTGGTGGAAACAGGGCTTTGATTGTCATTTCCTAAGGCATCCATGCTAACTCATCTCTGTGAAGCCCAGATCCACTGCGATTCAGACAAGCTGACAATTCCCCACAGCCAAAGGCAAATATTCCAAAATGCGTAACAGTGAAAGGTATTTTTTCCCTGGAACAGTACATCAATCCCAGGTATTCAGAAGCATATCAGATTCTCTTGTCTGGCACACTTTGAGATGAGCATCTAATGAATTGTCCACAGCTTCAGTCTTCCCTCAAATTACCTGCTCTTTGGGAGAGGCATAATGAATACAAATCGCATTACAGCTCTGACGCCTCTAACCAGTCACTTACCTAACATGTGGTGGGAGTCTGGGTAGAGCCTGCCAGGCCTTCTCCTGCAAGAGGAAATAAAGAAATGAGAAAATGAGAAAAAAAAAAAATCAAAAGGGGGAAGAAGAAGATAATTCACAGGCGCTGGAAGCTTACTTTGAATTGCAGCAGCACCACTGGTGCACCAGGGCAGCAGGAAGAAAAGAGTGTTTCTGGCTTTTAGTAGGAGTGCAATACCTGAAAGTTTTTTCCAATTCAAAAGATACTTTTTTTGGCTGGGGAGGCAAAAAAAAGAGGAAGGGACACCAAGAAACCCTGTTTCTGCTGCCTTCTCACAGAGCACCGGGTTGTGCTGTGGAGCTCCCTGCCACTGGCAATTGTGGCAACTGAAAACATCAGAGCATTACGGAGAGAAAGTTAACAATTAGGGTATTTACCTTAAAATTCTAAACCATATTGCTGAAGAAAGGGTGGTGTGTGCATATCAGACACTGTTTCTTTCCAGCTAAAATTAATATTTCCCTCCAAGTTAAAACACTTTATTTTCTGCCAGACATTTATGTGTGATGTACAGCCCTGTGAATTAATAAAGAACTGCCTCCCTCCAGCTTAGCTCTTCCTGCTGAGTCTGATAATGAAATTTAGTCTTCTTTTATATACTCAATTAAAGTAAGTTAAGAACTGAGAGTGTGACTTCATTTATTCTTTGGACAGCGTGTATTTTCTTTGTGCTACATCAGTGGTGAAGTGCACAACCCTGTTTCACCTTGGTCTTCAGAACCTCTCTAATTTGCTGGGAATAGAGAAGAGAAATGAATCGTCACGAGCCAAAGCTTGCTGGAAACAGCAAGGACCTTCCCATGGGACTCACCATGCTTTCATTCCACCCTTTTCGTAGCAGATTTTCTGAAAGAGCTGAGCTCCCCTGCAGGGGCCAGATTTACAAAAGAGCTGAGCAGGTGGGACACAGCCTGGGAAAATCTGTTGGTAAATGTGGAGCAGAGGCAGCAGGAAGCAGAGGTCTCTGGAGGGGTTGAGAGGAGATTTTTCTGGGATGCTCTTTGAGGGAGTTTTCAGTTCCCACTTGTTTTCCTGCCGCCCCAGTTGCAATGGCCCCTGAGAGATGCTCTGCAGACTTGTTTTGGAGGAGTCCAGCAGAGATTTGTCTGCCCCCAGCTCTGCTGAAACACTGCAGTTGCAGTCTCACTTTATTAATTACCTCATCTCTAAACCACACAAGGTCTGGATTTACCTTCTGGCTTTACTTATTGCTCGTGCCTAGTCCGAAATTCAGGGCAAAAGTCCGAAAGCGTTGGATTCTCAGGGTGATTGACACAAAACTGCTTTTCTGTTCTTCACCGCTGCAGTGATGATGTGGTCCTGACCTTCTCCAGGGTGATTTATCAGCAGCTCCAAGTAGATGCAAGGCCTTGAGACACAGAAATTATGGTCCCCGCTTCCTCCAGAAGAGGGTCAGTTCATCACCCGCACATCCCAGACCAATTACAACACCCTGGTTCACTCCTCACCACGGCTGCACTGACCAAGGCTGAAAGACTCATCAAGCTGAAGATTTGTTGCTAATTGCCTACTTGGAGAATATGTATTTCATCATTTGTCCAGGCTCACCTGCAGTTTTTTTTTCTCTTCTCTTCTCTTCTCTTCTCTTCTCTTCTCTTCTCTTCTCTTCTCTTCTCTTCTCTTCTCTTCTCTTCTCTTCTCTTCTCTTCTCTTCTCTTCTCTTCTCTTCTCTTCTCTTCTCGAGAAAGGAGCCACGAATCTGTTTTTAATCACGGATTTCTTTGCCTGCAGCAGCATCTTGGATCTCTCCTGGCCTGTCAAAACTCCAAACGCAGAAAATTTAAGGAAAAAAGAAAACCCCAAACTGAAACCCAACGAGGCTGGTAATCAAATGGAAAGAATTAGCAATAATACCAGTGTTGCTGCCAGTGACAGCAGAGTAGTGAAGGTTCAGCAGCTCAGGGCTTGCTCTACTGCCCTTCACTGGTCTTTCCTGCTGGCTCATTAAGTAGAACTCCCACAAAACAGTCAAAAACGGTTTCTCCTTAGAAAATCCGTTCAGCAAAATTATCCATCCACGAATAAATGTCAAGACAAATCTTTTCACCTTGCCCAGGTCGTTCTGATAATGTCAAGCCAGTGCGTTTCAGTCCTCCTGATGATTTGTTCCAGTGACAAAATGCGCCGCTTCACAATTTTCTCTGTTAAATTCCATTTTGGCTTTACACAAACACATTAACATTCATTTTCATTTAAATGGACCTTGCAATTTGCAGCATTAGTGTTTTGGCTTCAACATTTTTAAAGCCAAATACGCTGCCTGCTTTGCTGTGGGTTGCTTTGGCACTACTGGATGCAAACCACAATCAATATTATCACAAAGTTTGTGTTATGTGTTTGTCCAACATTGGGCTGTACTGAGAGTTTGTTAAAGAGTGGTTCTGCAATAAAATCTCAACCTTTTTGACTGTTTATTCCAGTTATGAATTTAAGCAGAATTTGGAAACCCCTGAACCTGCCGTGTGTTGAAAGATCCTTTTTTTCATGTCCCTTCAGTTGCAAACACAGGCACATGGTTTGGCATGCAAAAGTCTTCAATCAATATTGATACCAATTTAGCCAAGATTTTTGGCATGTCCCTATTCTGCTGTCCAAGCCCTTGTTTAACTCCTTCAACCTGATCACCTCCTTAGCTGACTGCTAAGGTGAGTACTCCTCCCAGACCCATGTCTTATTCTTCAGCTGCTTCAGTCTGGTGGGGTCACCTCCCTTCCTTCCAGCTCCCTGGGCTCTACTTTTCTTTATATATGTCTCTTGCCCAGCTGGAAAGTGGCACATGGGAGTGGCACATGGCTAATCCTGCTCCATGTCCTGGGTGGCAGGCACTATCAGGGTATCCAGCTCAGTGAGTCATTTAGGGGAGAGCATTTTTTCTTTCAACATTTCCTTCCCTTTTCCCAAGTCCTGCACTGAGTCACCAGCTCGACATTGTAAGAAAGGTCCCTCACAACCAAAGCATCAGATGCAAAGCTCTTCTGAATTACCATTTAAGGAGGTGTCCTACAGCAGGTACAGAAAGGAATGTGCAATCCCACCCTTAGCCTTTTTAAGTCCCTGCACTGGAAAGCATTTCTTGTCCTTGTGGACTGGTTGGACAAGAGGATTTCATCCCATGTAGGTATTTGTTAAATGTGTTGGAACAAGACCCCCATCTTCTCTTTCCTGCACTTTCATGAAATCCCTGCTTTCAGATGGGGAGGAGGGCATAAGTCTGAATGGTTATGCCTTCAAGTAACAATATTGGGGAGGTATTTCTCCAAAAAGGAGGTCTACAGAGGCATAGCCCTTCACACTAATCGAGGCTCTTTCCTCAAAGCCAATGCTCTGGGGAAGCAGAGGAAGTTAATGCTTGTGCTTCACGCAGGCTGAGACATTCATTTCTGGCAAGTACATGTGGGAAATATTAGATATCAATGCAAATTCTTTCTAGCAAGCAGCAATGTGGTCTTAATTAGCAAGATTTAACTCCATGAAAATGAAGAAATTTATCTTCCCTGCTCAGTGCTTACTGCACAGCTGGCTATGATAAGTTGCCTGCATTTTAAGACTAGCGAATTAACTTCTTTATGCAAGCCCCTCTTGTAGAATGCCTGTGCTGATGGCAGTGAGACACTTATTTCTCATGAAAGCACCTGCTCCACTTCTTCTAAGGGATGGGTGCAGAGTTCCAGACAATTAAGTTATTTTTGCACTTTTCTGTGCAGTAAAAAAAATGTGTATTCTGAACCTGAACAGGTTCTCAGAAGGCAAAACTGTCTTTTGCCAAACCAAAACCAAGAGGCACATGCTGAAAATGCATCCTTGAACTGTTTGTACACTTGGTCAGCCCATCTGACTGGATTTGCCACCCATGGCTCCCTTCTGGCCAGAGGGTGGCCCATTTCTCTTGCTTCTTGGCCAGCTGGGACAATAACAGGTAGATATACTCTGGTAGTCACCTAGGTGCAAGGTGTGGGCTGAGGAGGGGAGCCATGTGAATCACATCCTTCCAGGAGCTGCAGATTTCCTCCTGGCCCCTTAAAAAAAACAAGTAGGGATATAGTTTATATCAAAACTTATCTCTGGGACTTGGTGGGGACAGCTTTGGAGGTGAGTCAATCCCTGATTTGCTCCAGGCCACGATGAAAATTGCTATGCAAGCTCCAGGGCTCCCAGCTATTGTGTGTTCCTCCCCGGAGAGTGCTGCTGGGTTTCTTTCTGGAACATGTCAGTGTTTGTCTCACACAAACCTTTTCTGCAGAGGTTAATGCAGAGCGGGGCTGACTTGGTAATGCTGCTTTTGATCCGACGCTTTGGTAGGGCTTTTCTGAAGGTAAAAGGTTAGATGAGTGAATATTTGAATATGTAAACTGGGAGAATTTAATTGAGAAACCGTTTTTTCCTGCGTTCACATAAGTAAATGTTTTCCCACGTGGGTTCCTATTCATGCACAAGTATCTTTCCCTCCGGGAAAAGCCAGTACTGGCTTTATGAGACATGTCCTTTTTCTAAGTAAGCTAATTTTTCTCAATGTTTAACTTGGTGGTTTTTTTAGTGTAGATGCCCACTTACAGTTTCCAGCCTCCTCTGTGTGTTTGTTTTAAGAAATCTCAAATGAACAAATTTGTTGTGACATTCCCTACACTCACAACAAACAGCACACCCACTGAACTAGAAGTAAGTGAGCTGACAAAGGAGCTTTTGTTTTGTTTTGTTTTTAAATAAGTTTGCACAAAAAATGGAGCTTCGAGGAGGAAAAAAAAATCTCCTTATGAATTTGCTTCAGCAGAAAATGTGGAAAAATATTTTAAGTAGTGAAAATATTTTCATTTCACAGTATCAGTTCAGCTGCATCAAGTGCTGATCATTTCTGAATTGCATTTGTAGTTTAGAATTGTCTTTGACAGAGGAAGAGAAAAGAACAGAGGGGAAATGAGCTGGGTGGAAAAGCTGTTAAGTAAGCCCTTCCATCTGAGATCAAGCAAAATAAATTCAGGATAAGCTTAATTACTTTGTGCATCTTTTGTTTCAGCCACTAAGCTGAGTGTCTCTTATTCACACAGGACAGCTTATTTCTTCAATCAGTCACAAGAAATATGTCTGTACACAAGTGAGTGAATTTTTTCCTTGCCTTTCATCTGGTGTTCTCTGCAGGTGGCTCCTGTTGGTGTGTGCTGGATGCAACCACATTTGGGAATAAACCCTTGGGTCTTCCAGAAGGATTTCCCCAAGTGAGCAGGAATTTCCCTGTGCAGGTGTACCCCTCAGATATTTGCTGATCTTTGATCTCACACCTTCTGGCCTCTGCTTTGTCTCTTTCTGATTCCTGCTTCCCTTGTGTACGTATTCCGTGTAAGACACAGAGGGGGACAGTGGCAGCAGGATACGCAGGGATTTGAAGAATCCATTAACACTAATAACATTAATTACACTGCAAAACAAAGTATCCATGAAAACATATCCCATGGGATCTAAAGCAAAGATTCATTAGTTCAGGCCAAATAACTGTTCTCCAAGCTGCCTGCCAGGGAGAGTTTTCTGTGAATGGCAGCTGAAGAAAAATGTATTTATTCTGGCCATGAGGAGCCATCGCTCCTCTCAGAGTTTGTCACCGAGGAGGGACAGAGAGACTGGAACTGCTTGGGTCATTAGCACCAACAAAAGCATCAGGAAAGGTCCTGGAAACATAAAAGATTTTGGGTTTTGTATAAGGTACATGTTTGATCAAATAGGGGCTTTAGCATAACGATCAAATTGGGGCTTTAGCATAATGCCAGGCGATTAAGCAGCACGAGTCCCCAGGACATAGGTGATTGCAGCTGGAAATCAGTGCAGAGTATGCTAATGAAAGCAGAATTGCTGGACAGGATTGAGTAACTGCTTGTAACTGTTTTGCTACTGGGAAGGCATAAAATGCCCCCTAGGAAATACCAATCTGTCCAAAACAAAATTATTTCCTGACTTTCACCAAATAGTAGATGCTGTAAGGCTGGGAGATGTGGATTTCTAAGCTTTCCAAAGACTTGTTATCGAAATTTTCATCGCTGCAAGTCAGCACTTTCTCCACAGCCATAAAAGCAGCTAATGTGGGCTTGTCTCCTATTACATTCTTGGCATAATAAGATCTCCTAATGGCTAGTTTCAAAGGGGATTCTTTAATGGGGGAGGGAGAGGGGAAAGGATGAAATTTCTAGTTTATGTAAATTTGGGGCTGTTCTGCTTTGTCTCAGATTGTCCAGCGACCAAACATCTGAAAGTCCTCTTGGAACTCCAGAAGAGAACTAGCTCTGAACTCTCATGGCATTGAGGAGGTGTCTGCAGAAATCACCAGTACCACAGGCAGGAGAAGAATCTCTGGGCCATACAGAAGGAACACCCTGGGTCACCATGCAGCTGTGGGGGAAGCACACAGGGAAGAAGAAATCCAGGCTGCAGGTGTTTTCTCTGAGAGAAAAGCAAAAATCTCTGTTGCAAACCCTGGTGACATCAGGGACGGGGCTGAACCTGGGGCTTGAGTAAACGATTCTGGACATTTTTTTCTACGGTGCTCAGGATTAGGTAGTTGGTTGGAGAAGTTAGTTCTTTCCACGGCTCTGTGGGCAACAGAACCAATGCAGGAGCTTTATTTTTCCAAAGAAAGGAAGAACTTTCTTCTCCCAAAAGAAGCTTGGCATTAGATAAAGCGGGTTTTCCTTGGCCCAGGTATAGAAGGCAGGGAAGCTGAAAAGGAAAAATGAACTAAAGCTTGGGTGGTGTGGAGTGGGCAGGAAGAGCTCTTTCAAGGCTATTTTTACAACTTTGGCACCCACCTTTCCTTGTTGTGAGTGTGGTTCTCTGTTCACCTTCTTTAGAGAAGGAAGCAGCACAAGGATGTTGAGCCTTCACAAAGGGCTTGGGACAGCACCTCACTCCAAAAATACCCAGGCAAGGGCCAGCTGAACAAGAGCCAGAGCGACAAATCCTTTGGAAAGTGAGACAACGGGAAGGAAAATGCTGGGTAATGCCGTTTCTTTTTAAATTATTCTGTCTAT
Organism: Ptilonorhynchus violaceus; assembly: GCA_013397565.1. NCBI lineage: Eukaryota > Metazoa > Chordata > Aves > Passeriformes > Ptilonorhynchidae > Ptilonorhynchus > Ptilonorhynchus violaceus. The sequence goes on along the minus strand of VZRJ01008049.1, from coordinate 162,201 downwards.
TTTCCAGTCACCTGCTGGGATGGCTGTGGCTGAAGATCCTTATGGGTGTGTGACAAATGCATTATAACAGAAGGAGCTCAACAAGGGGATGAGGGAGCAGGTGGATGGATAGATGGATGGGCAAAGACATGCTAATCTCAAAGCTAGGGCAGGTGTCTTGTCCATGGAAACCCGTCCTCAGAGTGCCACAAAAGCACTGGGAGGGAGTGATAATGCAGAGTGCATGAGTAGATACGAACCATGGAACAGGGCATGGACAGGTTGAAGATATTCCTTCATCACAACTAAGTGTCCAAGAAGTAGCTCTAATCTACAACCCTAAACAGTAGCAAATCCAGGGTGGACTGTACCTCTGGCTGGGCAAAGCAGGAGGTCAGCATTTCCTGCTCCAGCAGAGCAGGGGGATGCCAGGCTGAGGATGCAGAGGGTGGGTCTGTCAGCTCCTGGGTTTCATCTTGTAGTTGAAATGGATAGGAGCTGGCCATCTTCCATCTGTCCTTGGATATCAGTCCAATTCCTTGCTCTGCCATGAAACCCTTGTGCAAAGCACGCTGAGAGGTCACCTGGCAGCCTGGATGTGAATGGTATAAACCCTGTGGTTGAGATGGGCCACGATTCAGGGCTGAAGGGAACACATGACCCAAAATCCACCCGGGCCCTCCTGCTTCTCATTACCTTGTTGTGTCCTGGAAACAGCCAGGAGGAAGCAAAATGCCTGTCACATCATCAAAATTTGATGGCCTAAGTCTGGACCACCCATAAGTCAAGGTTGCTTATGCTACTCCTTGAAAGGACGTCTGAGAGGAGATTTGTAGGAAGCTGGGAGCTTCTCTGGCACTTGGGGAAGATGTATAAATGCATGAGACCGCCAGAAATAGCCCAGAGTCTTTCCAAAACAAGCAGACTTCACTCAAGCGCACGGTGTGACCAGGAAAGCAGAACTCATTTTTCTGCAGATGGGTTTGCAGTTTATGAACTCTTTGGGAAGACAAAGCCAATGACAATGCTGGCCCATCCATCCAGCTCGGAGCCCCCAGTACAGCTGAGTGCACACTTAAAACTGGCTTATTTCCAGAGGCATTCACAGGGAAGTGTAGGCCTGCCTTCTCCCAGCTAAGTCAACTGCCTTGCATTTTTGGTCTTATGGCTAAGGGAAATTTGCCAAGATCCCATAAGATAAGTGCTGATGGGATTGTTAGATGATCTGGGGAAATACTCAGCAAATTGAGCCTCAGTTTCCCTATTCTGAAGAATTTCAAGCCTCGTGTGAGGCGCTGTGGGAGGCAAAGTTTCACCTCTCCTTTTTGTCAGCAATTTACCCTGTCTGAATAAAGGTGCAGAGAAACTTCTCTGTCCAGAAAGCCTGAATTGCTGTGACAACAACCCACACAAATCAGGTTTTCTGACACAATTTTGAACGAGCACTCGGGGTAGATTATTCCAGCTTCCCTTACCTTGCAACAATGACTAATGCAAGGTTTAGGTGATCTTTAAAACAAGGCTTTCATACTGCTGTCCATGGCACTGAAACCGCTGAGATTGATTGCAGATGCAGCAAGCAGCTTTGACAAATGAATGTTCCAAGTATAAACATTTGGAAAGTCAACAAAGGTAATAAATCTGTGCAGCGTATGGGAAAAAAATAGCTGAATAAAGGTTTTTGGGGATGTTTGGCCTGGACACCGCAGAGCTCTGACAGTTCTGGAAACAGCTATCATTATTATACATTGCTTTTGATTGCTTTATTTCATCACACGGACCCACAGGCAAAGCACAATGTGCTGCAGTGTGCATTTAACTGGGAGGTGGAAAAAAAATGTGTGGGGTTTTTTGCTCTTCTTCTGCTTGGCTCATCTAGGAGAGGCTGCAAGATTTTTGAAAAGGGATATTAGATGGCCAAGTCCCATTTTTTAATTGATCTGTGAGCAAACCTGAAAAGACTTTGTACATGTCTAAAGGTAGATCTGCACTCTTAGGCTTTTGGGGTGCCCAGGACGACCAGATGTACCTATTGATATCTAATCTATGCGTGCCTTTTGGATACCTCCAGAAGCTTTCCTGCATCTTACAGCATTCTTAATGATCCAAACTCCAGCAGAGCAGAGCCTTAGCTAATTACTGAAACAGAGCTTTGGCCATCTTTGGACCTGATGATAAAGTTGCTCTGCACACCAGGATTTCTACACAAAATGCAGAGGTTCAAAAATGCAGATTTACGGTTCCAGATCCTGGCATCATTTCTCAGGAGCAGAAGTGCTCAGCTACACAGATCTCCCCAACAGAGTCAAGGAAAAGTGAAGTTGCACTTGGTAGCAGACTCCATCCCAGAAATTTAATAACCTTTATTCTTATGGGCATGTCAGAAATTATAGGCTCCAATTTGGTGCTTCTGAAGTCACTGGAGAGAGGACAATTAGCACTAAGCTGTCTCTGTGAGTCCAGCACTGCCTTATTAAAGTCTTCTTTGCCTCTGGATTTAGGGAGACTGCCTTGCAGTCGTCTCAGGGATACAAAAATCTTCAGTGACAAATATAAACAAACGGCACAGAATTATAGTACTTTGTTAGGTGACTTGTTCTAGTTTTTATTTTGCTTTTCCCTGTTCCTCCCTTGTCGTCCCCCAGCCCCCACTCCCGGCATGAGTTTCCATAGAAACAGGACGAACGGGTTCCTCTGCATCCTCCAGTGGGATTCAGGCAGCAGCAGAGATTCTCTTTGTAGAGCCACTGTTGTAAACAAAAAAACCACCTTTGTCAAAATCAATGTGTTTCACCCGAGAAAAACACGAGCAAGCTGCCACCCTGTTCATGAAGGAGTTTGTGTTTTCTACCCCAGATCAAGAGGTGCTTTCTCTTGTAAAAATAGGGAATGTGGGTGCACACAGTTCCTGACCTACACCCACCTCTCCATGCTGTTCCGGGATGCACAGATCAGGCTGTGACTGCTGTGGCCTGGCACTGAACACAGACATTCCCTGTAGGAGCCAGGAGCCAGCTTGGACAAGACAGGCACTGGCAGGGTTGTGCTGTAAAAATTCATCAGAGCTGGAGAGGAAACAGTCCCGTTTCCCTACAAACCCATGCAGGGATACAACTGATGTTGCAGTGCCTTCAAGATTTCACCTCCCATCTCTACATACAGCTCTTAACATTTTTGGGTGCTTTGAGACAAAGCATCAACTTTTATTTTTATTAGATTTCAGTAATTGCATTTGAGCTGGCATCTTAACCAAGAAACAAACCTGTATTGTTTTAAGTCTTTGTGGAGCATTAAAAAAATAATAATTTAATAATAAGACCTTTCTTATTCTCTTGTCAAGAAACAAGCTTTATGTTTAATGTCCACATGTCCAAAGATCTGAGGCCAATAGCTACTCTCAAAAATCCTTTGCTGCCACTTTTCAAAGCCAACAGGGCCTATGCAGTGATTTTAAAAGGAGTCTTGACCAAGTTCAGTTAATTCTGCTGTTTTATAAGCATTCTAAGTAACTCATGCTTCTACTACTTCCACTTCCGTTTCCATTTTCTTTAAATGGAAATGCCTTTCTTTTGAAAACATCAGTGAATTGCAGTGCACTGTGACATCAGCCTCTGCAGACTTGCAGGCACCAGTTCACACACGGCAATACCTACGAAGCACAAAGGATTCCACTAAACAAAATTAACCATGACATTCTGCCAATTATAGTCCCTTCGAAGCTAAAAACTCCAGCTTTCTGGGCAATGCCAGGAATACTTACAGGGATTCCTCACGGCTTATCAGCTACTACAATTTTCATATTTTTTGCTTGGTGCAGAAATAAGCCTTGTCTCTTAACAGAAGATTTACATACATGATAAATGGAAAGGGAGGGAGAAAACAAATTAATTCTGATTTGTGACTATACCTGGAGGTCATGAGCTTGTCAAAGCCATCTAATAGCATCACAAAAAGAAATAACCAACTCTTAAAATGCAATCTGTCCAGAGTCTTGACCCCACATTTTGATTTTATTTTCTGAAATCCAATACATCCATTTGCTACTGACAGTCATTCTCTCAGAGAACGACTCTGTTACTTCAGGGAAGCCCCAGACATAAGAAATTCTAGCAGACAGAGCCAGGTTATCCACCAGAGCTCGATGGCTTCTTTGCAGAAGGATGAATAGTTCTTTCACAGAGCATTTCCCACTCTCTCGCCACTGCTACCTCCAGCTGCCTCCAGGTTTCTCCATGACACCCTCCCCAGACCTAATAAAGTAACCTAGCTGTAAAAATCTCAGGACATACTGAGGGAGTGCTGCAACTGCCTTCAGCCATGGCTCCATGATGGCAGCAGCTCCCTCCCCTCCAAGGGTAAAAACCTAAACTCTTTGGATTACTCAGAAACCAGGCCCAGCTGCTTCTCAGAATGTTTTTCCCACTTCCCCCAGTGCTGTGTCTGGATGCAGACTGCTGCTCCTTTCTCAGACAGTCTGCTATGTGGAGATCTCAGTTTTGTAAACCATTTGTGTTGTGTCTATAAACTGCAGGTAACTTCTATTCCTCTCTCCATGAGGGTTTTAATACTGAAATGCCAACATTTTGGTCTGGGTTGACTCCTAAAAACCATTTCAGTCTGTTTTGCTAAAAGACCTCTGCAGATGAGAGATCTGTTCTGCATTTCCATCTTCTGTGTGCCTGCCAGGTGCCCTCCTTTGTTATACAAATGGTTCATCATGGCTCCAAAATGTGCAGAACCTCCCTTTTGCTCACAGATCCTGTTCCTGTCTGTGACCCTTCAGCCATTGCTCCTTGCTTTCCACAATTCTTTCACTTGGAAAGGTTTTATCTCTTGATTATCCAGTCTCATTTCAAATTTCATCTGCTGCAAATTTTCCAGGACAGCTCATCCCCTTATAACATAATGATCTGGTAAAGCTGTGACAGGCATATTTGTCCAGAAGAAGCATCTGATTCCCAGGAAAGTTAATGAGCACTTCCACTTTTGCCACAGCAGCATGATGAAAAGTACACATCCCACTGTTAAATGAGCTGAAATATCGCCATCCTGGTAACTGAACACTACAGTGGTGTTCAGCTTTCCTCAGTAATATCACAGCTAATGATCCCATTCTTTATATGGCTCGACTGGTATGGGAGCGTCCAAGACACCACCATTTTTATTTACTTGAAACTGGACTCTCCTCAATCCTTTGCCGAGGGATTTACATTTCAGTGACAGCTCTAAGATGAAGCACATCCTTTATTTTCTATAACTGCCCCTGGTGGACAGTGAATACCATGATTAAAGACCAGGAATACCTTGTTACAGTGCTTTGTGGATAAGCCATAAGCTTTTATTTTACTGAGAAAACAACATGCCAAACTTCTTTTCACAACTAAGTTACTTACTCTCGTTTCCTGTTCAAGTGACAAAAACCAGCTCAGCACCTGCACAGCTCCCAGCTTTGTCTTTGCCTTCTCCACGCTGGAGGGACTTCTGGGATCTTCCGCGCTCGTATCCATGACCATATTCCCAAGTGCCACCATCGCCAGACCTCATGCACATTTCACACTCTGTTTTCCATGGCTGCCCTATTCCAGGTGCCTCACATCACTGTCACTGCTTTGGATACCTGTGTATCCACAGGTCAGTGCTTTTAACATGCCAAGTCAGGATTTTGCACCCCTAATTGCATCAGTGTTGGATTGCCTTTAGTTCCCGTGCCATCTCCTTCAATGGATTCCCTTCAAGGAAACATTGTGAGGAAGTCCAACATCATCATCCATTTAGTGTTTCCTCCTCACAAAGAGATAATTTCTTCATCCCATCAGTAACAGATAAAATTTTCTTCTTTTTTTTTTTTATTTTTAAAATCTGTTTATGTTGTGGGCAGATTCAGCTTTTTGAAGTAGGTACTAGTTTCTGGGCCAAATCAAGAACTTTGAGCAGGAAGCTGATGCTTGCACTCTTCTGGAAACCAGATGCCAGCATTTGGCTGTGTGTCCAGGGAAACAAAGACCTTAGGATGCATCTTGGCATCAACACATCCATATCAGTTTTCCCTCTTTAAGTAATGCCCCAGGATCAGTCTGAGACACACTGCTGGATTACAGCTTGCATTAAGGCTGCCCTCAGTTTGAACCAACCTGTCACACTCATCTGGCAGGGTCTCTCTGCCTTGTCACTTTTAAAACACTACCAAAGCTATTCTGCTTCCCAGGCTAGCACAACAGCTTGTTCACAGCACTTTGGGGGTTTAATTTCAATCAAGATTCCTTGAAATTAATTCAAGCAAATTTCATTATTCATGCTGCTCCTTGGATTGTCACTCCTGATAGTTTATGCTCTGTTGATGAGCAATAAAATATAGCTTTCTAGCTCCAGCAGCTTAGGCAATCCCCACTCATATCTATTTACTCTATACCATGATAACCATTTCTTGTAATTTCATTAAAGCACAGGAAGCTTGTGGGGATGCTTTATTTTCTGTTATGATGGTGTTAAAATCTGCTCCAGAAACACAGTGTCAGAAAAGTTTTCTTTTTTCTGGTGATTTGGTTGATGGATTTTTTTGCTTGCTTGCTTGTTCACTTTTTTTTTGACCCCTTTATCTTTAATCTGCTATAGAAGCTCTCCCAGCTCCAGGTGAAATTCCTTAACTCTCTACCAGCAGTGCTGCTGGCACACAATTAAATCTTCCTTAGCCAATATACTCCAGGGCTTTTAGAGGTTAGCTATAGAAAAGATCTTCTGTCATTCTCTTCTAAACTGATTGCATTTCCTCTCTCAGATAACAGAGAATTTGCACCTTTTTTTTTTTTTTTTTTAACAAAATCCCTATTTGCTTTCATTACTTGCTGACAGCTTTCCTGGAACTGTAGTGTCTATGCTAAGTTAATTTCTTGGATAGCTGAAATCACAGCAGTTCACTTCTCTCTCCAACTACTCTATTACACTGTTAAATTTTTGCTGAGGTCTAACAGCCACAAAAGGCTTGTCTGGAGCCAGTGCTGGAATATCTTCCAGGAACCATACATTTTCCTGCACACTTTTTCCCTCTCCTGGGAGGTGAGCCCTATATCAGCAGACAATACCCAAAGATTTCATTATATTCCAATCTGCCGAGGCTCTATCCCAAGCCCCCTTAAGCCTGGCTCCTGGCCCATAAATGGTTTCTGCATATTTGCTTACCCTAAAAGGATTTCTCTTCCATCCACTCCCTTCTTCCCTTGAAGCCATACAGGCACATGGCTCTCACATCCTGCAGCGTGAGCTTCACCAACCAAAAATATGTTGGATGAGGTTTATGTCCTGATAGTTTTTGCATCTACCTCCTTTTGCCTTCATTTGTTGCTTCTTTTGCAATTTGAAAATTAAGGGAAAATCAGTAATCTCTACTCACACTTCCACGACCTGCCAGTCATCTCTCCCTTTCTCTTCTCTCTTCTCAAACCACCGTATCTCACACTCTGCTCCAAAATCAAAGAAAAAACCTTCAGAGCCTGTAGTCTTATTGTTATTTCAGGAGAAAAAAAAAAGTGGAGGAGCAAGCCCCTGATGTACAGATGTACATCCCTTCAATGGATGAGCCTGTGGAAAATCAGGGTATGCCCGGTGACGTGGAGAAAGCTATGTCTAGGGGCCAGGAGAAAGGTGAGGGAACACTGATAAGCAGGAAAAGGTCTGTGATGTGTGGGACAGAGAAAGAGAAGAAAGGTCAGACCAAATAGCAAATGTAATGGAAGGCTAGAGAACTGGAAGAAATTCCTGGTGCCAGCACCTCTTTCTCTCTTAACAAAAGGACTTGAACAAAAGGGAAAAGGAACATTTACCTGGGACTGATTTCCAGAGCTTGTGGTACTTCATGGACTGCAGATGGACTTAGTGTTTCAGTTGCATCAAATACCTTCGAGTCATGGCCTGCCAATTCTCAAAGCTATTAAGTCATCCCCTTTAGGATGAATATAAGGGCAGAGATTTCCACTCCTCTGGGAAAAAGCTATTAGATACTCTTTATTGAGGAGAATTTGTCAGCTGGAGTAAAACAATTCCAGTGATGACCCTTCCCACCTGATTCCTCCTGGGATTTTCTTTTTGAACTTTCCACCTCTCTGCCTCCTCACATCAGTAACACACCGGTCCCATAGTTCCAGGCAGGGTCTCATCCTGCTAAACTTGACAGAATCCTCAACCAAGGGCACAGCAGCTTTCTGACTTTCCAGTTCATGATCCCTCCTGCAGTTTACCTCAGGACACAGGCAAGGATCACCTCTCCAGCCAAGCAGTGCAAACCCAACAACACCCTGCCAGGGAAGGTGTGCTGCTGTAGTGTCCTCCCACCTTGTCTGCAGCAGCAGAGAACCCAGGGGTGTGCAAGGAAGGACGGTGTGACTTGAAAACATCATCGTGTTGCCTTTTATTTGCTGACACAGGACCAGAGTGGTGGCATCGTTCACATTTATGCCATGTCTATTCCTCATTCTGGAAAGCACAGCAAACATAGGAATTGAATTTCACTGCATCGCTGGCACGTAATAAACTCATCTGATTGTTGGTCTCCCTCATAAAGACCCAGCCCCTAGAGACAAGATAAGATAGAACTGAGCCTTTGGCTGGGGAATCAGGCATGAAAAGGAGGTTCCTTGGATGCCAAAAATCCAGAAGATACGGAATAGACCTCACCTTTTCTAGATATTTATTTTTTCAATTCATAACTGGTTACATTAATCTCTTAACAATTAACTCGTTAAGTTAATCCCTTGAATCAAGACCTTCTGAGTTAGGACCTCAGGAAATAACCCAGAAAGCAGTGTCTGCTTTGACTCTGTCTTGCTCATTACTCTCTCTCCCAAAACAGAGACTGATAAATGTATGCAGGGAATTCCTCANAAAAAAAAAAAAAAAAGGAAGGGGCATGAAGCCAAATTGCAGTTTGCAGTGGTCACCACAGATCCCACAGTCCTAGGCCAAAATAATCTGGATTTTTTTTTCTCACTTAATGAAATATTATTCATTAGCTGTTTCAAAAGAGAACAGACACTTTTTATGAAAACACAGAAGTAAAAAGAATGGGAGAGTAGGAGCAGATCACAGCTCCTGGGAGGCCATTAGGACTCCTCAGTCATATACCGTCCTGAGCTAAGCTCTGGGGGACAAGGAGGTAGAATCACATCTGGGACTTTACAGTTAGGACTGTAAAGATGGGCTGGGCCTGGAGGAAGAGTCAGGGATTCCCTCCACAGCACTAAAGGGAGGAAGGTAGGAAAAAAAACCTGGAAAAAAAGCAAAATTGGAAACGGAATCTGATGTCTCATATCAATAGTATCACTAGATTTGGGAGTTAAATAGGAGGAAGGATTCCTGCAAGTGCACTATTTTTATTGTTTCAAAGAGTTCTTAAATGAGAACCAGAAGTAATAGAGGAGATTTGGTACCATTTTTAACAAGACCTTTCAAAAAATTAGCAGTTCTTAAAATAAAAGAAGCAATTCTCAGCATGGTTGATTTACATTAGTACAAGATGGGACAAAATTTGGTTTTTTTAATCAAACTTGCCAGCTGAAGTTGTAACCCCACTTCAGCAAAGGGAAGGGGTGAAGAGCAGGATCTGCTAACATCCCAAAGCAAAATTCAGAAGAACATGAGAGGTCAAAGCAGGACCCGAATTGTCCCTCTGTTTGCTTATCCACTGTCCTGCTAGAGAGACTGGGCCAGAAAATTAAGCTATCTGTTTACTCAGGAGTATCAGCAGAGAAACTGAAATTATTTATCTAGCTGGCTGGCTTATGAAGGTCTGCAGAGATCAGTACTGAACCCGAAATTGTCTGTCAGCCCATCTGTGCAACACCAGCGCAAAGACCCAGAAGGATCACTACCGAATTCAGAATTATTTGTCTATTCACACCTCAGCCTATTTACTTTCCCAGGTCTGAGATACGAGGCAGACCAGCAGGAACATGAAATACACCTCAGGCTGGGTCAGCCTGCTCCTGAGTGGAGTGTAAAATGCTACAAATTGTCAGAGCATCACTGCAGTTGATGGAGCCTTCAAAATTCACAATGGAATTGCGAAAATACACGGATTTAATGATGTTCAGGACCACTATGTATTAAAAAAAGGCACCACATGGGCCCATTCCCTCAACTGTTTAAAGTAGTTGTCCATTTATACCCAGCCACGCACTCCATCTGATCCCATCAGCATTTCCTCATGTGTCTCCCTGTACTGAGGGAGTGGCAAGGAAAGGGTATGGGGTCTAGTGGTGAGGTTTTTATAGTGAATAAGAAATCCTCTTTCTCTGTGGGATATCAGTGGCTACATCACCAGAGCCCTGTTTCTTGGGCTTCTCAAATAAAACCACAGTGCCTCACTTTATTTTCTGGAAAGGAAGGCAGGAGTGTGGGGCCGTATCCCTGGAAGGGATGCAACGAGCTGCTGTCAGTCTGGGTTTTTCTTGTCACCTCTTGTGTGAGAGGAGGGCTTACAGATGCTCAGTGTCACAAAATGTCATATTTGCCCGGTGCCTGACAATTGCAGTTTGGCTGGCAGGTGAAAAGGATGGACCAAGAGGATTTGTGAGCTGCAGACACAGGATGCCCACTTCTGTCTGTCATTTTCCTGCCTCAGTTTCACTGCATTTCTCATGTGGTGGGACCTCTTTTTAAGGAGAGACAAGGCTTATTGCAGTCACCCTCTGTCAGTCGTGTCCAGAAGATAAAGCAGCATTTTTCTTGCAAAGTACTTATCAATGCCTATTTTCAACAATCTCAAGGAAAACTACACATTCCTTCTCCCGTAAGTGTTAAAACAGCAAAATTGCTTGATAGTAAGCAGGGAATTCGCTCTCCTGACAAGGTTCCACAGGCACTGAAGCGTGTAAGCAGCTGGTGATGCTCTTTCATGCCAGCCAAAAAAGTTTTGTCTAGTCAGTGCTGAAAACAACGTGTTTCTTTCCATGACAACTCTTTGCTCTCTCTCTGTGACAACGGCCTGCTCTTCCAGATCCAGCCACTAAAAATGTGGAATTGTGCACACGCAGGAATATCACTGAGATTGGGGCCAGAAGGGAGTACAGGGCTTTAAGACACTTTTCTGTGTGAAAAAAAAACCTCTAGTGGTGAGAAATGATCAAGCCCCGGGCAGCATCGAGTAGCTGCTTCAAGGGAAATTCAAATGCAATTTAAGGAGAATAGAAATGACTTCAGAACGGTTCGGCTTTTGTAAGAGTCACAGTGAATCACATCTTTAACAGCAGCCAGCTGCAACATCTATTGATCAACGTTTCGAACCAAAGAATAGAAAGCCATACCTTTATTGATTGGCCATTTGTCAGATGAGATGTGTTTTAAAGAAGGTGGAGGAGGCAAGCAGAGCCTCAGCATTCCCGTCTGAGCAATGGGCACTTGTTTCCCTGACGAACCTCAGTGCCTGCAGGCAGAACCACAGGCAGCACAGGCAGCTGTGCCAACAGCTGGGCAGAGCTCTTCTGCCTACACCTCTTGAATTTAACGTTTTGATTCCTCCTGCCGCCCCCAAGAAGCTTCCAAAAATTTCCCTGATTCAGGCACCCCCCGGCCCGGTCTCTCCAGCCCGTGTGTGCTGCAGTCCCCTGAGAGATTCCCTCCTGCCCCTCCTGCAGAGGGGAAAAGAGGGTGCAGCAGAGGACCTGTGACCGTGGCAGAGGAAAGAGAAGCACAGGGCAAGTTTCCAAGTAGGATCACTTCAGTTATTAACCAAAACATTGCAATTTTCAGCTGAACCATTACCAGCATTCAAATCTGAACCCCTTATTTCCCTTGCTCTCGTTCCAGATCCCCAAGATAGGACATCACCAATGAAACGTTTAGGAATGAGAGGAAGAGGTGTGGAAAATAACAGGGCAAGCATGGAAAAGCAGTGCTATTATTTTTGTTTAATATTAGTATTCCACTGAAACCTGGCACGTAGGCATGGGACAGACAAAACATAAAGGACTCTTGCGCCATGAAGCAGCTCCCAGCAGCACGCAGAAGCCTTACCCTAGTGGAAGGGAATGCTTGCATATTCAAAGCCTTTTACCAAAGTGGTGAAGAAAAGAGGAGCAATACTTCCCTTTGACTTGGAATTTCCACTTCTGTTCAGCTGGGAATAGAGGCATAATTAATCAAAGGACTTAAATAAGTTTCTTTCTGCCTTAATCAGAGCTGTGCAAATAAATCATTTTTCCAGTTCAGTAGCTAAACCAAAATAATAATTGTAGAAATATTTTTAAGTATTCTGAAATGAAACTTCAGGCTCCATCAAATATTTTCAGTGAGCAGAGATATTTGATTTAACTGAAATGAGATAGTGACTCTTCACTTTAAGTGCTCTTTATTTATTTTAAACACATAGAGCTAAATTTGTCCCTAAAAGGTTGTTTTGAAGGGAAAAAAATCAAAACAGACCTCTTAAAGGAAGTATTCAAGTTAACAGCTCTGTCCTAATGAAGAGAAACAGATCCTTCCAGACAGGCTGGCTCAAACCTGAGCCTCCCTCTGCCATTCCCAGGCTCATCTGTGGGAAGAGCCAAGGGATGCACTGCACTTCATTCACCTGTGCCCAGTGACTAAGCTCCTGAAGTGATAGTGGGATGGATCCAGCAGTGGGCATTAAAATTTGTGGTTCAAAGTGACCAAAGGTTGGAAATGAGACCCTCTGCACATGTCATTGGCCATGCAGGACTGACCTACAGCCACCCAGGGGCTAACCACCCTCACCAAAAGCCCCCAGATCCAGAAAATCATAGAGCAGCTCTTTGTGCCAGAAAAAGTTCCCAGTACGACTGCTGATTCACCATAACCACAGGAATTCTGCCTGCTTTATTTGGGTGGCACAAAGTCGATTTAAGCACAGTACATTTTATTAAAGCAATTGATGTATTCAGTGTGAAACAAGCTGATTTTCAGGCACACATCCCTATCTTTGGGTCTAAGTTCTACATGCAAGCTGCAGCACTAGATACAAACTGAGAATAACAGCTCAATTTAATTTTAGGCTCTAATTTGATTCATTAACTTGGTGACACCTTGGGTGAGAAAAGGTATTTGGTACCCAGTATGTGGAGGAGGAACGTTTTTAGCACGAGGAGAAGTAAAAAGTCATTCAGTCCTCCGGGAAAGAGAGGGAGAGAGAAAATGAGAGCAGCAGGTAATTTATTGCTGGTTTAACAAGAAGCTGTAAGCTGAGAGGAGGGGATAAGAATTATAAAGTGCTGTAAAAACAATATCTCTATCGAGCCCGTGACGTTCGGTGTCCAGAGTTACGAGTTTCAGCTCCCCGGCTTGTTTTTTTCCTGCTCCTATTTCAGACATGAAGAAGGACCTGGGAGCTCTAAAAGCTTGTCCCTTTTATTCACCTCTGTGAATCGCTCCCATTAAAAAATATTACCTTTCCCTGACAAGTCTTGCCTCTGGAACATGCTCGGAGCCCAGCTGCTCCCAGCAGAGCAGCGCTGAACCCAGGGCTTGGTCCTGCCATCACCGGCGACTGCCACAGGTAGGATCAGGGAGGTGACAAAGCACAAGCACGCTGGCCTGGGGGGGTTTTTCCACATATTTAGAAGGGAACTGATAGATCACACGGAGATGTTGCTGTACATTTCAAAAAAGTTCATTTTTTCCCGGGAGCTGCTACTCCCCACAGACAAAGAGATCCACTAAAGGCAGTTGGGCATGGAGCAGGGAGCCCGGAGAAAAGCCACTGCCTCCTATTCCCTGCAAGAGTCTTAGGACTCTAGACACCTCGACTCATCTTCCCAGTCAGCCCAGAAGTGTTTTGAGGCTCTTCTGTCCAACTTCAGATTCGGCAAGGACACCCCCACACACCCTTAAGTGAATTAAGATGTCAGTGAATTAAATTCTTAGCTCTCACAAGTGTCCTCTGATGCCTTTGGGGACACAATGGTCCTGCTTCTCATTCACATGAGGGACTGCTTATGCTGCTGCACTAGAAAAATTGCTATCTAGGCTTTGCTGTAAATCCAAATTAGGCTCCTAATGCTGCTGCTGGGGAGGGGATTAAATTTATCACAAGCACTTGGTATATAATATTTTGTATTCCCCAAGCAAATCCATCCAGAGCAGAATGAAAGACTATACATTGTGTATGCAATCCAAATGGAAGGACTTTTTTCTTCATGCTAGCTAAACTAGCAAAAAAAAAAAAAAGAAAATAAAAAGACTCCTTTACAACTTTCCTGTATTGACAGATATTTTATAATTTATTTTCCTGCTGAAAAGATGCCAAAAGAAAACAAACAAAAACTAGTAAGAATAATTACCAAGGCTTCCCATGGGTCCAGAGCCTTGTTTATTTGTTGCATTGACAAATGACCCTGAGATTNGTTCCCCAAAATACCTCCTCTGCCACTGCAACCTTCCCAGACCTGCAGAAATGTTTTATTAAAGTCATATAACGTTATAAAAAGATGATAAAATTGATATATACAAAATTGATATAAATTATATAATTTTTAGNGGGTCCAGAGCCTTGTTTATTTGTTGCATTGACAAATGACCCTGAGATTGGCTCAGTTGATCAGAGCATGGTGCTAATAATGCCAAGCTGCAACCCCATATGGGCCATTCACTTATGAGTTGGACTTCATGATCCTTCTGGGTCCCTTCCAACGTGCTCTTCACCAAGCCCTCAGCCCTCCTGTACCTGTGCAGAGCTCACAGCCCAGCTTGGCTCCCTCCCTCTCTCCTCTTGCATGCAAGCAAATCAAAATAACTTGTTAGCAGTCCAATTGCATTCCACTGCTTAGTATTTATTCATACTGATTTCTGAACCGGACACACTAAATACACCCACCTTAAGCTCTGAATGCCCCCTCCTAGGATGTGGGGCACGTTAGAATCAATAAATATGCAGAACCAGTTGCTTCCACTGACAGAAGCTTGTAAAATCCACATTGACTTGCTTCAATTCCTACTGCAGTCCTACTTCAGTCCACCTTTTAAGAACACTCGGGCTATTGGGAGGGAGGTAGGCTAGAAGGCACTACTACCCAAAAAGATAGCCTAAATCTTCTTCATCTTCCTTCTGGCTTTGATCCTGAGCACATCAAAGTCAAAGCAAGCACTGCCAGAGGTGGTTAAGAGCAGCTCTGAGGGTCAAAGGTGAAAACCATGCTCAGAAACTAGTCCATGTTCCCAACCTGGGAAACAGCAGATACGCATCAAATAAACACAAAATGACAACCCAGGTCCAGCTGCTGGCACCTGTAACATACAGAGTGGGCATCTGCTAAAACACACTACCCAGAGGAAAACCTTAGCTGTCTTCATAGGAAGAGACAAGAAAACAAAGCAAAACCCAAACAAACAGCAAACAGAACGCACAGGCAGACAAGGGAAAGGCCGCCAGATTAATTTCTTCTTTTCAAAAACTGACACTGCAATCGCAGAGTTGTCCCCAGCCACGTCACTGGATTTACTCTCTGGAAATAGTGAGCGGTTTAGGTGGTTTCACTCCCAAGTTGCAGAAAAATCAGAATCAAGCCTGGTACAGGGAGTGACACAGATAAAGGCATTGAGAGAAGCACTGTCACTTATCTCTGCAGAGTTAGGAGCTGAGAAATTCTCCAGGTGTTTCAGGTAGACTGCACTCAGCTTCTGCTGGAGCTTCAAGTGGGTATTGGAGTCACACACGTGCTAGAAACTAATTTATATCATCACTATAAGAGGCAGCAGAGCTTGGACAAACACCTCATCTTCTGTTCTTGCAGAAGCCAATTTTGGGATAAGGCAAAAGCATTTATATCCAGTCCAAGGGGCTTTTAGGTTTAAAGCTGTGGTCACTGGAGACATCTAAAGATCTGCGGGGATTCATTCACCTGTAGCATAGTTGTGGTCGCCTCCAAAAGCCAAGGAACGGAAAAAGCTCTGGGTGTGGGAGCTTTCAGGAATGTCAAAGGGGGCTTCATTTTCAGAAATGCTGAAATAAAGGCTGTCTTCTCAGCCTTGCCATCGTCATGCTCCTGGCAGCCCCTGGTGCTGTGTTCTCCCTGTGAACGGAGAGGGGCCATGCCCAAAGGGTAAATGGCACCGCCCCGTCCCCAATAAATTCTCTTTTCCTCCCTCACGCTGTTGCTTGGGAATGTGTCAAAGCCATGACAGGGGCAAGTGCTAATGCTGACGCCCAGTGTATGGTGCTTGAGCCTCCCTCCCAGCCTTACCCATTCGGATGTAACAGGCAACTCCACCCCACCAGGCTGGACTCCCCTTTCCAGCCAGAGGAGGGGAGCCGAGCCACGTGTTCAGCCTCCTAAATGTCAAGCCTGTGACCTCAGGTTTGAGTCTGTTGGTGATAGAGGCAGTGCTAGCAAGGTACCAGGTGTGCCCCACGCCTGCAGCCTATCTGGGGAGAAGGAACATGGAAAACAGGCTGGCAGGAGGAAGAGGTATTCCTTCTGCTCTTCCTGTCCCTGTTTCTCTTCCTCCTCTTCCTTGTGTTCATTATTTTGCTGTCTCCTCCTCCAGCCCTGTTCCCCAAAATCCCTCCTCTGCCACTGCAACCTTCCCAGACCTGCAGAAATGTTTTATTAAAGTCATATAACGTTATAAAAAGATGATAAAATTGATATATACAAAATTGATATAAATTATATAATTTTTAGATATAATTTTATATAAAATTTATACACTTTTTAAAAAAACCCTAGGAGGTAGGGTGCAGAGCCTGATGTTTTCTGTTTACCCTCTGCAGCTGGTCGTTCTCGTGTTTCACGGAGGAGCACCTGGAGATTGAATTTCCTCAGCCACCATCTTCCCTGCTCCATGCAGCCTCTCTGTTAGGCACACTAATATGGGAACCCCTGGAGCTGGGCATCCAGCAGCTCGGGGACACAGAGCTGAGCACACTTTTTCAACTCCAGGGTTGCTTCAATAGAAAAGCAGAGCAGTTTAAGAGCTTTGCTCCAAATTGATAGCATTCAAAAGCTGGGAAAGCTACGTCAGATAAGCCTTTGCCTTTCTTTGTGTTTGGGATCCTAGAGCTCTGACTTACCACGGAAATGAAAAGTTTTCTAATTCCCTGCCTCCATCCAGAGCAGGGTCTGTTCCATCCATACCTGCAGTGCTTCTTTCACCAAAAAGCCTTCATCTCATGTGGGGACTGAACAATTAGTGGCTGCCTACAGAGTACCAAAACCTGGCCCCGGTAATGAAATGAAAGGGAAAATGGTAATTAAGCTTTCCTAACAAGAAAAAAGACAGACTCAAAGGAACTGAACATAAAAAGAAAATAACAAAGGCTCTGTCAAAATGTACTACGCTATTTTTAGCCTTTCTTTATTTTCTGGGGACAATAACATTGCATTAATTTAGTGTCTTCCATATATTGATCAATTAAGGGTTCCACTACCAGCCAGGAATATTATTGTCATTCTAAAGATGTGAAAAGTGCTGTCTTGGCCAGAGAAAACTTCCTGAACCAGGGACAGAGACCGGTTTTTGAAAATTCCATATCCTGAAGTTCTCTCACCCTGCTCTCTTTCCCTTTCTTTAACGTCTGTTCAAAGAAATATTATAATGCTAGACAATAAACTCCAACAGCCTTACTGCAACAACCTCCTGAATTATTACCAGGGGTAAGGGCGGACTGGGGACCTTCCTGAATGTCCATTATCATGGAATCATAGAATCACAGAATCATAGAATTGTTTAGGGTGGAAAAGACTTGTCCTTGGCCTGCTCAGTAGGTGGGTGGTGAAGCCAGGATGTAAGGAGGAATGGAGGTACCAAATTCCTGCTGTGAGAAGGATCAGGAGATCGTGCTCCAGTGTCTGCATCTCTGAGAGCCAGGGAGCTCTCACCTGCACTTCTGTCCTCTAACTCCCACGCTTAGAAATCACAGAATCATGGTATAAAATGGTCTGATGTGGAAGGGTCATTAAAGATCATCGAGTTCACTTCCTGCTATGCTCCATCCTATTTCATGATTTATTACTGATACTGTAGGTCTGTCGTGGGTGCCAGCCCAATGTCACATTGCTGTCCAAGGCCCAAAATCTTGCTCTTCTATGTCACAGTGGCCAAACCAAACTTCTATAAAATGGCTCAATATAGACAATCCCCCAAATGAATTAAGGAGGAGAAAGGAAATAATGCAAGTGAGGTCTTGTGAGGGATTCACGTGCTGTGTTTTCAATGTCCTTACCAAAACCAGCTGGAAAGTGAGGTGCTGAGGAAGAGCT
The DNA here is from genome assembly GCA_013397565.1 of Ptilonorhynchus violaceus. Taxonomy (NCBI): domain Eukaryota; kingdom Metazoa; phylum Chordata; class Aves; order Passeriformes; family Ptilonorhynchidae; genus Ptilonorhynchus; species Ptilonorhynchus violaceus. Next base: position 144,019 of record VZRJ01008049.1, on the reverse strand, counting down.
AATGCACAACAGTCAGCTCTGTGTGCTGGTTTAAAACCCAGCTGAAAAATTAAACCCACTCAAGCTGCTCCCCTCTCCCCCTGCCTCTGGATAAACTATCCCACTCTGGATAAAGCCCAGAAAAAAATTGTGAGATTTTGCTTCTGGCCTCAACTTTTTTCCTGCCAAAACCACCCCCCACAGCAGTGATGTGGCTTGTATAGAATACACAGCACTAAAAGCTCCACCCCCTTGTCTCTGCACCCAGGACACTCTGTCAAAAAACCAGAGGGGTAACACATTGCATTTAGCGGTAGCCTCCCAGTGGGTAATAATGAATATTTTAAAAGAGGGATAGGATACTCACAGGAACGATCTCACAGTTATTTTGAACAACACTAGAGCTTTCTCTTTTTGTCAGGGATTGTCTGTTATTTGTACAACGCCTAAAGCTGCTTCTCTCCTCTGGCTTGAGCCATTATGGCAATAATGAGAAGAACAGCAGCGGCAGCCGTGCTCTGTATGTTAATGGCCGTGTGCTGAGGTGAGAGTGGGTTACATATTGCTGGGGAAGATGAAGAGAAAAAAAACAACAAGGTTAAGATATGACAGCAACATTTAATGATAACTGTACAAACAGTGGGGGACTGACAGGCCCAAACTTCGGTGAGGAAGCATAACCCTGCTGCGGGGATACATTAGAAAAACAACAAATGTGGTACACAGTGATGGAACTGTCGGAAAAAGAGGATGTCATAAGGAAAATTTGTATTTTTTCCCCTTTCTTCTTTTTTCTTTAATTCTTAAGAAGAAGGTGAAAAACAGGAGTAAGTTCTCAAAGAAAGGATGGAGAGTTTTTTTTATTGGTACCACAAGAAATAGGCTGTGAACATGAGATTCTTTAGGACAAAGATGATCAGCGGACTGTGAGATTATGTGAGCAGACCATACTAATAAAATTGATGTATTCAGGACACACTGCAAGAAAAAGGGACTGGAAATAAAAGAGAAGCTGTAGGACCACAAGTAAATTAAATGAAAATTAAAGCCAACCTGTAAGATGGGATGTTTAATTTCACACTGTTCATGAGGTGTATATGAGAATCCCACATAAAAGAAAGGTTTTGATGAAAGGCAGGATGCCTGGTCTTTTCTTTGCCTCTTGAAGAACCTATTCCATGGGGCACACAGGATTGTAAGAAAAAATGGGCGAATCTGAACAATTTTAGGAGATGCAAAGTTGTTCATAAAGGTAAGAGCACAGTGTCCTGGGATTTTGTGCTAGGGAGTCAAAACGTGTAAATTGGAATTTGGCTTTATTGTAAGACCACAGGGGTTTCAACATACAAGGCTGACTGACAGGGAGGATGCCTGATGTTGAGGAAGGTGGCAGCACTTCCAGTGCTACTACCCAGAGTAACTCCAAATCTGCGCTGTGAGTGTCAATAGCTAATGCACTGCTAGTGTATTGTAAGGATTGTTTTCCATGTTATCATTTCTTTCCATTTGACACTGAATTTCCTCTGCCACTTTGCACACCACTTTCTCAAGAGACCCTCTTCCCAATTTTCACTTAAACTCCATCACCATCCCGGGTATTTCTGTCTCATCTGCAGTCTTGGCAGTTCCACTACTCAAGTTATTCCTCATGTCCTATACGAATATGATGGGCAGCACAGGTCAATGAGAAGGGAAGACATCTTCAGTGATCTCCTTGCCCTTTGGAAACAGACCCTTCCTCCCTATGGATTGTGAATCTGTAAAATGCTTGACCCAGTTTAGCCTTGACAGATTTTATGAGGGATCTTTGTAGAGGGACCTTCTTTTATACATTTTTCAAAATACATAGACCGAGTAAAACTTCCTGTTACCCAGAGTCCTCCCAAGAACATTAATTTAAGATGTTTTGTTGATTTTTCTCTGGCATATCCCACTTGTTCTTGTGTTTACTACTTCCACTCCAGAAAATAGCAAACCTATTTCTCCCCTTCCGTTCCTCTGGGATGAGTCGGGTTTATGCAATCAGGCTACTTTTCCTGGTGTATCAATTGTCTAAAATAAAAAAAAAAAATTAAAAAAGTAAATTGCCTCTTCATACTCAATGAAAATAGTTATTCTATTTGATTATTAATCAAATAGAATATTAATAAAATTTGAATGTATATCTATTTGACTTCTATGTGAGGTCACTCTCGTCAACCTCACCCAGCAGTTCTGCTGTCAGAGCACCCTCTCCAGCTCTCCTGCTCGCTCCTGTCAGTCAGCAGCTCTTGCTCCAGGCATCTACCCAGGGCAGATGCTGCTGGAGGCAATGCCAGCCGGGTCCTGCAACTAAGTACAAATTCCCCTGTCTTAGTGGAAAGCATGCAAAATGTATCCTTTGGAGATGTTTTTATTCCGGATGCTTCCTTTTGTGTGAATAGCTTTTCAAAAGCCTTAATACGAAAATATCCAACAGCGTCTGTCTAAAAAACCCAAAATTTTTAACGGAACCATTATTGTTTAAGCTAATAGTTTTACTTCCTTCCTCCTCCAAATCACTCCAGAGGTCAGGAGGACCAGGAGTTGGAAAAGAGCTGGAAGAACCTTTCTAGGCTGGCACTGAGGGACCCAACCCACCCTGGTGCACCTGGAAGATAACTCACAGCAGGTTTTGGGCTGCACAGCCGTTGCCATCTTCACACCTGCAGGGCCCAAAGAGACATCTTGGGTGCTGTTCAGTGGACTACTACACACAGATGGACATGGCCAGTTTTCTAACGTGGCCCCTGGGGAGCAGAATGCACCTGGATCATCTAGTCAGTACCACTCAGATGTTTTAAATATTCATATTCATTCTTTTTATGAGAGAGTCCCTGTTGCTTTTAAACACTTTTTTTGCATGGGGTTAATTACCTCCAAAGAAATGCTGAAGACTCTGCTATGCCTTGACCCTCAGCCATGAGCTGGGGACTGAGAGAGCTGAGAGAATGAGCCCCCGAAAGAGCACATGTTAGAAAGAACTGATTTGAAAATAAATTGACTGAAAATCTTTAATGCTGAATAGAGCATAAGAGGTAAAAATAAAAGGGTACAAAAAATGGGGAGGGGTGGATTTTCATCTTGTCAAAAAATTTCTTTTCTGCCTACTAAAATGTTTCAACAGATACATTTAGCCCAGCCCTTCTTCCCATACTGAGACAACTCAGAAAATACTTCCTGACATGGATGAGACTCCCCACCAGTGCTCCTTATTTAGTTTCCTCTTTATAACCAGATTTGTAAATGCAGTCCCATGAAGTTAACCCTTAATGTGAGGGTGCTTAAAGAGCACAGAGTGGGAATGGAAGAAAGAAGAAATAACAGTTCCAACACTGATCAATACTTGCAAGAAGCAGAAGCTCTCGGTTTTCTTTCTAGGCAGATTTATTACTCCAGCCTAACCCATCTTCTCCCCATTTGTCAGAGATTTGGTGGCATATAGAGCTGAGATTGATGGTCTGCTTTAGCATGCAGCTAGCACCAGCCTCAATTAGTGAAATCAGCTAATGAGAAAAGTTTGAGAAGCCTCCCCATGTTCCACATCATCTCCCAAACAGTGAAAGCTCTCTCACCAAGAGAAGGGGTTGGCCCTTCCTTGTCTTCCTGTAGGCAGTGCCATCAGATTGCAACTTCCCAGTCAGGTTCCCCTTGGAGGTAGCAGCGAATTACAAATCTAAAATGTGCCAGGGAGCTTCAAACTCCAGCATGGCACAAATTAATGGAATCTCACATCACCAGCAGGAAACAGTTGTCCTTTGAAGTTGTTCTTCTCAATGTACAAGCAGACAAGTAATGGCAAAAGGTAGATGGGTGAGTCAAGAGCAAAACTCCCAGTGCCCACGGCAGCTCCAGGTTTCCACATAGCACTGATGGGACTGTGTGACTAGAAACCTAAAAGAAATATCCAGAGGGTGCTGTAGGATGCAGGGGCTGGGAGAGCTGTTTCCTCCTTGCAGCTGTGCAAAGGGCTGAGGGCTGCCAACATCCCTGTCTGGCCAGGGCACTTCTCCTGGCAGAATGCTGGGAAGAACAAGCAGCTGTACCCCAAGGGCTGATTGACAGACTCTGCCATCCAGCACAGCTGAGATGCTGGCACATGCTGTTGGGTGTAATGGTTGGTCCTTCACATTTTGAATAGACTATGAAAAAGTGCAATAAAAAGTACATAATTTTCTGGGAAAAATAAGCCCTTCCCATCTCACACATCAAAGCTGCTGTTTGCACCTCAGCCATGTTTGCTCTGCCATTCTTTCTCCTTTCTGAGACTCCTCGGAGGCTGTTTCTGAAAATCTGGCGAGACAACAACTGATCTCACCAGGGTTGCAGAGTGTTATCTCTCTTTTTCCCTGTTATTGTAGATAATTAAGCAAAACTTAAAAAAACCCAAACAGTTGTGCGGTATTGACAAGGGATCTTTGGAGTTTTTTTCTCCACCAGGTCCCTTTTTCCCAACTGAGCATCACTTTGAGTGCACACGGGTTTGAAACACTCCTCATCACGTGTGAGGGTGATTTTAAAGATTCCTGCACCAGCAGATCTCTTCAATCCCAAGAGTAGCCCTGCGATGCTTTTCCTCACCCAGTCCTAGTGGACTAGAGCACCTGCCGCTTGGAGAGCTAGTCCCAGCTCTCAAAAGTGGGGAGACACCTGAAAAGACATTAAGAGGCCACAAACAAAGGTATGGACACATGGATGTCCCTTCCCTGTACTTGCTGGAGCCAGCCTTGGAGGGGAAGGACGGCAGCTGAGCAGCTGTGACTTGGCCACTGCGCACCAGGGTGACTCGCTGCTGGGGACAGTGACACTGCCATCCCACCATGGGCCATGGGGGTGGAGGGCGGAGCTGGCAGTGTGGCACAAGAGCTGCTGCAGCTCCAGGTTTAAATGCAGGCTCTTCGGCCGTTCCCGGCACACAAGGGGTTCTCAAGCCCCAGCGCCGCATTAGGAACAAACACGTCCGATCTTACATAACCAGTCCTGAGAGGCGTTGCCAAGCAGGCACAGTTTAAAATCAATCAGGCAACAGCATAAAATATTTAGCACTTGGCTGAGCGTTTCCACTCGCCCCTGCTCAGCATCCATCCTGGGACAGACGCGGGACCCGCGGGAAGGGCGAGAAACAGAAAACAACTGCTTTGGCACAGCCTCCCGTTCTCAGCCAGGGCTGCCCTGACTCCAGGGAACAACTGGGCCCTCGACCTCAGCATTCAGCTCAACTTCACCCAGCAGTGAGGACAAGTCTGTACCTATGACAAACTGCTGTGGCTGTGGTTGCAATGCTGTAACTGCTGCTTCTCTGAGTCCCTGCATGCTTGCTGGGCCCAAGTAAAGGGTCATCTGGTAGCTGTAGCCCTCAGTGTCCCAGTGGAAACCACCTCCCAGCACGGGGCAGGTTGGTGCCAGCATCCTACAGTCTGCTCAGGGGTCAAATGAATTCCTGGAGCAATACCTTCACCTCTAATATCCACAGCAGGATGCAGCATCTCAGCTGGATCCGAGGTTCCTGCGAAGCCTCTCTGCACACGGCAAGCCTGTGCTGTCGCTGGGCTGATTTTTACTCTTGCTTAGGAAATATAAAGCTCTGAAGAAATCCGCCCGAAAAGGAGAGAGGTTTGGATTAGGTATAAGGAAGAAATTTTTTACGGTAAGGGTGTTGAACCATTGGCACAGGTTGCTTAGAGAGGTGGTAGATGCCCCATCCCTGAAAACATTCAAGGTCAGGTTGGATGGGGCTCCGAGAAACCTGGTCTAGTGGAATGTGTCTCTGCTTATTGCAAGGGGTTGGACTAGAGGGCCTTTAAGGGTCCCTTTAGGGACCAACTATTCTATGATTTTGTGATTCTTTGAAATTCTGACTCTAGCCAAGGGCTGGAAATACTGAAACATACAGCTGAAAATTAACTTACCTCCCTTCTTGAAGTTTGCTTTGACACTGAAATGCCAGAGGACCAACTGAATTAGGCTGGAGACAAACATAACAGTCTTCCCCAATGACTACATTTGGAACAAAACTATACTCAAGGGTCATTGTGGAACAAACTACAGTCCCCCAGGTCCAAGGGAATTAGCGAAATTCATGATCCTTCTCTACCACAACTTAAATGGGAAAAGTATTGTGTCCTGCTCAGCAAGGAGTGCTAGGCAGTGATTTTTGTAGAATACTCCAGCTGATACTTAAGGCACTTGGAAAATCTGTCTTTGCAGAAGCCAAGGCATGACATTCTCACAGCAGCAAAGCAGTGGTGGAGGAGAAAGGCCCTCTCACACACACCAAAGGCGCACACTCCATCAAAGCGCCTCAGCAATCTTTAAATTTGCCTTTGCAGTGAACGCTTTCCTTGAAGCTTCAGATGAAAGACAACAATTTCCTCAGGATTTCTGCAAGGTGTTTGAATACTTTCTCATCCCACCTGTCTAACCAGCCCTAAAAATGACACATTTGGGTTTCAGTGCATCCCAGAGAATTATTCCACTGGAATTCCTTAGCTTCTTTCAGAAAAAGATGAAGTAATGATGAGAGATGCCCTCAGACAGAGAAGAAAGATGGACAAAACATAACCTCTTACTAAACCACCTGAAATCACAGTCTCTGCAGTCTGCATCCAAGTCTTTTGGCATATGAAAAAATGAGAATATGGGCATACTTATGCTTTCTGTTTAAGTGTAAAGCCAACTGTTCACGTTTTATACTTTTCAAAAAGTGGAGTTAGGAGAGGGTCGTGGGCCATAGGACCCTTAGGGGTTTACCTAAGGAAAATCAGTCTGATCTCATCAGCCATGTCAATTCACCCCAGATGAAGCTGTTTTACATAAAATGCAAACACCTTCTTCGTTGCCTTTTCTGTAGGTGTGTTGTAGTTGGAAATTCCAATAATTTGGATAGGTGATGGCAGTAGCACACAAAGCTTTGGCTGACCACCTCTGGGGTTTAGAACTGTGCTGGACATACCAATTTGCCTTCAGTAGTTCTGCTTTGTCAACTGCCTTGAGCAGACCAGAGTGATTTCTGCATTTTATATGCTCAGCATAATTTGCTGGAAGTTTTCCTCTTGATGATCAGAACATTTCCCTGTGGGACCCTGCTCTGCATTTCCCTGGAGTAAATGAGATTTCTGGACTGGAAAAAGAGGAAAAAGTCCCTTTTTCAATATTGTCATAATTTGTTAGTTACGAAGCAGTGACTGCTGTAAATCCCAAAGCTTAGATACTCTCTGCCTCCCTTGTAAGTGTTATACAGAAATGTAAGAGGAGAGTTACTGTCCCAGTGATTCCAGTAATTTATAGAACAGGTAAATTACAAGAGGGGGATAAAGCTGGCAGACTAACTGCTTGCAGGTAAGAGGCGTTTAACGGAGACAAGATACTGTGAAAGAGAAAATCTGTACTAACCAAGCAAAGAAAAATTTCCAAGACACTCATAAAAACTGGTGTAACATAGTGGTATTTTGTCAGTAGAAGAAGAAAGAAGAAGAAAAAGATTGGCAGTGATCGAGCACCAAAAATACAGATATTTGGACTTCAAAAGTATTGGGTTATTCATCCAAAGTATCTTTAATTGGATAGCCCCATGTGGAATGTGAAAAGAGCTGTGAAATATGGAAGGGTTCTTAATCAGAAGTTGTGATATTTCTTCCAAAAATATGCCCCAAAACCAAATATGCCCTTAAACGCTGCAGTTTTCCATTAGTGAAAAAGTGAAGAGTTGCAACACCTAAACATTGTGGAAAAAGGTTAAATTTTCATTTCGAAAGCAAGAGTTCTCAATGAGAACAAACACCTGCTGAAAAGAAAGAGAGAACAAAACCACAACCCCCCATAAACCATCAAAGAATTTATGCTGAGAAGCAATTTTAGTATAAAATTTTACCATTTTTAATTAAGGGCCAGATGGTGCTTTTAAACTCAGCTTTGACTAAAGAAGGGTATAAAAGTCTCAATGAACTTATTCTACCTTAGAAATGCAAAAAAAAGCAAAAGAAAATTCTTCTGGAAGAGGTGGTTGTTGAATATGCACACATTTTTTGCAACCATCCAATAAGATGATGTATGGCTGGTACCTCTGGCAGTTTGGGATGCCACAGAAGCTGAAGAACTTGGGTCAAACTGAAGGAATGTCTCCAAATGTGGCCAGGAAGGCAGGCAAAAACCTAGAGGTCTTAAAAGGGGAGGACAGTGTCATGAACTCCAGATCAGCCCTTTTTCTGCATACAGAATACAGCATTTCTGCCAAAACAGGTCTGTGAGTATTTCTGATAAGTTTGGTTATGAAAGGAATAGGATGCAGGGTGTGCCCATTTGGAAGAAATCACTAGGATGTTACTAAATATTTAACCTTCCAAATTTAATTTGTTCAATCAGCTGGGAGCGGTTTCCAGATTGCTTGCAGTGTGCTCTGGGAGCGGTTCCAGGTGAGCACTGACTTCAGCCCTGCTTGCTTACCCTTACTCTGGGGCAGAAGGGACAACATGGAGTCATGAAGGGTTCAGCTTCTTTTCCAGCTCTCCCTTTTCAGAATAAATGGCTCGGTTTCCCAACTGGTTGTAAAACCAAGTCACTGCAGTGTACCTGTTCTGATTTACACCAGCTGAAGGCCCAGCCTCCAGTTCAGAGGAAATGGGCTGCCAGTTTAATTGCTTCATCCCTGGCACAGTATTAATAATCTGGGAATAAATTTAATGCCGCTAAGTAACAGCAGTGCTGGAGATTTTGTCACACGCGTGACAATTAATGTATGGCGCATGGTCTTTCTGCTCCTCCTGAGTTCCCTTTTAAATGATGTTCCTTGTGATTTGAATTTCAAAGAGTACTTCTCCCAGTATTTCTCATTATTGATGGTGACTGTTCGCAGGAGCAGCTCAGTGCTGCTTTGTTGGCTCATCAGTTTTGATTCCGTGCCCAGATGCTAAGGACAGAAGCATGCAATTAATTTGGAAGCACAACCCTTCACTGATTTCAGTTGGGAGGCTTTTCTTGAAGACCAGAGGCCTCGTATGTCCCTTTAATACTGTCTTTACATGGAAAATATCCTCCTTTTCCACCACAGATCTCTTTTCTGAAAAGTGATCCCAAAAGTCTGCTATATATACAAATATATACTGTAATATACAAACAGACCAGCAGAGAACCGGAAGCTAGAGGTGATCCCCTCGTTGTTGTGAAGAAAAAGAGATCTGATATTTGGGACACTGGTAAGTAATGTGAAAAGGAAAAGGAGTTTGGGATCCAGACCTCTTCCTCTGAGCCTGGAAGTTCTGGCTAGGTTAGGACAAGTAGAGTGTGCCTGCCTTGAAAGCATCTCCATAGTCAGAGCTTGGAGGCACCTAAGGCACTGGGAACACAGGCTCCTAGGCTTTCTGCATCACATGTGACATGCAGAGAACCTCCACAGTACCTCTAGGGTGTTTGTTAGGACATTTAATTTGGGAAAAACCTCTCCTCTCTCTATAACAGCTACTCCATGGGAAAAAAACCACTCATCATATGTAAGAGGCACGTAAGCACAGAGAAATTAATAAGAAAAATAAATTTATGTTCCCCTCTGCAATTCATTCAGTTAATTCAGTGAGCATTCCTGGCAGCTAGGTATTTTTCAGCCAGATGGATTAGTTCCTTTAGTGAATCTAGTGAAATGTTTGTGGGGCCGCTACAGAGTATTCAAGCTGTTTCTCCTCAGCTACACTGCTTTTTAACCATCATGTCCTGTCCTTATGGCCTGTCTCCTCTCCTTTGCCCTTCCACACATTTTCACATCAGTGTCATTCTCCTCCCCGCCTGTGAAATCTGATTGTTTCTCATGGGGCTATCTGCAACTTTCATCAGCTTCTCACTCTTGTTCTCTCTCATGTTCAGGACCTTCTCTTGTCGTGCCCAAGAGTTTTCCATGGTCTGTCCAGGTAGGCAATGCTGAAGCCAGGTCCTGTCATCTGCCTGCATGGTTTAACAGGTCTGCAGGCTCTTGTCAGACATCCTGAGGAGCAGTGGGACTGTGTCCTTGCTGTGGGAGATGCAGCAGAAGATTGGAAACGGAAATCTGAACTTCTCTTTATTTCCGTAGCCTGTTAGAGCAGAAAGAAAAAGGCATTTTCTTTTGGTTTTGCCAATCCCAAAGCATTTTTCTAATGTTACAGGACAGGCACCGACTAGTTTAAATCTGAAGGATGATGGAGATTTTGGAACCCATCCTGTCCTTTGTGCACAGCTGCTGTTGAGGCTTCTAAGCTATGGGGTTTCACCCACACTGTGTAGGCTGCAGGCAGCAAGAAAAGAGCCTGGCATTCTCCCTAAATCATAATTGCCAAGGTAGGAATCAGACACAGAAGGCTCAGCTCAGCTCCCTAACTATAGAGGCATCCTCCTGCTTCCAGCCACTGCTCCAGAGACTTACATCACTCCCAGATGATTCGTGTTGAGTCCCTTGACCCTGTCTGGATGATCCAGGGTTTCTCCACATGCCCAATAATCTTTCTTTAAGGGGGGGAACCAACTCAATGTGACAATCTGCAATCCATTTAATGGATATAATCCCATATATAAATCTAGGTCTGAGATCCCCTGTAGGACTAGGTGCCTCCAACCCCGCTTTTACTATGCTGGCTACTCAAAGTATCAGATTTTTGGGGAAAGGACTGTCTCTCACCATGTTTATATACATGTCTCTACACCTACTGGGTGCCTGAGCAATCCATAATGAGTCAAATTTCATGTCACTCAGTTCCAAAGAAGTGTCTGATTTAAATAAAGCAGTTTCACAGTGGATGAAGAGGCATTCAAAGTGAGATGCTAGATAACTCAGGAGATCCCTAATCACAGCCAAGAGGAACCTTTATCATCTCAGATATTTTTCTGACTCTGTTCAAGGTCTGTAGCACCCAAATATTCCACCAAGGGCGGGTTGCTTGCTTCATAAAAAAAGTGACAAGGTGGCCTTGGCATGTTTTCTGTCTGACAGATGGCCACATCTCAATTAGCACCAACCTGTGCCTTTCCTGTCTACCTCCAAAGGCCAGTGCAAGGCAGCACAAAAATGACACAGTTCCCTCTCTCTTGGAGGTGCCTGTACTGGTCAAAGAGCCACCTTATGATCAGGAAAGCATTGGTGCCAGGGCCTGCTGTAAGGCTTCCTGGAAGAATCCCAAAAAGTTCAAACATGAGAGCTGTATGCAGTGAGGCAAGGCACAGATGGCAAAATAAAAGCAAAGCAGGTTTTTTTCTGAGCCTCTGAGTCTCTCAGCTCCTGGACATATGAGAAACTGGGCCACTTTGGCTGAATTCAAGCAACTTGTCTAAAGCAAAGGAGATACAGACAACCCCTTCTAGAGACTGGAATATATAAAAGGTTGGGCCTGTCCCATTTTTCCCAACAGGTCCTTCCAAATTAATTTAGTATCAGAAGCAAAGATGTCCTTCATCCTCCTAGAAGGTGATATCTAGCAGCCACTCCTAGCTTAATTAGGCAGACAGTGGCAGTGATTGTGTTTATATTTTTCCTCTGTTGCAAGTAAGTATGCATATCCAGTTTATAAAGAAGAGTTCAAAGCAATGAAACATTTGATCTTGAGCTAAGCTACATCATTCACTCAGCCAAAAAATTGTATCTTTTGCTTGTCGACTTGCCATGAATACAGAGTGAGAAAAAACCGTGCTCAGCTTGGGTTAATCCAAACTCTCATTTTTATTCTGGTTTCAGAACTACCAGCAAACAAATCAACACAAACTTCAGCACCCACACAGCTCAGCCATTTCAGCTAACCAATTTTTCTTTCCCAGAAAGTTAAAAGCACTCCTGGCTATGCCTTTGGGGTTGGATCCAATTACATGGAAGGATTTTTTTTGCCTTTGGCAAGAAGAGATCACAGATTTTGGGCTACTTCCCGATTGCTCTGTTCCATCACTCTGAATTATAATCAAGCTCTGTATGGTTCAGACCACACCAATAATTCTGGTGCCAGGATTTTTGACTGACAGAACCCACAAGACAAAAGCCCTGCACAATTTGAAGCACAGAGTCCTAGAGCCTTGTTGTGCCCTCTGAGTGATGAACAATTCTTTGGGTGTTGCACACCTGAAGGGTTTGTTTTTTTTTTTTTTCCTGGCTCATTGTCACTGTAAATACCAGCTCTCAGCCCTTCTCTTCCAAAGCCTTCACCTTTCCATCCCCTCCATCTCCTTCTGCTAGCTTTGCACCACAGGAGGAGTTAGCAGAAAGAGTGCAGGGAAAGATTTAAGCCAGGTTCTTCTGCTGGAAGAAGGAAGTTTGTCTGTGGTCATCTAGAAAGTCTGGGCTCCAGTCTGGTACTGAGAACAGGCAGAAGGAGTAGCACTGTGTCTATCCTCTCTCCTTCCTTCTCCGGTGATAGGTGGTGCTGCTGCTCTTCCTACAGACCAGGAATGCACTTGTAACTCACTGTCTTTCCACTTTCTTGCTCGGGCATACATCATATCCTAAATTCTGATTTTGGACAGCTGAGGACCACAGCACAACCTGACGCTCCTATGAGCATTTTAGCACATCAGCAGATGTACCAGCTAAGGATGCTCGTGAAATCCTCATGGCTACCACAAAGCTCTTCTCCTGCAGCATTATATGTGTGGTTTCCAGACCAGGACTCTCTCCTGCTCCCACGCTGTGATGGTTCCCACGTGGTTTGGGCCACGAGGCTTTCAGAGCAGCTCTGTCTCCAAGGACTCTCACAGACAGATTGCTGATGGTGGTGCAAAGCACCCGGGGGAGCAAAGGTCAGGGCTGTGTGACTCCCCAGCCAGGTGCTATTCCTTAAATAGCTTCCACTGAAGTCAGCGGCCAATGGCTGGGTCAGTATTAGTCCTTGTGACTGCCCTGGTCAAAGTGACTCATGGTGAAATGATTTCCCTGAAGCTACAATGATCTATGCCCACAAAGTCTCATCCCTTCCTTGACTCCTGCAAAGCTCCAGTTTGTAACAAAAACTGTTTGTACATCTCTGGTAATTTCTGCTTCCAGGTAGCATTTCCTTTTTACATCCTGCCTTGATGGCTCCCAAATCCCTCACAGACAGCAGAAGACTGAAGGACCCATGGAGGCTCCTAAGCCAACATGGACTGCCCTGCTCCAACAGCCATCAGACCCAAGGGAGGTGGACTTTTCTTCCTCCCCAGCCTTTGCCCCTTTCAAATCTCTCTCCATGCTGCCCTCTGTCAGTGCAGCGCTTTGTGCTTTTGTCTGCACAGAAGCTTTTCTACTGAGGTACATCTGCATCAGCCTTGGAGGAAAGTACCTTTAGGAACAAAAAGAAAGGGTTGGTCACCGTTGCTAGACACACAGCCTGAACCTCCCCAGTTTCTTCCCACAAGAAGCTGTGAAATGTGCCGGCACAATGCATCAAGGATGCGTTGTACAACCTGGTATGGAAGAGGATTCTCAGTGGTGCTGGTACACCTGGAGGGAAACCACCAAATCACAAGTCCGATGCAGTTCACCTCACCACAAGCCCCTTTCTATTGCTCTTTGAAAAACTTTCTCCGAAAATCAGCAGGGTACCAGTGAGCTGCAAAGACCAAAATCAAATCAGGCACAGTCATTGGCTTTCTAGCAAAAGGAATAGGACAATTTATGGCAAACTTAGTACAATACGGAAGTGGCATAATTAACACTAGATAATTATGAGTTAATTAGAGCATTGGTCAATTCTTTGGTGGTTTTGAAGAGCAGAAGCTGACTAGAAAAAAAAGGTGAAGTATGCCCTGGTGTCTAGCAAGGGTTACAACTGCTGTCATTGTTGGGTGGTGATTGCTCCGCTACTTAGATTTTCTTGGTTCTGCTGCAAAATTCAAGTCAACCAAATGAGGCCTGATTTCCTCATGGACACAAAGTCCCACAGACTAAATGAAGAATGTGCTCAGTTTGGTGCAGGGAGAATGGTAAAGGTAGAGGAACAGTGTTAGAAGAAATTATTACTTCCCTGATGTCACTGAACATCACTTTGATAACAGCATGGAAAAAAACACATTTTGGAAGTGTCAGAAGGAAGCAAACTGCCTGGAAGCAAGAAAATTTTACTTGATGACCCAGAAATCCCTTCCCCAGTGCATTCTGTATAAAGGCCATTTTTTTCTTCCAAGAAAAAAAAATCCTAACAAATTTTTTTTAATTTCCTCCTATTTCACAAATACATTTGGTCACTAAAAAAATGTATTTTGCTAGGAATTCACCATCCATCCAAAGCAGCTGGTATCTCCAATCAGTAGTAGTGATGACTGACAAATTTGCACTGTAGCAACTGGAATACCTTTGGCTGCAAGCCAACCCCCCCAAAGTTATGTCCCTGTACAAGCTGAATCAAGAGATTATCTTTTTCCTAAAAGTTTTACTCAGTAAAGGCATAATAAATGTGATTTAGAGACTTCTATTCTCAAGAAAGAAAAGGTGAAAAACACTTCCATGAATTAGGGTGTGCATAATTTGGGGCTATTTTTTTTCTGCTGGTTATGTATGAATTGTCTCCCAGTGCCTATTACATCAAGGAAGAACTGTTTTCTCTAAGACACAAAATCTCCCTGCAGTCTGGATCAACTCACAAATGAACAAGGGACCAGATATTTAGAAAGAGAGAAAAACCTTTCGAGAATACCACTAGAATATATGAAAAAAAAAAGTGAGTTTGGAAGACCAACAAAATGTTGTGGAAGAGCAGAACACAGGGCTGGAGCAAAACTCTAAGATGGGCTCAAGTTATAGTTAGTGTGTGTTTTAAATCTTGAAATCTATAAATCCTTCAGCAAAGAATTGACATGGCTTATTTGGGGAGTATGAGTAACAAACGATAAGCAAGCAGTGAGAGAAAAAAGCCTCAACCCACAGAGGCAAAGGCAACAAAAATGCACCAGGGCTTTATGTCCTCGTGTGTCTGTCCCTGTAGAGGCAAAGGAAAGCAGTGATCTAAAAGGGGCATGTGATCTCCCAGCAGCATTTGGAGCCATGGATGTTGAAGCATCTAGAAAGAAGTGGTGACAGAGAAGCTTTTAGGCAAATGACTTGGCTAGCAGGCCTGTTGGGAATGGAAAGAGAAATGAATGAACACTGCTTACCCATATTATGCAGGGTTATTAGGAAAGCAGGGAACACCCCTCCATGCCGTAGGATGCAGCCCAGTGCACTCGTCATTGCGCTGAAAAACAAAACACACAAAAAATTAAAGTTCTTCAGACCTGCTGGAGCTTCCCCATCGCCTTGAGGAGCTGTGCCCAGCTCCGTGCTGGCAGGTGACTTTGTGGCTGAGGGAGCAGCCCCGGGCTCCCTCTGCGGCAGGGCGAGGTGTGGGGGCAGCCAGGCTGGGGCGAGAGGAGCTGTGCCGGGGAGGGTTCGCTGAGCTCCGGTGTGGGGGAGCAGAGGAGACCCTGGCTGGGAGGAAGGCCTAGAGAGGAGGAGGAGGAGGAGAGGGGGGTCGGAGAGGGGAGGGTTTTGCCGTACTCACCCGGGGCGGGGGTTACACACCAAGGAATGGGA